>CM068382.1:62908426-63471267 GCA_034770075.1 Aralia elata
TGTCGTCCTAAGTCTCAAAACCATAACTAAAGCATGACATAACTAGTACAAAACAACTAATACATAATACTTGTGACGAACCCGAAATTCGGGTCTTACCTTTAAGCCGGGTTCGGTGCGTCACGGTACTACCCATATAACATAGTCTTACTACATAAATGTAATTACGATATTATTACAGCATGTTCTCATCTAATCCCAGGTATGAAGACCTTTACTAATACATCATTTAATAATCATTACAAAAAAATTCTATTCATACTGTACATAACAGTACTTTACAACAATAAGTATTAAAACTTACCATTACACTCTTTAGTATAATTCCAGATTTCGTAACCTTTAAATTCTACACTTATGATCAAGGTTGAATAAATATCATGATCCTTCATAATATCTCCTATGTGAATGCAAGGTTCAGATTCTTACTTTATTCAATCCCTGAATATTCACAAAGTTCTTCAATAACCATACATTTGTTATATAAAAGTCCTTTATACAACGTCGTCACCCTTCTAGTTTACTACAACGAGTAATTGACATAATCACATCATGACTACTGTAATGGATAACCTCCATTTATAACACAAGGTTTACATAATCTAATTCACATACATCGTATACCGTCATCACAGCTAAATAGTTATAATGAGGAAATAAAATAACTATCCTTTTTCCATGCGCCTCTAATCCTTATCAACACGATATTAAGGGAATTCGTTGCAACTAGAATCTACAAAAGTTTTATTTTTGCAAGTATGAGCACGACGACTCACCAAGAAATAACAGTTTTCACATTTTATGGTTCACGTAACACATAAGTTTACATTTTATCCATGCATCATGATTCTCATGCTATGCATCTTATTCATGCATTATAAATTTTATGCAATGCATCTATATATGCATCATGCATCTCACAGCATACCTCATGCATCTTATATTGTATATATTTATAATAATTCAAGTTTCACATAGAACAACATAGTCACATAGCTGCACAACATTCACATTTTTAATCATGCTCTCACATAGTTCAAATAACAGTGACAGATTTAGTGATCAACTCATGTACAGCAATACATTTAAACAAGTCACAAAGTTACTAAAAGAACTTGCCTGATATGCTTATCCGGCTTACGCTAATATTATGATGGCTCATCCTTCAAATATCCTACACAATTTATTTAATAATAAAATACCAATTAGCCACCAAAAGGCTTCATATATTGGTTCACATTATAAAAATTCTTATCTCATATTGTTCGCGCATTATAGACAATTAACGCGATTAACTCTAAAACATTTCTCGGCGCCGCGTCGTTTAAAAACGTTATGACCCTCATCATCATCAATCCTTATTAGTTTATAATAACCCCATTCCATATCTTATAATGTTCATTTCATTTGAATCAAAACACTATTAAAGTTCATTAACACTTTACATGGCGTTTTGACGTTTACACGTCACACGCCTACTTCGCATCTTTTGCATGTGCTTAGCATGCTCATATATTGGGTTACAACACCCCATAATGTTTCATTTTTATTAGAAACAAAATATTAGACAAGGTTATGCACACTTTTTACGACGTAATGACACTTGCACATCCATACGCCAAACTTGCACACTCGAACGCCCAAGCGACACGCATTTGCGTATGCTTAACACGCCCATTCGAATTGTCTAACACTCAATAATTAATGTTAAGTATCATTATATATCATACGTTTCATGTTTTAAAACTTAGAACATCATTTTACATTGTCGGGAGCATTACGCGTGCTTACGCGCATGCCCGACACTCTTCGATTGCCTCTAATTACACATTAATCCTACAAATGGCCAATTTAGACCCTGAAACAGACCTCAAATCCAAAAACTTAAAGAATAAAAGTTGTAGGTCTACTCTTCCTCTTTTCGGAACATCTTGAATCACCTCAATCCGAGTTCGTATGAGAAAGTTATGCTCATTTTACTATAAGAGGTCAAAACAGTCTACTCAGACACTTCTGCACCTGATACGTGTCTGGCACCGTAGTGCCAATTTTAACCTTAAGAACGGAACTACGGCGCCATTCATCAGGCCCAGAATCTGCTGGGTTTTTTCCAGCTTACGATTCCGACCTTTCCCTGTTCCGATCTTCATATCTCCTTCTATACACGTTCAAATTGGTCCATTTTGGACTCTATGGACTCCTAAGTCATGGGGCTACAAGATATTAAAAATACAAAGCTACCCATTAATATCTCCAAATCTTAGGCTAAAATACAAAGTCATACTCTGTTTTAGGTGTTCTAAGTGTTCTTCACTAAAATCATCACCAAATCTTTGTTTTCACATCTTTTTACTCCATTCCAACTGGGTTAAATTCATAACCCATGTAACTACAACATCATTACATCAAACAAATTAAACACACATGAAATCATAGTTCCAAAGTCCTCTAAAATCGTCCGAATGTCCAAAGTCCAATTTTTCTCCATTGTTCATCTTTCTTAAGTAAGGTTTTGAATTTTTCTTCGTTTTATTTTCATTTTAATGTTATTAATGGCTTACATAACCTCTTAACAATATTACCAACCGTCCATAATAAACAACAACAACAAGAATTGTCACAAAACCATCTCACAAGCTTAAAAGCTCCAAAAACCATAAAACTTGGAAAAACTCAACCAAAATCAAATGGAAATGGATTAAATTAGTGATTTACCTCTGTAAATCCCGTCTAGATGTTAAGAAGATTAGCTAGGGCTTGGCTTGAGTCCTTCTTCTTACTTCTCTTCTCCGTCTTCACCCGTGCTCCTTCTCCTTCCCAAACTCTCCTTCTTCTCTTCTTCCTCTTCCTCCCGATGGCTTCTCACTCTCAACTCCCTTCTCTCTTAGTTAATGAATTGCAGAAATGAAATGGGATGGATTGAGCACTAAATCTGTTGAATGGCCTTGGAAAAGATGAAATGGGTGGCTTCGGGAGGTGAGGGAGTTGAAATGGCCAAGTTGGTGGGTTTCTCGTCCAAGGAGAATGTTAGGAAATAAAGGATTTCAAGGCATTGGGTGTGGCAATTGCCAACATCTTGCCGACCATGCTCTCTATTCTCAATTTTCATTGGTCCAAAATGTTTACTTGCTTCCCATATTAGTAACATGCCACAATTAATACACCCATTTGGTCTTTCCCATACCCAAATACTTCCACATTTGTCCCAAATTTGCTGAATAACTCTACCCAAAAATTAAAATGGGTACTCCCATATAATATTAGGATGGGTAAAAATAATAAATACGGGGTTTATTCATTTATTCGGAACGGTCATATTAAACATTTCTGATATAATTAAATCCTGAATAAGCTCAAATAAAATTTCCGACACTTGAAAAAATTATTCCTTCGCACACGCATCTTAACGAAATAACTCAAAGTCGAAAAAGACGTAAAAATATCTGGCGTGAATAGTGTCGTGAATAGTGCCTCTAGAAACGTGTCCTATGAATAGTGATTTAGCGGTTTTTCGCAAAATCAATCTATTCGCTCCCACGCGACAACAACACTTAAAACCAACATATACACATAATCCAGGTTATAAAATAACCTTAAAATACATCTCACAAAAATAATATTTAATTTATTTAATAATATTAATAAACCCAAATTACAAGGGTATTTACGATTTGCGATCGCTACTCTAATAATCTATTAACTCATTCATTCAGAATCTATGTATATATTTCATACCTATATATACATACTAAAATCACCACATAAATCACATACATCAACGTACTTATATCCCACCCATATTTAGGTTAACGCCTTTACACCAAATAACTCGTTCAATAGTAATATCTTTCAACTATTTATTTAATCTAATAAATAGCATTTTTATTTTATTTTTTTGGGCGTACCTAGTGCTCACGTCAACAATACTCGAAATCACCGTATTCACTTATACGAAGACTTTTATACTAACTAATCATCGCATACGCATAATCTAGGTCGCAATATAACCTTTAAACGCTTAACTCGTAATATTATAAATAAAAATATCCATAAGCTCAATTACCCAGCTACCTTATTACGCCTCATAATAAGAATTTTGTTTATTAAATTCTTATTATAACAATTCCCAAAAATTTGGGTCGTCACACTAAGGCTATGCAAGAAGAGCTAACTTAGTTTGAAAGAAGTAAGAGTTGGAGACTACCAGAATGGTCTTAGCCTATGTAGTCCACATGAAGTTCAAGGTCTTCCAAATGGATGTCAAAAGTACATTCCTGAATAATGAACTTTAAGAAAAGGTTCATGTTGAGCAACTTCCAATCTGTCCAAGAGAAAATAAGGTCATAGAGCTATTCAACAATCGCAGAATGTAGGAAGTTCGTAGACCTAAAGTGTTCTTAAAGTAAATCGTTGAGCAGATGGAATATCATAGAGTTAAAAGGTCTTTCAAATTTACTCTACGACAGAAGAAGTTAAGGATGTTAATTCAAACGTGCGTATCGCTCACGATCAAGAAAAGCGAGTGGATTGAAGAAGTTACTATAGTTCAACTCTAAAAACGCTAAACTGAAGCGACGTGAAATCAATCGTCTCTTGCCACGTACCCCACTCAGCAAAATTAGAGGGAGGTGATATAAAGTCATTTCAAATACTTCATCTGACTTTAACCCTTCTATTTTGCAACCTGAGTTTCTGTGCTTTCTAACCTTTAGAGCTTTCGAACCCTAGTTCCTTGAGAAATCTAGAAATCTCAATCATTCTTGTGACCTTTTCAGCAAAATCCAATCAACAGTGAGATGGCAAGTTATCATGTTGTTTCCGGAAACCAGCTATGTTTTAACAAGTTTATTGTCGCTGAGAAAAAGTTCAGAGACATTCTGAAGCTGGTTCAAGATGCTAGATTCACTGAGTGTTTGGAGTCTAATACCAGAGTCTATTCTGATCTAGTGAAGGAGTTTTATTTGAATGCAGCTTATAGTAGTGGTGTTATTGTCACCAAAGTCAAAGGCACTACTTTGTGAATGGGAGCCTCAGAAATCAATCATTGCTTAGGATTTCTCAGTCAAGGCCTTATTTCTTTTGATAAGATCGGCATGAAAAAGGGGATGCAGATGATAAGTTATCAGAAGAAGCCACAACTCAAGGGGATTAAAAAGAAGGAATTCCCTCAAGAATATGAACATTATTGGTATATTATCCTCTTCAAGGATACTGCTTATGATACTGTCAGTGAGTTACAAATGAAGTTCATGACTACTATCGTCATGAAGAAAGAGATTAACTTTGGTGTTCTATTCATCGATTGGCTAGCCAAATGGATTGAAAATGCTGAAATGAAGAATACTGCAGGAAAGCCAATTCTAACGATGTTCTATAGGAGATTTGTGAGCATCATTCTGAAGAAAAGACTGAAAAGTAAAATCGGAGATAAAGAGGGAAAAGTCTTAAATGTCAACAAAAGGATCACCCCCAGATTGTTTAAAGATTGGAAGAAGAATCCAAGGAAGATTAAGAGATCAAAACAATCAGAAGGTGGTAGTAAACGCACCGTTAGTACGAATCAAAAGCCTGTTAAAGCCAAGGGAAAGAGAAAGGTTGATGAAATCATAGAGGACATTGTTGGTCAATTTCGCAACCGATAAATACGCACAAGTATACGCGGTCAACAAGTAATATAATGATAAGAGAGTTGTCGAACCCACAGAGAATTGTTCTAGTGTATCCCAAGTACCAACTATATATCGTCTCGATTTTATTTAGACAAATGATGAATTGAGTTTGTTTTGTTGTTTGGTAATAATTAAGATCTATGGAAAGCGTTAAAACAATGAAATCTAATGTTAACAAGTCTAAGATTGCAATTTCCCCCAACACTTCATTTAAATCTCCTAACTCTCTCTTTTCAATCAGTTATAACATACGAATTGACAACCGAGAAATCAAAACTACATAAGAGCCTCTGTCGATGGTCAATCACGAATCTTCCTAAGCGGTACATAGGTATATGTCTATCCTATGCACTATCAAGAGACTAATTTCAGGAATGATTAATAGACACGTGTCACCAAATCTAATTAATCCTCCCCTCAATTACCAACTTTCACATCGGAAGTCATTAAGACTAGATTCTCAATTGGTTGCATGCGGTAATTAGGTATATATCTATCCCAACTACTATCAAGATATCTATTATTGCAGATAATTAATAAGACACGCGTCACTTAATCCGATTAATAACCCACAACAATCTATACTCTCGCATGTTATCATAACTAGGTCTTAACCTATAATCCGTTCGTCAAGTTCATATAGGTTCCCAAGGTAATTACGGGCCAAGCAATTAATCTAGAAAGCAAAGGTTATGACAATCAATTCACAAATGAATAACTAAAATCAATAGAGAGAGAATTCAATTCAACTATGTGTTGGGTTCCATTGAAATCTTAGAATACAAGCCTTAGTTCATAGTAGCTAAGCAAAACATTAAACACATGGTGTTCATCATAAAATAGAATTACAAATTTAAAGGAAAGTAAGAGATGATAAAACCCATTTAGAAGATAATCATGTGTTGCTTGCTTGGTTGATGTCAATCTCTAGCTTTTCCTCTTCATTTGGCATTCGTTTCTCTTTTTTGCTCCTTAGCTTGTTGCTGGAATTTCCTTGAATTGCAGCCCTTAAGCTCTTCTTGATGATGTATGTGCAGCCTTCCAAGGTCTAGATATGCCTTGACAATCCTTTCCTTCTTGGTTCTTTGGCTTGTGCTGAGATTTTCCTTGTATTGCAGCACTTTTGCTCTCAAAATGATGTTTTAGTGTGGCCTCCCAATCCCTCCTTTTGAAATATGAAACCCCAATGAGATATTATATAGTGCCTCCATGAAAAACCCTAGCCAAACATCAGATTTTGGGTCAAAAAGTGAGCTGGAATCGCACTAGGAGCTCAAAAGATCGCACTCAGCACGCCCGGGCGCGCCCGCACGCTGCCCGCCGCGCCCGCGCCCAGCCCCTGGCCTTGCCGCACGCCCACGACACGCCCACGCCGCGCGCGCGCGCGCGCGCTAGCTGCCTGATGCCAGGCGCCGCGCGCCCGCATCCAAATCCGCGCGCCCGCGCCAGTGGCCTGTACCCCGACTCAGCTTTGACCTCTGTTAGTAAAATGACCATAACTTCTTCGCCCGAACTTGTATTTAGGCGTGTAAATAGGCTATGGAAAGATAAGAAAGAGCTCTACAACTTTCATAACTGGAGCTTAACGAGAAAACATCCGGAGAAAGTCTCAAATTGAGCCCGAAGCAACTGCTGTGTAAACTTCATGCCAAATCCGATGGTAAAATGGCCATAACTCTCTCATACGAACTTCAACTTGGATGATTCAAGATGCTCTGGAAAGCTAAGACAAATATCTACAACTTTTGTTCTTTGAGTTTTGAGAGATTCGGATTGGATCAAGGGTGAAATTTGGAAACAAGCAGCTACAGTACCGAAAAGCAAGTTATGGGTATTGATTCAAGGAGATTTTATTTCAATTCCTACAAAACAACATAAAAACACATAAAAGCATACAAAAACATATAAAACCAATACAAAACTACATTACATAACAATAAGATAAAAACACATAAACCAACCGAAATGACTTAGGATTTACAAATTATCAAGCTCAAAAGCACCTAATTTGTGTATATAAAACACACTCATCAAATACCCCCAAACTTAAATCTTTGCTTGTCCTCAAGCAAAACAAACCTAAACTACATACTCCAAACTCTTGTAATATAACCTAACTTGAGCAATGAATTAATAAGCCAACAATGGTCTCAAAGGCATCAACACTTGGAACTCAAGAGAACAAACAAAGAGTTGCACGTCTAAAATTTCAGTTAGCTAGTCATACTTTACTTAAGGCCCCTTCCGTATGTGTGTGTGTGAGTACCCAATAGCACTAAACCAATTAAGCTCGAATGAAACTATGCAACCACATTACCTTATGAAATAATCAAAATAAACCCCAAAACAACATGCTTAACACATCACTCAATACAAATGTGTAAAAATCACAATTCCAAAAATTTTGAGAACCAAGGGCTCTAGGTGAGTGCATTTTATGCTCCATCTCAATCCTTAAGCATGCTCATATGGGCGAGTGCGTTTTACGCTCAACCTCAACCTCATGCAAATTTTGCAATAAACAAGTTTTTTTTCTTTAATCACAATTATAAGAGAGTGCGTTTTACGCTCTATCTCTCCTACGCATGTGTCCATGAGTGAGTGCATTTTACGCTCCATCTCAACTCACCACATGACCATCAATTCAAACATAACAAATTTGGGCACCTTGCTTCGAGTGATGTTTAAACGAGTTCTAGAGTTTATAGAAATCTCTCACAAGCATTCGGTAATACTAGCCATCCAAAGCATACAACTAGTTTAATACTCATGGGTAAGTGCATAAAAGTGAAATAAGGCATAAGCAAAATAATAACCGATGAACGATAAGCACAAAGACTAAGCAACAATTGTCAATATCTCATGAGTTAGGCTCTCTTCAAACAAGCTATTATCATTGACCATGGATTATGATTCAAATCAAATTAAAATAATGCTCAAGGGACACATCCTAAAAATAAATGATTTTTTTTTGAATAAAAAGAAAAACATACTTAAATCACACAAAAACTAAAATAAAAACACACAAATACGAATTACTACCCCCAAACTTAAACTTGACATTGTCCTCAATGTCTGATATAGGAAAAATTAAAACAGAAGACTTCCCTGAAACCGTGTCAAGCGCCGTTGATATCATCTTTCAATACCTCTAAGTTGGGAGCGTACCTGAAAGCAAATGACTAAAGAAATTAAAATGCAATTAAACCACTAAAATGCAATCAAACAAAAATAAAAGCAAAACTGTAAACTTGGGTTGCCTCCCAAGAAGCGTTTGGTTTAAAGTCGTTAGCCCGACTCCTTTTTTTCCCATCAATCCGGCTCAATCGCAAAATTGACCATAGCATGCCGCCTCGATGTTATTTCTTTGATTTGCATGGCATGCATGCCGGATTTGTGACCCTTTAACATAGCATCATCCGATGGCAAGAAGAAGCTCTCCTCATCCGCATCATCAATTATTGCACTTGTGTCAAGATCGACATGAAGATCTTCTTCATGAACCAATGGGTGTTCGATGGGTTTGAAAACCTCAAATGTGACTTCTTGGTCTTCAATTTCCTTTTCATGATCCCCATTCATGCTCCTCGTCTCATCATCCTCAGAATCATCATCCACAACAGGATGTTCACTCTCAAAATTTTCACTAATAGCTTCGTGCGACTCCGCGCCATTTCCTTGATCATCCACCAAGCACTCCTCTTCACCTTCCTCTATGGGGTTGATCTCTGTATCGCTAGATAAGGTGCTTTGCGGGTGAATAATGTAAGAATTGGCAACATAGTTCATGATGCTCTGCACTGAAGCTTGTATATTTGCCAACCTAACCTCATTTTGAGAGATATGAGCCATGAGCTCCTCCCTCCTTCTTTCTGCTTTGTCACAACTATGCGAATTCACCAAACATTGCTCTTCACCTTCCTCTATAGGGTTAATCTGTGTAATACAAGGTAAGGTGCTTTGCGGGTGAATAAGCACTGCCTCGAGAAGTTGTGCCATTTGGTTCTCGAGGCTTCGTAACAAATCTTGTTTCTCAATGAACAAGGGAAGAATCTCCTCCACATTAGATGTATCCTCATGGTGTGGTGGAGGTTGGAATGAAAATTCTGAATGGTATGAGAGACTTGGATCAAAGCATTGATCTTGACTGTTGTCCCAAGAAAAGCTTGGATGATCTTGCCAACCGGGTTGATAGTAGTTTGGGTAGTAGTCAGCTTGATTCTGACTGTAGGCATTTTGAGTGGACTGGCCTTTAAGAGTGTCAACAGCCCTTGAAAGCGTTGCAACTTGTTCTTGCAACTGCTCAAGAAGTTTTGACGAACTTGGTTGCGTTGTCCCCTCATAATCCCATTGATAATTATGCTCATTCATTAACTGAAAACAAAATAAAAAAACAAAATAAATAATAAGCAAATTATTTACAAGTCTAAATTAAGACCAATTCGATTGTCATTAATATTGGAAAAACACTAGAAGAACAATTCCCCGGCAACGGCGCCAAAAACTTGTTGGTCGATTTCGCAACCGATAAATACGCGCAAGTATACGCGGTCAACAAGTAATATAATGATAAGAGAGTTGTCGAACCCACAGAGAATTGTTCTAGTGTATCCCAAGTACCAACTATATATCGTCTCGATTTTATTTAGACAAATGATGAATTGAGTTTGTTTTGTTGTTTGGTAATAATTAAGATCTATGGAAAGCGTTAAAACAATGAAATCTAATGTTAACAAGTCTAAGATTGCAATTTCCCCCAACACTTCATTTGAATCTCCTAACTCTCTCTTTTCAATCAGTTATAACATACGAATTGACAACCGAGAAATCAAAACTACATAAGAGCCTCTGTCTGTAACGACCGGGAATTCTGGAATTTGCCTTGTAATTCGAATTTCTGAATACTTATTATTTTATTAATATTATTTTGTGTTGCATGTTTAAAGGTTGTGTGACAATCTGGATTATGTGAATGCATGAAATTTTTCGTGTTATAGTTTTGTTTAAGTGAATATTTAATTTCGCGTAGCATCGTTAAATCTCTATTCACGAGTTAGTATTCACGTTGGGAATATTCATCTAGAGACGTCTTCTCGGATAACTTCGATTTTCCTAATTATTGTCAACCCATTTAGGCAATGAGATATTAATCCAAGTGTAGGATCTATGGGAGCCCAATGGGAATTAAATTAGAAGCCCAAGTGGTTTTAAGGGTGACCCAAACCCATGACCCAAACCCATGACCCAACCCATGACCCAAGACTTGACCCATGTGGGATATGGGCACAAAAATCAGCATTTTGGTGTTTTAATGAGGGAGTATGCGGGTAACATGGTGAGGGAGAGGCCAAATGAGTAGAATTGCATGTTGAATAAGTGGGAACAAATAAACAATTGTTAGCCAATAGAAAATTGGCCACCTTTCCCATTTTTCTTCCACTTCCCCCTAATTTACTCCACTACTCCCAAATAATGCAACCATTCCATTTCTATCTTGCATTCCACATTCCTCCCATTTCCCATCAGCTGATAGAGAGAGAGAAAGAGAGTGAGAGCTGCCAAGAAGGAAGAGAAAGAGGTCGCCGGAAGTTCACCAGAAAAAAGAAGGAGGAAGAAGAAGGCACGGGAGGAACGAGGAGAGGAACCAAGCAAGGAGAACCTTTAAAATCAATCCTAGCCAAGCTTCTTAATCATCTAGGAAGGATTTACAGAGGTAAACACCAACCAAATCCTTTCCATTCGATTTCTTGTTGAGTTTTTCAAGTTTTTCTTAGTTTTGAGCTCTTAAGCTTGTGGGTCGGATTTGTGTCAATTCTTGGTGTTTTTGTTTGTTGTGATTATTTGTCAATGTTGTTAAGAGGTTATGTAAGCTATTAATAATCTCAAAGTGGAACAAAAACGCAAGAAATCCTTACCTTGGCTTAATGGAGCAAGAACAATGGACAAAACATGGACTTTGGACTGTTGGACGATTTAGAGGACCTTGTAGCTATGATTTCGTGTTTGTTTAATGTGTTTGTTGTTATGATATTGTACTTCCATGGGTTATGAGTTTAACCCAGTTGGAATGGAGTAAAAAGGGATTAAAACAAAGATTTGGTGATAATTTTTGTAAAGAACACGAAGAACACGAAAATAAAACATGATTTGATACTTTGGTCACGGATTTCAACATGTTAATGTTAATAAATAGCTCTAAATTTTTGATATGTTGTACCTCTATGTCTTAGGAGTCCATAGAGTCCGGAACGGACCAATTTGAAGGTCTAGAGAAGAAGTTATGAGGATTGGAGTGAAGGAGGGTCAAAACCGCGATGTCTGACATGGGCCACCAGACCAGCCGCGCGCCCGCACCAAGGCCCCGCGCGCCCGCGCGCGCGCGCTGCCGCACGCCGTGCGCCTGGTGCCGCCCGCCCGCGTGTGCGCTGCCCGACTCAGCTTCGACGTCCGTTGGGAAAATGGCCATAACTTTCTCATACGGACTCGGATTTAGGCGATTCAAGATGATCCGGAAAGCTTAGAGATAGACCTACAATATCCATTAATTAGAATTGAAATTTATTACCTGGAACAATTTTGAAATTAACCGTTTTTAGGGCTATTGCGCAAACGGTAGGTGTCGGGCATGCACGTAAGCACATGTAATGCTCCCGACAATGTAAAGTGATGTTCTAACTTTCATGATGTGGTTTTTATGATTTATAATGATACTTAGCATTAACCAATGAGTATTAGATGAATCGAATGGGCGTGTTAGGTGTACACAATTACGTGTCGCTTGGGCATTCGAATAGGCAAGTTGGGCGTATAGACGTGCAAGCGTCGTAACGCCGTAACTAGTGGGTATAACCTTGTTTAATATTTTGTTTCTTATTTGAATGAGACATTATAGAGTTGTGTAAGCAAATATTTGGTATTCCGTATGTGACTAATTGTATGTGAATATGTACCTAATTGTGTAGGATATTAAGGAGCGTGTGTTGTAATATTGTAGCAGCGCTTCAGGCAAGTTTCCTAACGCTTTTCTAACCCTTGTGTTGGGCAAGTTCCCTAACTTCATTCTTTTTATATATTGAATGCAAGCTTCCTTACCCTAGCTCAAATTAACATTCGGGCAGGTTTCATATTTTATACAGGTGTTGTATATTGTTGCAAGTTTCATGACTCAAATGGAGTTATTACTTTTGAATCATATTAGTGGATTAATTATTGTCAATTACTCCACCTCCAAGATAATTATTGATATTCCCAGCTTATGCATTTGAATTTATTATTTGTTGTTGGATTGTGAAACGTTTAAGTTCTTCATTCATGAACTGTTTAGGGAAATAGTCTATGCCATTCGTTTCGGCTAGACATGTACAGGTTATTATTTTGAAAGCTATCCAAACCGATTGTCGGTGCGGATTCTTGGACTGAGAGAGCAACCCTTATTAGGGGACTATAATGTGTCGGTTATTCGATGCAGTCAGAGTTAAATGTTATGCATATACATGGTGTACGAGAGGCTGATCCCCTCGAGTACAACTGACAGGGCCAGGTTTTAAAAGAGTTAGTCGAATGATTGACTCTTTGGCCAAAAGTTCATGGTCGGTTGGACCACTCAGCAGTAAATAATCATTATTCATTGATTCATTTGGACTTTGATTATGTCATTTCAGCTATTTCATTAATGTTCATAAATTGTTGATCGATGCAGCTATTATTCTTATTCATTCATGATATATCTTCATTCTTGCTTTTAAACTTGCTGAGCAAAGTAGTTGCTCACCCTTGCTATATCATGAACCTATTGCAGTTAAGCCGGGGAGTTCCAAAGCGGACAAAGGCAAAGGAAAGCTTAAGGAATAGTTATATATACTATCCCGTTGTGTAATCGTGGAATAGTTTTGTATTATTAATGTATTCTACGATGTATTTATTTAAGGTTGTAGACCTTGGGACCGTAGTGAACCTTTTGTAACGAACAACATATGTTTATTTTATTCCGCATTAGTTGATTTATGTTGTTTGGAGGTGTATGAATGCATTTTATCGTGAGCACCAAATTCGAGGTATTGGTACCTGAATTTGGGGGGTGTCACAGGTTGGTATCAAAGCTTTAGGTTATAAACTTTAGGATTTGCGAAACCTAGGTTATAACCTTAGTATTAAACTCGTATTGAGTACGCTAGGTGATGGATCGAGGAGATTCATTTGATGGTCATGTCTGGAGGTGGATTGTGGAAATCCATCGAGCTGAGTTGTGCATGATAAAATATCATTTCATTTTATCAATGAATATATTTTATTGTAGCACTGACATCTTGCTGTCTATTTGTTTCTGTTTGTGGCTGTAGGAGGTCTGAGACGGGAGAGTACAGTCCTGCTGGAGAGGTAGAGTTCACAGACATTCATGTGGACGCAGGGCAGTTAGTGGAGGTACAGCCGAGTGACCCAGAGATGATGGACACTAGGGCTGAGTCTGAGGCCGAGTATGGTTCTGAGGAGGACCCCGAGGAGGACCCAGTGACGGAGGATGAGGAGCCGCCTGAGTATGCAGATGGCATGGGCACTACTGCTAGTGACATCATAGAAGAGCTAACAAATAAGAACGAAGAGCTCGAGAATCGAGTAGCACACTTAGAGGAGCAGAATCAGGATCACCAGGACCGAGAGGAGTAGTACAGGTCATTGGCATATCAGACTTTAGGAGAAAAGACTGAGTTAACCGAGAAGCTGCAGGAAAAGGACCAGCGGATTGTCGAGCTAGAGGCAGTGGCTCACGGTCGGCGTGGGGTCTCTGTTCAACTTGGTGTGATGGTTTATGACCTCTTAGAGAGGAATGTGATGCTGGTAGGACAGATAGAGCGGGTAGAAGATCAGCTGGAGACTACTCGTCTGGAGCGAGATGAGGCTATAGGGCAGTTGGCAGCCCGGACTGCAGAGATTGATTCCCTCCGTTTAGGCTTAACCACTTCCATCGGCAGACTGAGGGACAGGGTGAGGAGGTACCCCAGGGATGAGGGGAGTAGCAGGCGCGTGATTAGGCGTCGAGTGGTCGACAGGCTGGCTCGACGGGAGCTCCGAGTTGCACTCTGTCGCAGCAGGCGGTGATGTGTTGTTTTTAGCATTATGTTTGCAGTAGGTCCCACTTTTGTTGTATTAGGGGCTTACTTATGTTGTAAATCCCTCTGCTTGTAGCGTGCGTGGGATAGTAGTTGAACCCCAATTTTGCTTCTAGTATAGGGGTGGAAGGTTATTATTCCCCACTTGTGTTTGTAGGGGATAGTTAATGGTTGGCAGGCTATGTCATTTAGCATTTATAGAAGTACGCCACATGTTGAGACAATGACATATGGTTATAAATGCAGTTGTTTTATTTAAATCAAACGTGTTTGATAGATGCTTTTACTTTTAATTGTTGACTTAAATGACTTGTTGCATGAGGCCTAGATCTATTAGTAATAGCCGATGGTTTTCTTTTAGCAGATCATGGCGCCAAGAGGACGACCGCGTAACCAAAGGGTTGAGGAGTCGGTGAATAACGAAGGGGGTCAGGCAGACCCTATGAGGGCTTTTGTTAACTTATTAGCAGAAGCAATGCAGGGCAGACAAGCCGCTGCAGTTGATCAGCCAGGAAGTCACATGGCGAACTTTAAGGATTTCAAATTGGTAGGACCGCCAGAATTTCGTGGGACTACGGATCCGATTGAAGCCCAGACATGGGTAGAAGAAATGGAGAAAGTTTTTGAGGTCGCAAGGGTGGCCGAAGAACAGATGACATCGTTTGCCACTTTCATGATGAAAGGTGAGGCAAATTACTGGTGGAAGGCGAACAAAGGTCGAGCTGGGGAAGGCACGATTACATGGGCTCGTTTCAAGGAGCTGTTTTTCGAAAATTACTTTCCAGCAAGTATGCAGGCAAGCATGGAGATAAAGTTCCTGGAACTAAAACAAGGAAGCATGTCAGTTGCGGAGTATGCTGCAAAATTTAACGAATTAGCTAGGTTTGCTCCACATCAGGTGGACACCGAAGCTAGGCGAGCAAAGAGATTTGAACAAGGACTGAAACCTTGGGTGTATAGTAAGGTTGCGGTTTTGCAGATCAACACATTTTCTACATTACTTGAGAAAGCAATCATTGCTGAGGGAGGAAGCGAAGCTTTGGCCAGGCACAACCTAGATCAGAAAAAGAAAAAGAGTCATGATGGGCATAAGGAAGGTAGCAGCGGGGGAAGTAACCCAAATAAGAGAAAATGGAACGACAGTCAGACGACAGGAAGCAAGTCCGGAGGGGATGCAAAGAAGGGAAATAAATGCGAGAAATGTGGAAGGAATCACTTTGGAGAATGCATGAAAGGAAAAGGAGTTTGTTTCAACTGTGGTCAACCGGGGCACATTGCCCCACAATGCCCAAATGCGAAGGCAGGAAGTTGTTTTTCTTGTGGCGCTTCAGATCATCAGAAGAAGGATTGCCCAAAGAGAAAGAGTGATGCAGGCAGTGCTAACCAAGGGAACAACAGTAAGCTGACTATCGGAGGACCAACACAGCAGAACAGACCAGTAGCACGCATCTTCAACATGACAGTGCAGGATGCGATGGAATCAAAGGATGTGGTGTCAGGTATTATTTCGATCAATAATATTAATGCATATGTATTATTTGATTCGGGAGCTACCTGCTCATTTGTGTCGGATGAATTTGCTAAACGGCTAAACTTACCTCGTGAGAAATTAGAGAATCCAATGAATGTGGAAGTAGCTAATAAAGAAGTTATTCCTGTGGAATACATCCATAGAAATTGTTGTGCTGAGATAAACGGGTATAAACTGAGCGTGGATTTGATTCCAATACGACTAGGAGAATTTGATGTAATTCTTGGGATGGACTGGTTGTCTAGTCACGGGGCTATGATTGATTGTCAGAAGAAAAGTATACACCTGAAGACTCCGAATAAGTCGAAGGTCGTATTTTACGGTAGTAAATTACCGAGACAATCTTGTTGTCTGACGATAATGCAAGCGAAGAAATTGCTAAAGAAAGGTTGTATAGGTTATCTGGCTCACGTGGTTGATACCCGAAGAGTAGAGGGTGAGCTGGGTCAGATACCTGTAGTAAGGGAATTCCCAGATGTTTTCCCAGATGAGATACCGGGGTTGCCGCCGGATAGAGAAGTGGAATTTGTGATCGACTTAGTACCGGGAACCCCATCGATCTCAAAGGCACCGTACAGGATGGCACCAGTGGAAATGAAAGAACTGATGGTCCAACTGCAGGAGTTACTAGATAAGGGGTATATTCGTCCGAGTGTTTCTCCATGGGGAGCGCCGGTACTGTTTGTAAAGAAGAAAGACGGATCGCTTAGGCTTTGTATTGACTATCGGGAGTTGAACAAAGTCACGATTAAGAACAAGTACCCGTTGCCCAGAATTGATGATTTGTTTGATCAATTGAAGGGAGCGAAATACTTTTCGAAGATTGACTTAAGGACGGGATATCACCAACTGAAAGTGAGGCAAGAGGATATTCCAAAGACAGCATTCAGAACTCGATATGGACACTTTGAGTTTTTGGTGATGTCATTTGGGTTGACGAATGCGCCAGCAGCATTTATGGACATGATGAACAGAGTGTTCAAGCAATACCTAGATAAATTTGTCGTCGTTTTCATAGATGACATTCTTGTCTACTCAAAGACGGAGGAGGAACACGTCGAACATTTGAGAATAGCCCTGGAAACACTAAGAAGGGAGAAGATATATGCAAAGTTTTCCAAGTGTGAATTTTGGCTACAAAGGGTGCAGTTTTTGGGGCACGTAATTGACAAGGATGGTGTATCGGTGGATCCTGCGAAGGTAGAAGCAGTAATAAACTGGGAGCAGCCAAGGACGCCGACAGAAGTTCGAAGTTTCTTGGGATTAGCAGGTTACTACCGGAGATTTATTCAGAACTTTTCAAAGATAGCGACACCGTTGACAAATTTGACAAGGAAGACAGTGAAGTTTGTGTGGACGGATAAATGCGAAGAGAGTTTCTTGGAGTTGAAGAAGAAACTTAGTGAAGCACCTGTGTTATCACTGCCAGATAATACAGGGGGGTTTGTGGTGTACAGTGACGCGTCACACAAAGGTCTTGGGTGCGTATTGATGCAGCATGGGAAGGTCATTGCATACGCGTCACGGCAGCTGAAGGATTATGAGAAGGGATATCCGACTCATGACCTGGAACTAGCGGCAGTAGTGTTTGCTCTAAAGATTTGGAGGCACTATCTGTATGGGGAGAAGTGTGAAATATACACAGACCATAAAAGTTTGAAGTATATTTTCACTCAAAAGGAACTAAACATGAGGCAGCGACGATGGTTGGAGTTGATCAAGGACTACGATTGTGAAATTTTATACCATCCCAGTAAGGCCAATGTAGTAGCTGATGCGCTAAGTAGGAAGGGCAGAGATAAGTTGATGATGTTGACAACTCAAGAGGAACTGATCAAAGATATGGAAAGACTGAAATTGGAAGTCAAATATCCGACGAATGCAGATGAGAAACTATTTGCAGTGGAGGCGAGTCCGACTTTATTAGACAAGATAAAGGAGGCTCAAGAAATGGATGATGAATGTATCGCCATAAAGAAGCGGATCTCAGAAGGAGAGGAATTAAAGTACAAGTCTGATAGCACGGGACTACTAAGGTTTGAAGGGAGAATCTGGATACCGATGGTTCCGAAGTTGAGAGAAGAGATTCTGCAGGAAGCTCATTCTACAAAGTATTCGATACACCCTGGTAGTACCAAGATGTATCAGGATTTGCGTCAACATTGGTGGTGGCCGAACATGAAGAGGGAGGTTGCGGAATGTGTTGGACGATGTTTGACATGTCAAAGGGTAAAAGCAGAACATCAGAAACCGGGTGGACTGCTACAACCACTGGATATTCCGGAGTGGAAGTGGGAGCATATCACGATGGATTTTGTGACGGGGCTTCCACCAACTCAGAAGGGTTACGACGCGATCTGGGTGATCGTGGACCGTTTAACTAAATCTGCACATTTTCTACCGATCAAGATAAGGTATAATTTGGAGCAGCTAGCAAAGTTATATGTGAAAGAGATTGTGTCACGACATGGAGTACCGGTATCTATTGTATCTGACAGAGATCCGCGCTTCACGTCGAATTTCTGGAAGAGCTTTACAAGAAAGGTTGGGAACCCAGTTGAGGTTGAGTACGGCATACCATCCTCAAACGGATGGGCAAAGCGATAACGAACGATTCAGACGCTGGAGGACATGCTTAGAGCATGTGTGATGGATTTTAAAGGCAGTTGGGACAATCACCTACCACTGGTGGAGTTTGCCTACAATAACAGTTATCATGCAAGTATTGGCATGCCGCCATACGAAGCATTATACGGAAGGAAGTGTCGAACACCTCTGTGTTGGGACGAAGTCGGTGAACGGAGACTGTTGGGACCTGAATTGGTGCAACAGACTGTGGATGTCGTCAAAGTGATAAGAGCTCGATTGGTAGCGGCTCAGGATCGACAAAGGAAATACGCCGATTTACATCGTCAGAAATGAGACTTTGAAGTGGGCAGCTTTGTGTTTTTGAAGGTATCTCCCTGGAAGGGGAAGATCAGATTTGGAAAGAAGGGAAAATTGAGTCCCAGGTTCGTAGGACCTTTTGAAGTTTTAAAGAGGGTAGGTGAGGTGGCATATGAGGTAGCTTTACCTCCTGAACTGGAGCATATTCATAATGTGTTTCACGTTTCTGTGTTGCGGCCATATAAACCCGACTACAAACATGTGATATCCTATGAACCGATTCAAGTTGAACGAGATTTGTCATATGAAGAGATTCCTGTCCAGATATTAGATAGGAAAGAACAGACGTTAAGAAATAAGGTCATCCATTCGGTCAAAGTACTTTGGAGGAACCACGCAGCTGAAGAAGCTACGTGGGAGCTAGAAGAGAAGATGAGGAAGAATTATCCGCATCTTTTTGAGTGAACCTCTGTTAAGATTTTTCCGCCCCTAGGTTGAAATTCTGGGGACAGAATTCTTATAAGGAGGGGAGGATGTAACGACCGGGAATTCTGGAATTTGCCTTGTAATTCGAATTTCTGAATACTTATTATTTTATTAATATTATTTTGTGTTGCATGTTTAAAGGTTGTGTGACAATCTGGATTATGTGAATGCATGAAATTTTTCGTGTTATAGTTTTGTTTAAGTGAATATTTAATTTCGCGTAGCATCGTTAAATCTCTATTCACGAGTTAGTATTCACGTTGGGAATATTCATCTAGAGACGTCTTCTCGGATAACTTCGATTTTCCTAATTATTGTCAACCCATTTAGGCAATGAGATATTAATCCAAGTGTAGGATCTATGGGAGCCCAATGGGAATTAAATTAGAAGCCCAAGTGGTTTAAGGGTGACCCAAACCCATGACCCAAACCCATGACCCAACCCATGACCCAAGACTTGACCCATGTGGGATATGGGCACAAAAATCAGCATTTTGGTGTTTTAATGAGGGAGTATGCGGGTAACATGGTGAGGGAGAGGCCAAATGAGTAGAATTGCATGTTGAATAAGTGGGAACAAATAAACAATTGTTAGCCAATAGAAAATTGGCCACCTTTCCCATTTTTCTTCCACTTCCCCCTAATTTACTCCACTTCTCCCAAATAATGCAACCATTCCATTTCTATCTTGCATTCCACATTCCTCCCATTTCCCATCAGCTGATAGAGAGAGAGAAAGAGAGTGAGAGCTGCCAAGAAGGAAGAGAAAGAGGTCGCCGGAAGTTCGCCGGAAAAAGGAAGGAGGAAGAAGAAGGCACGGGAGGAACGAGGAGAGGAACCAAGCAAGGAGAACCTTTAAAATCAATCCTAGCCAAGCTTCTTAATCATCTAGGAAGGATTTACAGAGGTAAACACCAACCAAATCCTTTCCATTCGATTTCTTGTTGAGTTTTTCAAGTTTTTCTTAGTTTTGAGCTCTTAAGCTTGTGGGTCAGATTTGTGGCGATTCTTGGTGTTTTTGTTTGTTGTGATTGTTTGTCAATGTTGTTAAGAGGTTATGTAAGCTATTAATAATCTCAAAATGGAACAAAAACGCAAGAAATCCTTACCTTGGCTTAATGGAGCAAGAACAATGGACAAAACATGGACTTTGGACTGTTGGATGATTTAGAGGACCTTGTAGCTATGATTTCGTGTTTGTTTAATGTGTTTGTTGTTATGATATTGTACTTCCATGGGTTATGAGTTTAACCCAGTTGGAATGGAGTAAAAAGGGATTAAAACAAAGATTTGGTGATAATTTTTGTAAAGAACACGAAGAACACGAAAATAAAACATGATTTGATACTTTGGTCACAGATTTCAACATGTTAATGTTAATGAATAGCTCTAAATTTTTGATATGTTGTAGTTCTATGTCTTAGGAGTCCATAGAGTCCGGAACGGACCAATTTGAAGGTCTAGAGAAGAAGTTATGAGGATTGGAGTGAAGGAGGGTCAAAACCGCGATGTCTGACATGGGCCACCAGGCCAGCCGCGCGCCCGCACCAAGGCCCCGCGCGCCCGCGCGCGCGCGCTGCCGCACGCCGTGCGCCTAGTGCCGCCCGCCCGCGTGTGCGCTGCCCGACTCAGCTTCGACGTCCGTTGGGAAAATGGCCATAACTTTCTCATACGGACTCGGATTTAGGCGATTCAAGATGATCCGGAAAGCTTAGAGATAGACCTAAAATATCCATTAATTAGAATTGAAATTTATTACCTGGAACAATTTTGAAATTAACCGTTTTTAGGGCTATTGCGCAAACGGTAGGTGTCGGGCATGCACGTAAGCACATGTAATGCTCCCGACAATGTAAAGTGATGTTCTAACTTTCATGATGTGGTTTTTATGATTTATAATGATACTTAGCATTAACCAATGAGTATTAGATGAATCGAATGGGCGTGTTAGGTGTACACAATTACGTGTCGCTTGGGCATTCGAATAGGCAAGTTGGGCGTATAGACGTGCAAGCGTCGTAATGCCGTAACTAGTGGGTATAACCTTGTTTAATATTTTGTTTCTTATTTGAATGGGACATTATAGAGTTGTGTAAGCAAATATTTGGTATTCCGTATGTGACTAATTGTATGTGAATATGTACCTAATTGTGTAGGATATTAAGGAGCGTGTGTTGTAATATTGTAGCAGCGCTTCAGGCAAGTTTCCTAACGCTTGTCTAACCCTTGTGTTGGGCAAGTTCCCTAACTTCATTCTTTTTATATATTGAATGCAAGCTTCCTTACCCTAGCTCAAATTAACATTCGGGCAGGTTTCATATTTTTATACAGGTGTTGTATATTGTTGCAAGTTTCATGACTCAAATGGAGTTATTACTTTTGAATCATATTAGTGGATTAATTATTGTCAATTACTCCACCTCCAAGATAATTATTGATATTCCCAGCTTATGCATTTGAATTCATTATTTGTTGTTGGATTGTGAAACGTTTAAGTTCTTCATTCATGAACTGTTTAGGGAAATAGTCTATGCCATTCATTTCGGCTAGACATGTACAGGTTATTATTTTAAAAGCTATCCAAACCGATTGTCGGTGCGGATTCTTGGACTGAGAGAGCAACCCATATTAGGAGACTATAATGTGTCGGTTATTCGATGCAGTCAAAGTTAAATGTTATGCATATACATGGTGTACGAGAGGCTGATCCCCTCGAGTACAACTGACGGGGCCAGGTTTTAAAAGAGTTAGTCGAATGATTGACTCTTTGGCCAAAAGTTCATGGTCGGTTGGACCACTCAGCAGTAAATAATCATTATTCATTGATTCATTTGGACTTTGATTATGTCATTTCAGCTATTTCATTAATGTTCATAAATTGTTGATCGATGCAGCTATTATTCTTATTCATTCATGATATATCTTCATTCTTGCTTTTAAACTTGCTGAGCAAAGTAGTTGCTCACCCTTGCTATATCATGAACCTATTGCAGTTAAGCCGGGGAGTTCCAAAGCGGACAAAGGCAAAGGAAAGCTTAAGGAATAGTTACATATACTATCCCGTTGTGTAATCGTGGAATAGTTTTGTATTATTAATGTATTTTGCGATGTATTTATTTAAGGTTGTAGACCTTGGGACCGTAGTGAACCTTTTGTAACGAACAACATATGTTTATTTTATTCCGCATTAGTTGATTTATGTTGTTTGGAGGTGTATGAATGCATTTTATCGTGAGCACCAAATTTGAGGTATTGGTACCAGAATTTGGGGGGTGTCACACTGTCGATGGTCAATCACGAATCTTCCTAAGCGGTGCATAGGTATATGTCTATCCTATGCACTATCAAGAGACTAATTTCAAGAATGATTAATAGACACGTGTCACCAAATCTAATTAATCCTCCCCTCAATTACCAACTTTCACATCGGAAGTCATTAAGACTAGATTCTCAATTGGTTGCATGCGGTAATTAGGTATATATCTATCCCAACTACTATCAAGATATCTATTATTGCAGATAATTAATAAGACACGCGTCACTTAATCCGATTAATAACCCACAACAATCTATACTCTCGCATGTTATCATAACTAGGTCTTAACCTATAATCCGTTCGTCAAGTTCATATAGGTTCCCAAGGTAATTACGGGCCAAGCAATTAATCTAGAAAGCAAAGGTTATGACAATCAATTCACAAATGAATAACTAAAATCAATAGAGAGAGAATTCAATTCAACTATGTGTTGGGTTCCATTGAAATCTTAGAATACAAGCCTTAGTTCATGGTAGCTAAGCAAAACATCAAACACATGGTGTTCATCATAAAATAGAATTACAAATTTAAAGGAAAGTATGTGACGCCCCGAAATTCGGGTCTCCAAATACCCGGATCCGGTCATCACGATCCACTACAAACATTCACCTCTAACAACATATGGTAACTAAAATGCGGAATATAATAAACATACATTGTTCATTACAAAGGTGTTACTAGTCCCAGAATACAAAAACCTTAAACACTTACACAAATCCATACCCTAAATAAATATCAGGGTTTAAATTACATTAACAGTAATTAACTACACATAAGTTTAAAATCTGCTACATGAAGTCTATTACTTCATCTTTTCTTTCCCTTTGTTCTTCCCTGACGTCTCGGGTTTAGCTGCAATGAAGTCATGATATAGCAAGGATGAGCAACGAGTTTGCTCAGCAAGTTTAAAGTACAACAATAAGGATATATCATGACGAAAGGGATATAGAAAGAGATTTCAACAATAGAATTATCAGAAGCAATAAAAATAAATGCTTTTAGAACAATTGGTAGTCAAATAGACTTTGAACAATAACTTCCAAAGGAGTCAATAGCTAGTTGACCCTCTGGTTACTGGCTACAGAATGAGTACTTGAGGGGATCAGCCTCGCGTACGCTATGTGTATGCATAACATTTAACTCTGCTATTTGTACCTTATATACGGTACCTGGGGTACTCCCCTATAATAAAAGGGGTGTCCATTTAGTCTAAGAATCCTTACCATCGATTGGTTCGGATAGCTTTTATAAATTCTCATATACTTGCCTGACCGAACAAGGGTTCAGACTTAACCATGAATAGTTCACAAATTTCTGAACTTAGATAAATATACGAATTCAAATGCACGAGTGCGAATGTCAATAAATATAAAGATGTGGAATAATTTTAAAAGTAATTAGACCACTTAAGACATGCTTGGAGATAAGATTCAAGCTTAAAGAATAACTTGCAATAATATATATCTTTTGCACGAATTAAAAATAATGCATAAGGTTTAGAAATATTGCTTAATGTAAAAGTTGAGTAAGATAGAACTTGCCTGATTGCTCAGCTACAGATAAATTTAGCTTTAATTAATTGATCTTGAGTGACCTATCATTGGATAAAGTCGATCTATCAATTAGCATTGCGTAGTTGTATATCGATACGCTTACTTATGCTATTTATTTAGCAAATGAGCAAATCACATAGCACACATAAGTTAATAAACTATCATTAATCATATAAGACACTTAATTGATCTTTAGGTTGATGATTTAATTAATTAACAATATTTTTCTTAAGTGCTAAACACTTATTAAACCCTTAAACAATTAATTATAATTGTTTAATTAATGTGTTATTTAAACTTTCTTTATTTTATTAATTCTATCTTCATTTAATTACTATTTAATATTAGTTAAATAGTAATTAATTAATTACCTTTACTTATTATTTAATAATAAATAATAACTAATTATATTTACATATTATTTGAATAATCAAATTATTAGTCGTATTTGTCTTTAATTATTAGTTAATAATCCTTATTTATTATTTATGATAATAAATAATTAATTTATTAGTCTATTATTATTTAATATTAATTAAATAATAATTAATTTAATTTTATTGGTATTTAATTACTATTTAATATTAATTAAATAATAATTAAATAATTATTACCCCTTATTTATTATTTAATCTTAATTAAATAATAAATAAATAATTTATTAACTTTATTTTCCTTAATTATTATTTAATTAACATTGAATAATAATTAATTATTATCCTTATTTATTATTTATTATTAAATAATAAATAATTAATTTATTAACTTTTATGTTAATTGAATAACATTTAAATGAGTTAATTATCATTATTTATTACTTAATATTATTTAAATAATAAATAATTAGTTTATTAATTTAAACACTATTTAATAATTATTTAATATTAATCAAATAATAATAGATTAATTATTTAACCCCATTTATTATTTAATCTTAATTAAATAGTAAATAGTTAGTATATTATCACTAATTCTATTTAATTATTACTTAATATTGATTAAATAATAATTAAATAGTTAATTACACTAAAAAAAATAGTTAATTAGTTTAATAATCAATTAGTAGTATTAACCTTTATCATTTAATAATTTTTAAATGATTTAAATAGGTTTTAATCACTAATTAAACTAAACATCACTTAAGTACACTGAAAAATTACCAAATAAATATGATAATAATCTACATGATTGTAGAAAAATTTGGGTCCAAACAGGGTCGCTGGAACCGGCCGGAATAGTGCCGAACCGGTTGCCGGAAAATTGCGCCGGTTCGGTGAATAGTGAACCGGCAGGGGGTTTTGGTATTTTCGGACTTTTTTTTCCAGATTTAGGGTCCTTAGCGAAAACTTGAATAACTTGAGATCTATAACTCCGATTGAGGTCCAGTCGGAATCGTTAGACTCGTATCTTTCCGAACTACAAGATTCCATCATCAAAATACAAATTTGGACAAGTTTTGTACACTGAAATCAGCCCGAAAGTGGACTGGTCATACATGTTTTCCATCAACGGGGTGTTTTGGTTAAAACTCCATAACTCACTCGTTTTAACTTCTTTTTAAATGATTCCAACTAGGTTTTGTTCTCAACTTACCCATATATTACTAGAAAATTTAAAGTCCCAAAAATAATTTATAGATTTCAAAATGTGCAATTTCTTCGAACAAGTCACGTTCTAACCGTCGGTAAAAATTATTTCAAGCTTTTTGCTAGACTTTTCTTCCTAAACCCATACCATTACATATTTAAACTATATGATATCCTATACAAACATATGTAGCAAGATTCTAGGCATTTAAAACTTGAACTTAACATATTATTAATAAAACATATTAAATCATTATTTCTTAGTAACTAGGTTTAAATCATGAGTTAAGCATTCTTTTAAAATAATGTAGATCTAACAAAATGAAACCTAGATCCATACATACTTCATTCCTTTCATGGGCATCAAGAAATAAACATTTAAAACCCCAACACAAATAACTAGGGTTTGAAAGAGATGAAGATCCATACCTAGATTTAATGGCTATTCTTCTCTTCTTTCCAAAGTAGGTTGTAAATGGAGATAACATAAACAACCAAGATCTTCTCCTTCTTCTTCAAGGTTTGGACACCACCTTCTCTTTAACCTCTCAAGATTTGTTCTTGCCTTTCACCAAACTCTCTCTAACACTCTCTCAAGGTTTTAGAAAAATGAAGATACAAATGACCACTCTTTAGCCTATTAACTAAATAAAAAGCAAGAACACCTATACTTGCCATCATGAAGCTAGTGAAAGACTTGTGTCACTAGGGTAGCTAGTTGACACCTTAGGAAGCTATGTGACACCATAGGTAGCTACTTGACATCATAGGTAGCTACTATATCAAGTCTACAATTTCAACTTCCAAGACAACTAGTTACTTAATTAAATTAGGACTTTGAAAAGCAATTACCTCTCTTTCTCTTTAGTTGCACGGCAAGGAGGGGAAATTTGTCCCAAAAATGTTGTCCCACTAGTTGCTTTAAATAATAAATTAATGTTACACCTTTAATTTATCAAGTGGCTATGTTTTGGACCACACATTAAATACCATTGGGCTTCCAATTTAAATGATTAGGCTAATAAAATCCAAATCTATTTAATACCATATTGGGTCATTTAATTTAACCCAATGATTGATTAATTAATTTGTCACACTATTAATTACTACATCCATGAGCAAATAAATAATTTGTCTTAGTTCCTTAATTAAATAAGTTAACCAATTAGTAATTGATTACTAATTGGACTATTAAATTTTTATTATTCAATGTGACAATATTCTCATTAATTAATACTTTTATTAATTAATTTACTCAATTCAATATACTAACTATATTCAATTTACTTGCATGATTAATTAGTAATTACTTTATCAATTTAATTGATATTAAACCTTAGGGCTTGTTCATTAATTTAACTATACTATTAGTGACTCCCTTTATTCAACTTAAATCAATTCATCACCTCGTCACGTAGGCTACCAATGTACACAAAGGTTCAAATAAGCACACAAACTAACTCATTAAAAATTAAATTTATATATTTAATTAATAACGACGTTTAAAATTTCACGGGCATTACATCCCTCCCCCCTTATAAAAATTCCGTCCTCGGAATTGCAAAATAGGGTTACTCGAATAGAAACGGGTAATTTGCTTTCATCTTCTCTTCGAGTTCCCACGTAACTTCTTCGACTGCGTGATTCCTCCAGAAAACCTTGACGGAATAGATGATCTTATTCCTTAGTTCCTGTTCCTTCCTATCGAGTATCTGGACGGGAACTTCCTCGTACGATAAGTCCTTCTCGACTTGGATTGGTTCATAAGAGATAACGTGCTTGTAGTCTGGTTTATACGGTCACAACATTGACACATGAAACACGTTGTGAATGTGCTCAAGTTCAGGAGGTAACGCTACCTCGTACGCCACTTCGCCGATCTGCCTCAAAATCTCGAACGATCCTATGAACCTAGGGCTCAATTTGCCCTTCTTCCCAAAACGGATCTTCCCTTTCCAGGGAGATACCTTCAAAAACACAAGCTACCAACTTCAAAGTCCCTCTTCTGACGATGTAAGTCAGCATATTTCTTCTGGCGATCTTGAGCTGCTACCAGACGATTTCTGACCAGTTGTACTGTATCTGAAGTCTGCTGCACCATCTCAGGTCCCAGCAGTCTTCGCTCTCCAACCTCGTCCCAACACATCGGGGTTTGGCATTTCTTTCCATATAGCGCTTCGTACGGTGGCATGCCAATACTAGCATGATAGCTATTATTGTAAGCGAACTCCACCAGTGGCAAATGGTCATCCCAGCTGCCCTTTAAATCCATCACGACCGCCCGAAGCATATCTTCTAAGGTCTGGATCGTTCGCTCGCTCTGGCCGTCAGTTTGAGGATGATACATCGTACTCAACCTCAATTGTGTTCCCATTTTTACCTGCAGACTTCTCCAAAAATTTGACGTGAAGCGCGGATCTCTGTCCGATACAATAGATACTGGCACTCCATGACGCGATACAATCTCCTTGACGTAAAGTTTTGCTAACTGCTCCAGCTTATACCGTATCTTGATTGGTAGGAAATGAGCAGACTTGGTTAGACTATCCACAATTACCCAGATGGCGTCTAAACCCTTCTGTGTCGGTGGCAGACCCACCACAAAGTCCATTGTGATATGCTCCCACTTCCACTCCGGAATCTCCAATGGTTGAAGCAGTCCGCTCGGTCGCTGGTGCTCTGCTTTAATTCGCTGACATGTCAGACATCGGCTGACGCACTCTGCCACTTCTCGTTTCATATTCGGCCACCAAAAATACTGCCGCAAATCCCGATACATTTTCGTGCTTCTGGGATGTACTGAGTACCTCGTACTATGAGCTTCCTGAAGGATTTCTTCCCTTAACTCCAGATCCAACGGTACCCAGACTCTCCCTTCAAACCTTAGCAACCCTATGCTGTCAATCTTATACTTAAGCTCCTCGCCTTCGGCAATTCGCTTCTTTATTGAATCACAATCCTCATCCTTTTCTTGAGCCTCCTTGATTTGATCCAATAAGGTCGGGCTCACTGTCACTGTAAACAATTTCTCGTCCGTCTCCATCGGATACTGAATCTCCAATTCCAGACGTTCAAACTCCTTTATTAACTCTACCTGAGTTGTCAGCTTTATCAATTTCTCCCTGCCTTTCCTACTCAAAGCATCTGCCACTACATTTGCTTTGCCCGGATGGTACCGAATCTCACAGTCGTAATCCTTGATCAATTCTAATCATCGGCGCTGCCTCATGTTCAGCTCCTTCTGAGTGAAGATGTATTTCAGACTCTTGTGATCTGTATATATCTCACACCTCTCTCCATATAGATAGTGCCTCCATATTTTCAAAGCGAATACTACTGCTGCTAACTCCAGGTCATGAGTCGGGTATCCCTTCTCATAGTCCTTTAACTGATGTGAAGCGTACGCAATAACCTTGCCGTGTTGCATTAGCGCACAATCAAGACCCTTGTGTGACGCATCGTTGTATACTACGAAACCCCTAGTGTTGTCGGGTAAGGTCAACACCGGTGCTTGACTAAGTCTCTTCTTCAGCTCCATAAAACTTTCCTCACATTTCTCCGACCAAATGAACTTAACTGTTTTCCTGGTGAGATTGGTCAATGGCGATGCTATCTTCGAAAAATCTTGTATGAACCTTCGATAGTATCCCGCTAATCCTAAGAAACTCCTGATCTCTGTTGGCGTCTTCGGCTGTTCCCAGTTGATAACGGCTTCTACTTTTGCTGGGTCCACTGAAACACCATTCTTGTCGATGACGTGACCCAGAAATTGTACCCTCTGCAACCAAAACTCACATTTAGAAAACTTTGCATACAACTTCTCCTTCCTGAGAGCTTCCAATACAATCTTCAAATGTTCAGCATGTTCCTCCTCTGTCTCTGAATACACCAAGATGTCATCAATGAATACGACTACGAACTTGTCCAAGTACTGCTTGAACACTCTGTTCATCATATCCATGAATGTTGTTGGTGCATTCGTCAATCCAAATAACATTACCAGAAACTCGAAGTGCCCATAACGAGTCCTGAATGCAGTCTTCGGGATATCTTCCTGCCTCACCTTCAGCTGATGATAGCCTGTTCTTAGGTCGATTTTTGAAAAGTATTTCGCTCCCTTAAGTTGATCAAACAGATCGTCAATCCTAGGAAGCGGATACCTATTCTTAATCGTAACTTTGTTCAACTCCCGGTAGTCGATACAAAGTCGCATAGAACCATCTTTCTTCTTTACAAACAGAACTGGCGCTCCGCACGGGGACACGCTCGGTCTGATATAACATTTATCTAATAGTTCCTACAGTTGCACCATCAACTCTTTCATCTCTACAGGTGCCATTCGATACGGCGGCTTCGATATTGGTGCTGTAGACACCCAAATTTTGCGTTTCCTATACTAACCTTGACAGGAGGGCAAAATCGTCAATTAGCCTAGCCTACGAGACGGAAGGTGGACATAAGTGCGAACACTCAAAACCACCACGACGACTTGTGATCAAGGTTGACACGACGATGGGCGAAACAAACACCCATGAATGATGTGGCACTTTTCCCAGCGGTTCCCGGACTGCAAAATGCAAGCCTTTCAGTAGAAACCGATGATCCGACACGAGAATCGAGGTGCGGTTCGGAAAATGAGAAAATCAGCCCACCCAGCCGCGGATTGATCTGCGGCCAAACGATTAAAATAATGGTAGTGCGCGAGACGGCTGAAGTACGCGACGGGCGCGGGGAAACCGAGGCCAGCCCCTTATCAGGCCATTTTGCATACAGAAACAGGGAGAGAGAGAAGAAAAAAAAGGAGCGGCGGCAGCAGCTCGGGAAGAACAGCAAAATCAGCAACAATTAAGAGAGAAAAGAGAGAAAATAGTGAGGAATTGTATCCATTTTGTGAGACTATATATCATATATTTCTACTCTATTCAATACACAAATTCATATATATTGTGTGGATTATTTGCAAAGTGAAAAATCCTTTGTTTTAGCATTTTGTTTTACCATTTTTGTTGAAGCTTTTTGTCATCCGAATTATATTAAATGTAGTTGTTCTTGTATATTGTTCTGAATCCGTGGATTGAGGGCTATTAGTGAGGGTTCTAAATGGAACGAAATTCTCTTAATGGCCCGATGATATCCATTTGGTGAATTTTTAGCTCGTTGTAATGATGTATCGTGCATAGATTGTTTAGATTGCTATTTTAGGATCTTGTGGGTGTGTAGCGATTTTGGATGTGAGCCTAGGAGCGCGACCCCGTGGTCCAAATCCGATGATGGACATCTTTTGATATATGTAATAAATTCGATGTACCTTTCATTGTAAATATGTAATTGTCGGGCCTTAAAACGACGCCAAGGCGAAAATCAGGTTTAAGGCCCCGTAATAGTGAAATATGTGATTGTGGGCGTTTGAGTTATTTTGATGGCTTACATGCCCATGAATAACCCCAACGCATTTTATTGCTTGATTTGATTTACAACACAAAAATTGATTTCAAAGCTAAAAGATTAAGATTTTCGTAAAATCAATCAAATTAGGTTATTAACATCACGAGGTTTAAAATTAGAAATGCCAATGAATGTCGATTCCTATTTAACGAGAAAGCTAAAGAAAAATCGTTTTCCAAAACATCATACAAAATGATTTTAAAATAAGAAATGTTTTATTAAATCTTTGTGCATAGGGTGAAAGAGATCCTAGAAGTTGCCCATCATTCTATTTACGAAAGCAACGTATAGATCTCGATTCCTATTTTGACGAAGGTTTAAAACTCTTGTTTTGCCAAAACGACACTTAATGAAAACCTTATAGTTTTGACAATTAAAATCAAACCTTTCTAATAAAGCTTTCTTGTATAAACCGAGGGACATTCTAAGGCATTATCAAAAGAAAACACGACTTTCCATAAAAAATCCAAATGATTCTTTCATACAAACTCACCACAACATTCACATAGGCACACACACACACACGCGCGCATGCACACACATTTCATGAATTAAAGGATAGGAAAGCATCAAGATTGCGGTAACCGTGTTTTCACGGAAGTCGGGGGGTGCCTAACACCTTCCCCTCGCTTAAGCAAGCCCCCGAACTCTATGAATCTCGATTCGCAGACCAATTAATTCGGAGTCACATATGAGCCAGCAATTTATAAAAAAACGAAAACTTGGATGAGTTGGTACATCCATTTTGTCGACGCCGGGGTTTTTTTTCGCTTCTCGTCTTTGGTCTTTTCCAATTTTAGCCTTTTGATTTAGATGACGTTTGGAAAAGGTCGGCATTGATGTCGACGGGGTTTTGAAAGATCGTTTTTATGATAAGCCAATTAACCAGAGTCGCCAGTTGGTATATTTGAAATGGATGTACCAACTCATCCGAATTTTCGTTTTTTATAAATCGCTGGCTCATATGTGACTCCGAATTAATTGGTCTGCGAATCGAGATTCATAGAGTTCGGGGGCTTGCTTAAGTGAGGGGAAGGTGTTAGGCACCCCTCGACTTCCGTGAAACACGGTTACCGCAATCTTGATGCTTCTCCTATCCTTTAATTCATGAAATGTATGTGTGTGTGCGTGCGTGTGTGTGTAGGTGTGCTTATGTGAATGTTGTGGTGAGTTTGTATGAAAGAGTCATTTGGATTTTAGGGAAAATCGTGTTTTGCTTTGAGAATGCTTCGGAATGTCTTTTCGGCATACACGAGAAAACTTTATGAGAAAGGTTTGATTTTAATTATCAAAACTATGAGATTTTCGTTAAGTGTCGTTTTAACAAAACAAGAGTTTTAAACCTTCGTCAAAATAGGAATCGAGATCTATACGTTGCTTTCATAAAATGATGGGCAATTTCTAGGATCTCTTTCACCCTATGCACAAAGATTTAATAAAACGTCAATTATTTGTAAAATCATTTCGTGTGTTGTTTTGGAAAACGATTTTTCTTTAGCTTTCTCGTTAGATATGAATCGACATTTCATTAACGTTTCTCAAATTTTAACCTCGTGATTCTAATATCCTACTTTGATTGATTTTATGAAAATCTTATCATTTAGCTTTGGAATCAATTTCGTGTCATAATTCAAATCGAGCATAAACACGCGTCGGGCTATTCATGGGCATGTAAGCCATCAAAATATCCCCGAACGCCAACAATCACAAATTTCACTATTTCGGGGCCTTAAGCACGATTCTCGCCTTAGCGTCGTTTTAAGGCCCAACGATTACATATTTACAATGAGAACTATGTCATCTCTACTTCTTACATCAAGATATGTCCATCATCGGATCGGGACCCCGGGGTCGCTTTCCTAGGCTCACAACCAAGTATCCACACACAAACAATCGGATATTACAAGAAGATAAACCAACCCGGATAAATCTAACAATACCAAGACATCTTAAAATAACGATTTAAAGGAATTGATCCCGAATATAACATCTTAAAACAAACCAAGAAATTAATGAACGAATATCATCGGGTTATTAGGAAGAGTTTATTCCGATGGAAACTTCACTCATAATCCCTAATTCATTGTTCAACAAGATACATGAAAATTATATCTAATTTACCCAAATCAATAGGACATGAATTGCTAGAACAAATAGAGATTTTCACCTTGCAATTGATCTCAAATGGATGTGAACTTGTGTATTTGAATAGGATAAATGATGTATTTGATACAATCAAACTCAAAAGAATTAATTCCACTCTTTTTTTTCCTCTTCTTTCTCCCTATTTTGTTGCAAAATCTAGCTATTTTCTCTCTATTTCCGTGTTTTTTTGCTGCTGCAGAAATTCTTCTTCTTCCAAAACTGCTGAACCCCCTGTATGCTGCCGAAGCTGGCTTAAATAGGCTGGCCAGAGCCAGCCGCAGATCTATCTGCGGCTGGCCGCAGATGGATCTGCGGCTGGCCAGCTGGCACGCCTCCCATCGCACTCAGCTGCTGAGTGCTGATTTCCCGGTTTTCGTGCTGGCGCACCCACTTGGCCGCAGATCTATCCGCGGCTGGCGGGCTTGACTTTCTCGATTTTCGTGCCACGCCTCGATTTTCGTACCGCAACGTCGGTTTTCGCTGACAGGCTCGTATTCCGCAGTCCGGGAACTTCCGGGAGATGTGCCACCTCATTCGGAAATGCCTGCCTCGGACGGTCATGCTGTCACGTCGACTTGGGCTGCCCAAATCATTGCGGCGGGACCGGGCGCTCGCCCTTGTGCCCGCTCCTTTGCTCCCGCAAGCTGGTTCAATTGACGATTTCGCCCTCCTGTCACGGTTAGTAGAAGGAAACGCAAAATTTGGGTGTCTACAGCTGCCCCTCTTTATCATGTTTATGAAATGATAAATGAAATGAACAGGATAAAGAATAGACACTCGATGCATGAATGACAGTGTGTAAGAATGACATTGCATACATGATGCCTCACACATATAGCTTATGATGCAACATAAGATGCAATGCATGAAAGACATTCGTAAGAGTGTCAATGTATCAATCCCTTGACCGTGTTCGTTAGTCTTTGGGTTCACTCCTTCAATCTGTCGTCTCGTTCGGGGCCGGGTATCGTCGCCGGTCACCCATCGCGTAACCCCCGGTTATCGTCGCCGGTTGGTCCTCTGTCAGAGCCGGTTATCGTCGCCGGACATCCATCTCGTGATCGCCGGTTATCGTCGCCGGTCGATCGTCATGTCGGGGCCGGGTATCGTCGCCGGTCACCCATCTCGTAACCCCCGGTTATCGTCGCCGGTCGGTTATCTGTCGGAGCCGGTTATCGTCGCCGGACATCCATCTCGTGATCGCCGGTTATCGTCGTCGGTCGATCGTCATGTCGGGGCCGGGTATCGTCGCCGGTCACCCATCTCGTAACCTCCGGTTATCGTCGCCGGTCGGTTATCTTGTCGGAGCCGGTTATCGTCGCCGGTCATCCATCTCGTGATCGCCGGTTATCATCGCCGGTCGATCGTCATGTCGGGGCCGGGTATCGTCGCCGGTCACCCATCTCGTAACCCCCGGTTATCGTCGCCGGTTGGTTATCTTGTCGGAGCCGGTTATCGTCGCCGGTCATCCATCTCGTGATCGCCGGTTATCGTCGCCGGTCGATCGTCATGTCGGGGCCGGGTATCGTCGCCGGTCACCCCTCTCGTAACCCCCGGTTATCGTCGCCGGTTGGTTATCTGTCGGAGCCGGTTATCGTCGCCGGACATCCATCTCGTGATCGCCGGTTATCGTCGCCGGTCGATCGTCATGTCGGGGCCGGGTATCGTCACCGGTCACCCATCTCGTAACCTCCGGTTATCGTCGCCGGTCGGTTATCTTGTCGGAGCCGGTTATCGTCGCCGGTCATCCATCTCGTGATCGCCGGTTATCGTCGCCGGTCGATCGTCATGTCGGGGCCGGGTATCGTCGCCGGTCACCCATCTCGTAACCCCCGGTTATCGTCGCCGGTTGGTTATCTTGTCGGAGCCGGTTATCGTCGCCGGTCATCCATCTCGTGATCGCCGGTTATCGTCGCCGGTCGATCGTCATGTCGGGGCCGGGTATCGTCGCCGGTCACCCATCTCGTAACCTCCGGTTATCGTCGCCGGTCGGTTATCTTGTCGGAGCCGGTTATCGTCGCCGGACATCCATCTCGTGATCGCCGGTTATCGTCGCCGGTCGATCGTCATGTCGGGGCCGGGTATCGTCGCCGGTCACCCATCTCGTAAACTTTTCACTTCAACACGTCAAATGGCTGCAAGGGAGCAAGGTGGGACCCACCAGGGCCAGCCGCAGATGGATCTGCGGCCAGCCGCAGATACATCTGCGGCCATGATCGGGCCTTAAATCCAACGCGGCTCCTCCAGATCTGTCACTTTCAACTTGTAATCCAAAGAGATTCTCTCGATTTTTCTTGTTCGCGAGGGCTTTTTTGTCGATTTTTTCAACCTTCCTGCAAAAACTGTTCCGGTAGGATCGATCTACGCGCTACAGGTAACACTTTGACCGGTCACTTTTCAATTCCGTCAATGTTTTGCTGTACATTTGACTATTTGCATGTTTAGAGATAAAATGTATGCTTTACAATGCTATGTAATGTACCATCATATATACATGCTATGTATCAACTATGTGAGTCCTATTTTATGTTCATGAGGCGGTCCCACATATTGTTATTCCTTTTCTGCAATAAAATCATGCATTACATGCTGTAATTACATATATGAATGCAATTTAAATCTGTTTGAGGCTTTGATTGATGGAAAACGCGTTTGGCTTGTGCCTGGGATGTTCAATTTACAAACGGAACTCTGCCGATTTTTTTTTTTTTTTTTTTTTTTTTTTTTTTTTTTTTAAATGCATCATGTTGCATTAATCATATGATGAGGCTAGAAATTTAGAATGTTCATTACATAATTTTAAAAGGAAACTTACCTTATTTCTCGCCCGTTCTATTCCAGCTATGGATCGTGATGCGCCCAGTAGCTCCTCCGCCTCTCGGACTTCGGGTGTTCGCCGTCGTAGGGCTGCACCTGCCCCTATTCCCCCTCGTACCCGTCAGGCTCGTCGCTTGGCGGAGTCTGTCATCCGTCCTGATCACCCGGACGTTGAGGAGGTTGCTCCTCCGGAGGTCGCGGCAGAGAGACCATCCTCCAGCACACCGGCTCCCGCTCCTCATAGTGCCTCGTCTGGCGCATCTGTGCAGATCCCCGATCTATTGGGTCGGGATCTCAGTCGTCATCCCTCGGCATCTCTCGTGGCTAACGAGGTATATTCGGTTCTATTCTGATTTTATTCTCAATTTCTCCATTCTCCTTTTATCCGGACTGACCCATTGGTGATTGCCCCAGGTACCCGAGTTTACTCAGCCGAGGGGCAACTGGTTCAACATCTACTCCCTTTACACGGCTTTGCACAGTGACTACCGGGCGGTGGTGGATTCTTGGGGCTTTCGTCACTTCTTTACCATCATTCCCCGGCAGTGCCCCTGGGGTTACATGAGGGCTTTATCCGAGCGATGGTTCCACCAGACGCAGTCTCTTCATCTCCTCGACTGCGAGGTCGTGTTGACCCCATGGGACTGGAGGTACATTACCGGCATTGAGTTTACCGGGTCCCGCGTCCCCTTGGATCTTGATATTACTCCTGCGGAGGTTCGAGCTTTGCTGGGCTTCGCTGCTGAGGACCGGGTCTTTAAGGCCCGCAGTATCCGATCTGGTGCTTTGGCTGTCGATGCAGTCGGGGGTCTCTATGCGCTGCCTATTCCAGCAGATCAGGGCACCAGGGACATTCTGCTACGGCGCCTGTTCCTGACCATCATGAGGGGTTGTTTTCTGGGGAACAACTCCTCCACCATTCATTTCAGCGTCGTAGGAGCGGTCAGAGATGTGGACCGCATCGGTGATTATGACTGGGGGTCATTCACCTTTGCCTATTTCCTCCACGGCATGCGTCTACGCTCAGAGGGACAGACTGATGCCTGGCTCGGCTTCTACCATTTTCTGTTGGTGAGTCCCCTCCTCCTCTCTTTTACTGTATTTCTTTTCCTTTCATCTCTTTTCTGTATTTGATAGTGACTCATGCCTTGCCTTGTTTCTATTCACAGTTCTGGGCTTACGAGCGGCTGCCATGTCTGAGGCCTATCACTACTCTGGGCCCGGACACTTATCCTCGGGGCCGGCGATGGCATCACAGCACTCTGGAGGAGGTTCCCGTGTCGGGCAGCTTTGCACATTGTCATATTCAGCTGGAGTTGATCACGGCTACCGACGTCGTCTGGATTCCCTACCTCTCCGATCATCTGACTGTGGGGTTTGCTGACGGGCATCCTTCCGGCCCGGAGTTCGAGCTTTCCACCCGTCGCCTCACCTTGCAGAGTGTTGGAGGCTGGGTGATGTATCTGGGAGAGCGCGCATTCAGATGCGTCACTGGAGAGATCCGCATCCCGCACTCCCTTTCTTTCACTACTTTCTGGCCGCTGGATTCTCAGCCCTCGGAGATCATGCTCGCCGGGGAGGATGGTCGGATGCTTTCCACGGGTCCCACTACGAGTGATGCATTCCGTACATGGTGGGTGCCCCGCACCATCGGTCCTCAGACTCGGGCCACTTTCTTTCTTGGAGATATGGTTCCAGGCTCGGTGACGATGACCGAATGGGCTGCCTGCGTTCGGACCCCTACCCACGCTGAGCAGATCGCCTCATTGACCCGTCAGGTAGATCAGTTGTCGCTGTTTATTCGGGGGTTGGGCCGGGCCCCGGAGGAGGCTTACACCTACGATCCTGACGGTGCAGGTTATGATGCAGGCCCGAGTTCATCTGATGCCACAGCGCATCCCTACATCCCTGATATGAACTTTGGTCCTCCGAGCTCGACGACTCCAGGGGATCAGTTCGAGGATCCTGCTTTCATAGACGATACTGACTTTATTTAGACCAGGATAGGATAGGGCCCTTTTGTATCGGCACCTGCTTAGATTTCTTTTTCATTTATGCACTATGTACTGAACTCATTTATTTATTATGCACAGTTTTCTTTCTCATTTTATGGAATTCACCTGTTTTATTATTAACTGTATGATGCATGCTCTTTATTTATGGATAGAGAATGACCCCTGTACAGTCTTTTTGATACTATTTTCCCACAGATGTCGTCCTCGGATGCCGTGGCTCGTTTGGATTCCATTCCTCCCACAGGGTTGGTTGGCAGTCTCTTTCGCTGGTTGGACAGTTTACTGCCGGCAGACAGGATTATCGCAGAGGGTCTTTTGGGACATTCTTGGTCCTTACTGACCTTTCAGGTTCCAGCGGGCTTTGTGGATGGTCCTCTGAGCTATTGGGCCCCTGCCCGTCAGGTGTTTAGGTTAGGGACAGTAGAGCTGACCCCCACCCTTGAGGAGTATGCTCGCTTCACCGGCCTGCCGTTGGATGGTCCCTGTGCTAGGGTTACCGTTGGTTCCATGCGCCGTCAATTCTTGACTTTTACCGGTTTGCGGAGGGCCGTCTTATTACCGGTAATCACATCAGACCATATGGTTCCCCTTCAATTCTTGATTGACCGATTTGGCTCACCTGACAGTTTCCGTCTTTTCCTCGGTGATTTTTCCGTGTCCGAGGAGCGCTGGGATGCCTTGAGAGTGGGCGTTCTGATGGCCTGTGTCATCTCAGTTTTTTACTTGCCTGCAGGATCCGATCATTTGGACATGCGGATTGTTGCGGCCGTTAGGGCCCTTCAGGAGGATCACACCATTCTTCCCATGATATTGGCGGATACTTACATGTCAGCCTCATACTGTCAGTCCTTCCGGGGAAGATTCTTCAGAGGGAGCTCGACCTTGCTGTATATGTGGTTCATGAGTCATCTTAGTCCCATCGGCCATTTCCGTCGCCAAGGGTTTTGCTTCAGCCATGACATAACCACGCAGTTTTCGCTTCGTCCTGCGAGTTGTACTGATGTGACCTCCTGGACATCATTTTTGTCTATCATTGAGGACCCTTTTCATCTATTGGTTTACTCGGGCTATTGCTCCTTCATGAGCTTCTTGACTCATGTGCCTGGCATGGATTTCATTCCCCATCGCTGGGTTAAGGGGCGTGACGACCTATCATCCCCTGGCGGTTATGGGGCAGTTTGGTCAGACACAGGATTTACACCCCTTTGCGGGTGCAGCCGCATACCGATTCCTCATATCATCCTGTACAGAGAGGGATCTATTGCAGGTATACGAGCTTTGGGATCGCAGGATCTTTGCCGAATATAGTGCGAGCTGTCACATCCAGACATTTGCCTACGCACAGTGGTTACGTGGAGACCTGGATTCGGCTAGTTTGAGTCGGACGGGGGCCTTTGATGACTCTGGAGTGATTTTCACAGAAGATACCGCAGACCATTCCATTTCAGCCGATTCTGCCCCGAGTCGGGTCGCTAAGGATTCCCGACTCCTCCTGGCCCTGATTACTACTGAAGCCGAGAGGGATGCCGCCCTTGCCGAGAGAGATGAGGCCATTCGGGCTAGAGATGCTGCCATTGCTGATAGAGAGGCCATTGTATTTCAGACCATGGCAGTGGTAGATGCTCATTTTGGGACTGTCAGCCGAGCTACTGCTTTACTAGATCGTATTGATATGATGGGGCAGCAGATTGCAGGAGATGCTGATGCTTCAGATCCATCCACCACCCTGTCTATCCTGCTCCGGCTAGTTTCAGATTTGTAGATTATTTTATTTCCTGCATAGACTATGTTGGTTTCATCAGTTATTGAAAGAGAAATCTTGTAATAAAATGACTTATATATATAGACATGCATTTAAATTTAGTCATTTTCCCGTTTTGTCGTATCATTGCCATCCATCGGATCATCATTTTATCCAACTGACCATGATTTGACATTTCGCCTTCTTTCTTTCCTCAAGACTTGATGGAGATTTGACAGATATTGCCGCACACCTTTTGATTTCGTCGGATTGAATCTCAGATTTTGGATAACTGTTTGGGTTGGATCAGGGTATGTATTCTGGGATGAAACTGGTTAGGCAGTTGGTTTCGGGAAGGTGTAGGAAGGTTTTATCTGGATATCGAAAATTGGTTTCGGTTAGGGAAAGGATTATATATATTTTTTTTTTAAAGGATCGGACCGCGCCATGATGGCTGCCTACGTACCCCCACAAGCTGGGAGATCAGGTCCTACGTAGTTCGCTCTCAAAGGAAAAACAGAACTGATGATTTAAGCGTAGAACCGCTTCACCGAGTCAGAATTGAGGGGTTGTGGAAATACCTCACCATCCATTTCTTGCAATATGAGGGCCCCTCCGGATAGTATTTTCTTGATCACAAATGGCCCTTCCCAGTTCGGGGCAAACTTCCCCTTGGCCTCGTCTTGACAAGGCATGATTCTTTTCAACACCAAATCGTTTTCCTTGAACTTCCGAAGTCTTATCTTTTTATCGTACGATCGAGAGATCCTCTGTTGATATAGCTGACCATGCCAAATGGCAGCCACTCTCCTTTCATCAATCAGGGCCAATTGGTCATATCGACTTTGCATCCAATCCTCTTCGCTTATCTGAGCGTCGATCACTATTCTGAGGGACGCCATCTCAACCTCGACTGGTAGAACAGCCTCCATTCCATACACCAAAGCGTAAGGGGTTGCCCCTGTAGAAGTACGCGTTGATGTTCGGTATGCCAGCAAGGTGAGGGGTAACAGATCTGGCCATCCCCGATGATTAGCAGACATTTTTGCCATGATCTTCTTGATGTTCTTATTGGCCGCCTCCACTGCCCCATTCATTTTGGGACGGTAAATGACGGAATTGAGATGCTTAATCTTGAACTGGTCACACAGTCCTTTCATGAGGGCGTTGTTTAAATTCTTGGCATTGTCGGAGACTACAACCTCAGGTTGCCCATATCGGCAAATGACATTATTCCTGATGAAGCTGACGATGACCTCCTGAGTTACTTTAGGGAAAGAAGCTGCCTCTACCCATTTGGTGAAATAATCGATCATGACGAAAATGAACCGGTGCCCGTTGCTCGCTTTGGGCTCTATTGGTCCGATTACATCCATTCCCCACATTGAAAATGGCCATGGGGAGGTCATACAATGCAGTTCATTGGGAGGTGTATGGATCACATTACCGTGCGCCTGGCATTGATAACACCGTTTGACATGATCATCGCAATCGGCCTTCAGCGTTAACCAATAATACCCTGTCCTCAAGATCTTTTTGGCCAACATCGGTCCACTCATATGTGGCCCACACACCCCGCCATGGATTTCATTCATAATCCTTTGGGATTGCGTTTCGTCTACGCATTGCAACAGTCCCAATCCGGCATCCCTTTTGTAAAGAGAATCGCCACTCAGGTAAAACTTCATCGCCATCTTTTGAATTCTCATCCTTTCAGTCCGATTTGCCTGATCGGGAAGGGATCTGTCTCTCAGATATTCCCTTATGTCGTGATACCAGGGCGGCCTTGTCAACACCACCTCGTTTGATAACACTGCTACATTTTCCTCATATGCCGGGGCATTCTGTACGGTGATCTCAATCTGTGGATTGTCCCTACTCCTGATCACGTGGATTAAGGAAGCCAGAGTCGCCAATGCATCGGCAAAATCATTTCGTCCCCGAGGAATATGGCGGAAGGCGATATCTTCGAACTCTTGCATAAGCTGGGTGACACAACGATGGTATGGAAGTAACCGAAGCTCCTTAGTGTTGTACATCCCGATTGCTTGTCTGATTACCAATTCTGAATCCCCAAACACTGCTAGTCTCCTCACTCCCATGTCGCGGGCCAATCGGAGTCCCAAGATACACCCCTCGTATTCAGCGGTGTTGTTCGAATTGCTGAAACGAAGCTTGGTGGCCACGGGATATTGTTCTCCGGTGATAGAGACTAGGACCGCTCCGACTCCTGCCCCCTCGGCATTCATGGCACCATCAAAATACAGCTTCCAAAATTGTCCCTCGTCATCACATTTTTCGCGCGATACCCAAAATATATCCTCGCCCGGGAGAGGAGTTTCTAACGGCTCCATCCCTCCTGTCGGGGCTTCTGCCAACTGATCTGCAATTCCCTGCCCTTTCATGGCCTTCTGGGTCACGTACACCATGTCAAACTGTTGTAAAATTAACTGCCATCTTGATAGTCGACAATTCAGCATGGGCCTTTCAAAAATATATTTCAGGGGATCCATTCTTGATATCAGGTACGTTGTATGCCCATGGAGGTAGTGCTGTAATCTCCCTGCCGCCCAGGCCAGAGCACAACAAGTCTTCTCGATGGGAGTGTAATTCTGCTCACATTGGCTAAATCTTTTGCTGAGGTAATAGATGGCCTGCTCTTTTCCCGCCTCATTTTTCTGTCCCAACATACATCCCATCGCGATGGCATTTACCGATATATACATAAACAGAGGGATCCCATCCTTCGGGGGTACCAGCACTGGTGCTTCAGTCAACTGCTTTTTAATGGTCTGAAAAGCCTTCTGACATTGCTCATTCCACTCTTGGGAAACCCCTTTTCTTAACAGTTTGAAAATGGGCTCACATGTAGTCGTCAAGTGGGATATAAAACGGCTGATAAAGTTTATCCTTCCGAGGAATCCCCTTATCTCCTTCTCTGTGCGAGGTGCTGGCATATCCACAATGGCCTTGATCTTTGCTGGATCCAACTCAATGCCCCGATCACTAACCAGGAAACCCAAGAGCTTGCCCGACTGTACTCCGAAAGCGCACTTGGCTGGATTGAGTTTCAAATTATACTTTCTGAGCCGATCGAATAGCTTTTTGAGATGGGTTATATGATCAGATTCTACCTTCGATTTCACAATAATGTCATCCACGTAGACTTCTATCTCCTTGTGCATCATATCGTGGAACAAGGCCATCATGGCTCTCTGATAAGTAGCCCCTGCATTTGTGAGCCCGAAAGCCAGTCGTCTATAGCAGAAAGTGCCCCAGGGGGTGATGAATGCGGTCTTTTCCCGGTCTTCTTCTGCCACCATTATCTGATGATACCCCGCAAAGCAATCCACAAAAGAATACATTTCGTACTGGGCTGTGTTATCTACCAGGATGTGTATGAAAGGCACCGGGAAGTTATCTTTGAGACTGGCCTTGTTTAGATCTCTGTAGTCTACACATACCCTCACCTTTCCTCCCGGCTTAGCTACTGGGACTACATTGGATAGCCATTCCGGGTAAGTAGATACCATAATGATTCCCGCCCTGAACTGCTTGATGATCTCTTCCTTCACCTTTAAACTCCACTCCGGTTTCAACTTCCTCAGTTTCTGCTTGACAGGCCTGAAACCCTCCTTGATGGGTAATCGGTGTACCACAATGTCGGTGGACAAGCCAATCATATCCTCATGAGACCAGGCGAAGACATCCTCATATTGTTTAAGCAACTCAGTCATTTCGACTTTTTGGCTGGGGGTAAGGTCCGTCCCTATCTTGAGTTCCTTTGGCTGGTCAGGGGTTCCAATATCAATGGTGATGGTTTGGTCCAAGTTGGGTTTGGGTTTATCCTCGACCCATCCCTTGATCTCGTCAGGTGCGTCGTCGTAATCTGTCTCATCTTGTTCAATGCCCATTAAATCGAAATCCAGCTCAATGTCAAAATCATAATCATCATTCAAATTTGAAAGACCATTTGTTAGGCAAGGATTACTCAAATTGGTACACCTGACATGAAACAAAATACCTGTCATATATAAATCGATTTTTCACGATGATCGCATTTTCAAATAACAAGAAGAAACGACATAATGATGCAGAAATAAAACAACAACAAAAATAAACTTCTTCATTCCCCCATCATCTGGGGTCAATCACCCTGACGTCGAGCTTTACCCTTTTTTGGATATTACTGGTTTCTGGGTCCAATTGTCGATGGTCAGGTCAGATGCAATGCGCCGGATAAAGGAGGGCCTCACATCGGACACCTCCCCGATGATTACGGATACGTCGCCTGAATCCTTCTCCATATCTTCTCCAGGAATAATCAGCCCTGCCCAATCGATGACAGGCACAACTTGTTGGGCTCCCGGTGGTGCGATAACATTCGTCCCCTCCTTACTGCTTGTTGATTGTCCGGGGATATAGCATTTGGTTTCAAACTCCTTTGCGACCTCCCGCAGGAAACTTTCCCTCCGGGCCGACTCATTACATGTGGGGGTTGACTCTTCATTCCCTGCCCCAATCACAGGTCCGCTGATCCCCTGCTTATTGTCGACTTTGGTCACTGGACTGCCAACTAGTCGAATCGGAGTTGCACCATGACGGTGTCCCCGTACTGCGCCCACATGGTATCCCAATCCTGCCTTGCCTATCTGCTGTGGTAGGTGGATGGGCTCGATGATTCCCTGACTGCTTTTCCCTAGTCCCTGTCCAGGTTGGAAGTTCATTTTAATCATTTCCTTTGCCACAAAGGTGAGTTCCGGAGAGACCCTTGGTTTCACAGCTGGAGCTCCCAGGCATCTATAATGGGGAGTGCTAATCTCTAGTGCTTGAAAGCTGGCAGGCGCCGCTGACTCATCCACATTGATTACTGGTAGGCCACTCCTGGGAGGAGAGGGGTCATCACATTCGGCCGAGATTGTTACCAGATTCCCATCGATGATCAACTTGATTCGTTGGTGGAGCGTGGAAGGAACTGCCCCGGCCATGTGTATCCACGGCCTCCCTAACAGCAGGTTGTAGCTTGCCGTGATATCCAGGACTTGGAAAGAGATATCAAAAGTACAGGGTCCTATCTCCACTGGCAATTCTATCTCCCCGATGGTGTCCCTCCGGGATCCGTCAAAAGCCCGAACCACCACATGACTGGCCCGCAGGCGCTTGGGACTGATGTTCATTTTCTTCAGCGTACTGAGAGGACATATATTCAATGCCGATCCCCCGTCGATCAGTACCCCGTTCATGACATATCCTGAGGAGATTACTGCAATGTGTAGCGGTTTTCGGTGCCCCCTTCCCTCTTCGGGAATGTCCTCATCTGTAAAGGATATTGCATCGGTTTCCAATAAGTGGCCTACCAACCGGCCGAAACCCTCCTCACTAATTTCTTTGGGCACAAATGCCTCCTCCAGAACCTTCATCAGGGTTTTGCAATGCTCACTGGATGACAACACCAAATCCATGACTGATGTTAGGGTTGATTCCTCGTTTAAAATCTGGATCCCCCTCATTTCTGGGTGATCCATCCTTTTCAAAAACTCTATGGCCCTTTCCTCAGAAACCTCTTCATTTTTTCTCTTTTGGCTCTCAAGGACTCGCCCGGGCAGATATAAGGGGTTCCCCTTGGTCGTCACGGAAGCACAACTGACCGCTTCCTCTGGCATTCCCCCATAATTCCAGGGTACAGTCTTCAGACTACTGATAGGGAGTTGTGGCCTTGCAGCAAAAATGATGGGCCTCGGAGCTGTCAACTTGATAGGTCCCTCTATGTTATTCGTATTGACCCCTATCAACTTGATGGGCGTTACCCTCGCACTCCCATGGTCATGTATCACATTTATCATCTCCTCAACTTTCTGCACATAGTTCAACCTTGGCGGCTCCCCCGCCTCACTTGCCTCCGTCGCATTGACTCCCCCTCCATCATGTCTTGGCAGGGGATTTGCCTTAACATTCGGGGAATCCGGCTGTTCCACCACAATCTCTCCACTGTCAATCAGGTTTTGGATTCGATGCTTTAACGTCCAGCAATCCTGTGTATCATGGCCAGGGGAACTGGAGTGGTATGCACACCGCTTGCTCGGGTCAAACCTTCTACCCTTTGGGTCACTCGGGGGTGCCAAACCAACAATCTTCTTTTGGGCTACTAATACCGCTAATACTCGTTCAAGCGGCTCCCCGAGCGGGGTGAATATTCGGTTTTGCGATGCCTCATATCTTCTTCGCCCCTCTGCTCTTTGATCTGAGAAATTGGGCTGTCGGGGTGGCCCTCCCCTCTGTGCCTGTACCGGAAGATGGTTTTCTGCTTTACTGGACGACCCTTGTAGGATGAGGGAGACATCCTCTTCCTTCCTCCTTTGGACTCTCCGGGAAGTGCTGCCATAGTTTCCGTTCTGTATTTGCTCGGCAGCAGTTTCTAAAGCAGTAAGATCCCGGATTTTACCCGATTTCAAACCCATGTCAACCATCTCTCCATGTTTAATCATTTCCGCAAAAGGTCTTCCAATCCCCGAGATGACCCTCTCATAATACGGTGCCTCCTGAATGTCTACAAAGGTCATTACCATCTCTGATTCGCTCATCGGGGGAGTTACCTGGGCAGCCATGCCCCTCCATCTTTGCGCATATTCCCTAAAGGATTCCCTAGGCTGTTTTTTAACCTTTGTCATTTGGTACCTGTCAAGAGCCATCTGGGCCTGAAAGCTGTATTGGGTTAAGAAAGTATGGGCCAATTCCTCCCAGTTGTGGATTCGGGCGTTGTCGAGGCGGGCGGGCATACCATATTCTTGCCTCCCCTATTAAGCTTTTCTGAAATAGCTGCATTCTTAACCCCTCGTCCTCGGCATAAGACCCGAGTTCTCCAATGTAGATTTTCAAGTGTGTATAGGGGTCTCCCTTTCCATTGTATTTTTCAAACTCGGGAACTTTGAACTTTTCTGGATATCTGGCCCCGGGGAAAACACACAGGTCTGAGTAATTAACCCTGCCCAGGGAGCCTATGCCCTTTAGAGATTGGATGGTTTCCTCCATGTGTTTCATTTTTCTCCGAAGGTCGTCATTGCCCCCCTCCTCGGGGATAGTAATCACTGTCCTGCTAGGTATGGGAACGGGCCTTGGGATGACTGGCTCGTCCCTGAGTCGGGGTTGGTCATCCTTACCCAGGTTTGCAATATTTTTAGGAGGATTCTGGTCACCCCCCGGTGGTGGAATATTATGTGGTCCTTGGCTTACCGGATCCTGTCTGATTAAGAACTGCTCTTTTAGCATCGTGGCCATTTCCATCATCTGTTTTTTGAAGTCATCAAACTCTTCCCGAGATATGGAACTATGATTAGGAATATCAGCCATTTCAGATGTAGAATTTTGGGCTTTCCTAGACTGCGAACGGGTTTGAGGAGCAATCCTACAGAGACAACGGTTCGAAGTTTAGTCCCGGGGAAATGAAAACATGGATGCATGCTAAAACTGTAAAATTTTTTGTGTGTTTTTTTTTTGTTTTTTAATCTTTCCCTGTAAAACAGAAAGTTAGTAGTCCTTTAGTGCCATAACCAATGCCAAACATGCTTTATTATGCTCCCCCAACTATTCCCTGCAATTCACAGCGGTTAGTAATCTCTTTCGACACAGAAAAAGGGATGTATGAATATTGAATGAGATCATGACATTTAGACATATAAACGTAAAAAGGCATGAAGAGACTTTTCCTGCGTTGGGTTTATCAGAGGCTGACCTACCCTAGGGTTACTCTCACGGGCTTTTCGGCATGAAGGTTCCCAAATCTTCGCAATCTACTCGTTTGAGCCCTTTCGATTGGAGCGGATTTGAGTGGTGCGTTTCCTGAGCCATCTCCGGGGAGCAGCCCCATCGAGTCCAGTAATAAGCAACCGACGGGTTCGCCTCAGGAGGAGGTACAATCTCAACATACATTCACATTCATCGTCCTCACCGTATGCAAATGATTACTTTAAGGTAAACCAACTCCATTCAATCATTCATTCATTGGACAAAAGCACACATTCACACAACAATAAGTAAAATAGGTCAAAATGTCGCACGCACATACATATTCATAAAATTCTTTTAAGGATAGGATAGCATCAAGATTTAAGCGCGGCTTAAGCCCTCTAATCTCCCCAGCAGAGTCGCCAGCTGTCGACGCCGGGTTTTTTTTTTCGCTTCTCGTCTTTGGTCTTTTCCAATTTTAGCCTTTTGATTTAGATGACGTTTGGAAAAGGTCGGCATTGATGTCGACGGGGTTTTGAAAGATCGTTTTTATGATGAGCCAATTAACCAGAGTCGCCAGTTGGTATATTTGAAATGGATGTACCAACTCATCCGAATTTTCGTTTTTTATAAATCGCTGGCTCATATGTGACTCCGAATTAATTGGTCTGCGAATCGAGATTCATAGAGTTCGGGGGCTTGCTTAAGTGAGGGGAAGGTGTTAGGCACCCCTCGACTTCCGTGAAACACGGTTACCGCAATCTTGATGCTTCTCCTATCCTTTAATTCATGAAATGTATATGTGTGTGCGTGCGTGTGTGTGTAGGTGTGCTTATGTGAATGTTGTGGTGAGTTTGTATGAAAGAGTCATTTGGATTTTAGGGAAAATCGTGTTTTGCTTTGAGAATGCTTCGGAATGTCTTTTCGGCATACACGAGAAAACTTTATGAGAAAGGTTTGATTTTTAATTATCAAAACTATGAGATTTTCGTTAAGTGTCGTTTTAACAAAACAAGAGTTTTAAACCTTCGTCAAAATAGGAATCGAGATCTATACGTTGCTTTCATAAAATGATGGGCAATTTCTAGGATCTCTTTCACCCTATGCACAAAGATTTAATAAAACGTCAATTATTTGTAAAATCATTTCGTGTGTTGTTTTGGAAAACGATTTTTCTTTAGCTTTCTCGTTAGATATGAATCGACATTTCATTAACGTTTCTCAAATTTTAACCTCGTGATTCTAATATCCTACTTTGATTGATTTTATGAAAATCTTATCATTTAGCTTTGGAATCAATTTCGTGTCATAATTCAAATCGAGCATAAACACGCGTCGGGCTATTCATGGGCATGTAAGCCATCAAAATATCCCCGAACGCCAACAATCACAAATTTCACTATTTCGGGGCCTTAAGCACGATTCTCGCCTTAGCGTCGTTTTAAGGCCCAACGATTACATATTTACAATGAGAACTATGTCATCTCTACTTCTTACATCAAGATATGTCCATCATCGGATCGGGACCCCGGGGTCGCTTTCCTAGGCTCACAACCAAGTATCCACACACAAACAATCGGATATTACAAGAAGATAAACCAACCCGGATAAATCTAACAATACCAAGACATCTTAAAATAACGATTTAAAGGAATTGATCCCGAATATAACATCTTAAAACAAACCAAGAAATTAATGAACGAATATCATCGGGTTATTAGGAAGAGTTTATTCCGATGGAAACTTCACTCATAATCCCTAATTCATTGTTCAACAAGATACATGAAAATTATATCTAATTTACCCAAATCAATAGGACATGAATTGCTAGAACAAATAGAGATTTTCACCTTGCAATTGATCTCAAATGGATGTGAACTTGTGTATTTGAATAGGATAAATGATGTATTTGATACAATCAAACTCAAAAGAATTAATTCCACTCTTTTTTTTCCTCTTCTTTCTCCCTATTTTGTTGCAAAATCTAGCTATTTTCTCTCTATTTCCGTGTTTTTTTGCTGCTGCAGAAAAAAATTCTTTCCTTCTTCCAAAACTGCTGAACCCCCTGTATGCTGCCGAAGCTGGCTTAAATAGGCTGGCCAGAGCCAGCCGCAGATCTATCTGCGGCTGGCCGCAGATGGATCTGCGGCTGGCCAGCTGGCACGCCTCCCATCGCACTCAGCTGCTGAGTGCTGTTTTCCCGGTTTTTCGTGCTGGCGCACCCACTTGGCCCGCAGATCTATCCGCGGCTGGCGGGCTTGACTTTCTCGATTTTCGTGCCACGCCTCGATTTTCGTACCGCAACGTCGGTTTTCGCTGACAGGCTCGTATTCCGCAGTCCGGGAACTTCCGGGAGATGTGCCACCTCATTCGGAAATGCCTGCCTCGGACGGTCATGCTGTCACGTCGACTTGGGCTGCCCAAATCATTGCGGCGGGACCGGGCGCTCGCCCTTGTGCCCGCTCCTTTGCTCCCGCAAGCTGGTTCAATTGACGATTTCGCCCTCCTGTCACGGTTAGTAGAAGGAAACGCAAAATTTGGGTGTCTACACATTTCAAATATACCAACTGGCGACTCTGGTTAATTGGCTCATCATAAAAAACGATCTTTCAAAACCCCGTCGACACTCATGCCGACCTTTTCCAAACATCATCTAATGACAAAGGCTAAAATTGGAAAAGGACAAATATCGCGAAGGAAGCGAGAAAACCGGCGTCGACAGCTGGCGACTCTGCTGGGGACATTAGAGGGCTTAAGCCGCGTTCAGGTCTTGATGCTGTCCTATCCTTTAATATTCATGAATATGTGTGTGCGTGCGATATTTTGATTTTTTTTACCTTTTGTTGTGTGAATGTGTGTGTTGTCCAATAAATGAATGATTGAATGGAATTGCTTTACTTTAAAGTAATCATTTGCATACGGTGAGGACGATGAATGTGAATGTATGTTGAGAGTGTACCTCCTCCTGAGGCGAACCTGTCGGTTGCTTATTACTGGACTCGAAGGGGCTGCTCCCCGGAGATGGCTCAGGAAACGCACCACCAAAATCCGCTCCAATCGAAAGGATTCAGACAAGTAGATTGCGAAGATTTGGGGACCTTCATGCCGAAAAGCCCGCGAGAGTAACCCTAGGGTAGGTCAGCCTCTGATAAACCTAACGAAAGGGAAGCTTCTTCATGCCCTTTTATCGTTCAGTCAAATAAATAAATGTCATACAACTGTCATACCGTCATCATCGTAATAAATATGTCATGTATCATGTGATTACATTACCTGCACATATAAAGAGAATACTGACATGGTTTTGCAAGAAGGCAATCCGTGTCACGTACCGGGGTTTTCTAAAACTTCTAAATACTATCCTGTCATCAAACACTGACCTTGTTTTGCAGGATAAGATTAAGAGAACCGTGAAAGCGTGGCATAACGATCACAAAGAACCCGGAGTAGGGGCATATTCGACCACAAAAAAAAAATAAAAAAAATAAAAAATCAAAAAAAAATCAAAAAAAAATCAAAAATCAAAAAAATCAAAAAAATCAAAAATCAAAAAAATCAAAAATCCCCCGAACCTTTCAACAAGTCAAAGGACGGATCTTTTGTCAGCCCAGCGAGATACCGATGCAACCAGTACGAGGGAGATCACAAGAAAAGCAACTTAACACTGGGGCATTTGTCACTACCCAGGAAATGATGACGTGCAAATTGGCACCCATGCAACAATCCCATCAACATGCACCATCATCATCAAGTGCTACCTCATGTCAATTCAATCTTCAACGGTACGATCATCTGGCATTTGTCAAGCATAGTTTTCGCGGGCTACGATAATCCGCGTGAAAGGGGATTTTATTTGGCTTGATAGGAATCGGATTAATTCTGACAAGCAACCGTGGAGCACGATCGTGAGTATGATTAGACGAAGAGGGCTATTCAACCTTTTGATCGGGTATAAGGCTTTAATTCAAAGCAACGTTTGCGACAGAATCGACCTCATGTGACAGCCTTCACTTTGCATTTGCACAAACTTTCAGTTGTGGGGTGTAAAACTATGACGATGTTGATGGCAATTAACACGTAGTCAGACAATCAATAGTTATCAGGATAATATTAAGAAGTCAGACGATAAATGATTATCAAGCTAATGTCTCGAATCGTGGCCTGGGTTATTCGAGTAATTAAGCCCGAGGGGTGTCTCTACACCTGGTGCCTTAAAGCCATCTGGTTTGGGAGTCGCTGGCCCAACACTCGTTACATGGGTAACTCAGAGCCTAAGAAAACGAGCATTACAGTAGAGCAGGCCCGAGCATATTCGAATCGTGGCATGGGCTACTCGAGTAATTAAGCCTAAGGGGTGTCTCTGCATCTGGTGCCCTAAAGCCGTCTGGTTTGGGAGTCACCGGCCTAACACTCGCTACATGGGTAACTCAAGCCTAAGAAAACGAATCTTGCGCAAGGTCAAGTAAAGAATGAATGGTGCAAACCACCAGCTTGTCTCGAACCGTGGCCTTTGTTACTCGAGTAAATAAACCCGAAGGGTTGTCTGTACACCTAAGGCCCCAAAATCGCCTGGTTGGGAGTCATTGGTCCAAAACTCGTTAAATGGGTAACTTTGAATAGCCTAAGAAAACGAGACAAGTGAAGTGGGCTAATAAAGAGAAAGGATAATACGAGAAAAAAAAAAAAAAAAAAAAACTCTCGGCCTTAAACAAGAAGTCATGAAAGAGAAACCCCTACTGAATGCTGCATCGCACAGTGCATTTGTCATATGACGTCAATCCTGCTAAGGACGTTGTCGAGAATGGAGACAGAGTGCCTTTGACGAGGGAAGGTAGTTCTTTTGAATTCGACCTCACTCACGTACAGTGACCATGAATGCTTGAAGGTGTTCTTACGATTTCATAATTCGTCAAATAGAAAATCATCAACTCACGAGGGATTGAAAAAAAAAAAAACTTCCAATCTAGTACATTCACGGTTCACAACTTGCTAGATTGTGCGATCAATAGATATTCAATTTCATGTGCTTTAACTGCATTTTTGTCGAGATTATAATATCTTTGTGTTGAACTAACACTAACGGCCCGAGCCTTCAAGTTTTGGCAATTGTTAGTCATCTGATATGCAGGATCTTGCAAAGCTGTGGATAACTCAGCACGGTCAACATCGCGATTTTTCGATAGAAATTCTTGGTAGCGACACGCGCCAAGGCAGGGGCAGTTAAGAATCGTGAAATGGAAGGAAGCTGAGGCTGCACAGAGCTTTTCATCATTGGGCCTCTCCCCAATCCTGTCTATCACTGCCTCGACATCCAAGTGATCCACGTGCATGAGCATATACAAGGAGGATATAATGCGGGACAACAGCATATCGACCAGCAGAAATGATCAAAAGGCTAAGGAGCCCAACATAGCTGTCGATCATCACAAAGAGCGAAACAGACTGCCTCAACTTGATGAAATGAAGACGACCAAGAATGGGCTGAGTACCAAACCAATGTTGAAGTCTAGAAACTACACTTCACGACGAGGCGTGCTCCAGTCAAATGTGGTCCAACAACGACGACTATCGAAACGTATCATTTGACTGAACAGGGGTCATTTCTATCTAAAACATATGTTGTGCACATAACATATCTATCAGATCATGCATAACATCTTTTTCATGCATGTAGGTACGATCAAAATGAAAATCTTCAGGAAAGTACAAGCACGTCGCTTTCAACCTCACAAATGATCAGACTGTGATAGCTTTTACGGCATGGTACGTGGACGATGTTGGTGGGAGATCCAAGACAGAAGTCGATCACACATCCCACTGCAAAAATCACTCAAATCAAACCATCGACCCCTGGGAAGGGCTAGTCTCCAAGCAATCAACGACCCCTGGGAAGGGCTGGTATCCAAGACAATCAATGACCCTGGGAAGGGCTGGCATCCATACAAGGAGTGAACCTGGGAAGGCATCCACGCGAACCACAACAAGATGGTGAGCGACCCCTGGGAAGGGCTGATATCCACAAAAAGAAAAAAGACAAAAAACAACAAACCCTGGGAAGGGCTGAGATCCACGCGAACCACAACAAGATGGTGAGCGACCCCTGGGAAGGGCTGATATCCACAAAAAGAAAAAAGACAAAAAACAACAAACCCTGGAAAGGGCTGAGATCCACGTGAACCACAACAAGATGGTGAGCAACCCCTGGGAAGGGTTGATATCCACAAAAAGAAAAAAGACAAAAAACAACAAACCCTGGGAAGGACTGAGATCCACGCGAACCACAACAAGATGGTGAGCAACCCCTGGGAAGGGCTGATATCCACAAAAAAAAAAGACAAAAAACAACAAACCCTGGGAAGGGCTGAGATCTACGCGAACCACAACAAGATGGCGAGCAACCCTGGGAAGGGCTGATATCCACAAAAAAAAAAGATAAAAAACAACAAACCCTGGGAAGGGCTGAGATCCAAGACAATCGACCGGCGACGATACCCGGCGGTTACGAGATGGGTGACCGGCGACGATACCCGGCCCCGACGAGACAATCGACCGGCGACGATAACCGGCGATTACGAGATGGATGTCCGGCGACGAAAACCGGCTCCGACAAGATAACCAACCGGCGACGATAACCGGGGGTTACGAGATGGGTGACCGGCGACGATACCCGGCCCCGACGAGACAATCGACCGGCGACGATAACCGGTGATTACGAGATGGATGTCCGGCGACGAAAACCGGCTCCGACAAGATAACCAACCGGCGACGATACCCGAGGGTTACGAGATGGGTGACCGGCGACGATACCCGGCCCCGACAAGACAATCGACCGGCGACGATAACCGGCGATTACGAGATGGATGTCCGGCGACGAAAACCGGCTCCGACAAGATAACCAACCGACGACGATACCCGGGGGTTACGAGATGGGTGACCGGCGACGATACCCGGCCCCGACGAAACAATCGACCGGCGACGATAACCGGCGATTACGAGATGGATGTCCGGCGACGAAAACCGGCTCCGACAGGACAACCAACCGGCAACGAGACCCGGTGGTTACGAGATGGGTGACCGGCGACGATACCCGGCCCCGATAAGACAATCGACCGGCGACGATATCCGGTGATTACGAGACGAGCGACCGGATACGAAACCCGGCGCGGACAAGACAATTGTGTGAGGCATTGACACCCTTACGAATGTTTTACATGCTTTGCATCTTGTGTTGCATCATAAGTTATATGTGTTGCATCATGTATGTACTGTCATTCTTATGCACTGTCATTCATGCATCGTGTGTCTACTTCTTTATCATGTTCATTTCATTTAACATTTCATAAACATGATAAAGAGGGGCAGCTGTAGACACCCAAATTTTGCGTTTCCTATACTAACCTTGACAGGAGGGCAAAATCATCAATTAGCCTAGCCTACGAGACGGAAGGTGGACATAAGTGCGAACACTCAAAACCACCACGACGACTTGTGATCAAGGTTGGCACGACGACGGGCGAAGCAAACACCCATGAATGATGTGGCACTTTTTCCAGCGGTTCCCGGACTGCAAAATGCAAGCCTTTCAGTAGAAACCGATGATCCGACACAAGAATCGAGGTGCGGTTCGGAAAATGAGAAAATTAGCCCACCCAGCCGCGGATTGATCTGCGGCCAAACGATTAAAATAATGGTAGTGCGCGAGACGGCTGAAGTACGCGACGGGCGCGGGGAAACCGAGGCCAGCCGCAGATTGATCTGCGGCTGCCTAGGGCAGCCCCTTATCAGGCCATTTTGCATACAGAAACAGGGAGAGAGAGAAGAAAAAAAAGGAGCGGCGGCAGCAGCTCGGGAAGAACAGCAAAATTAGCAACAATTAAGAGAGAAAAGAGAGAAAATAGTGAGGAATTGTATCCATTTTGTGAGACTATATATCATATATTTCTACTCTATTCAATACACAAATTCATATATATTGTGTGGATTATTTGCAAAGTGAAAAATCTTTTGTTTTAGCATTTTGTTTTACCATTTTTGTTGAAGCTTTTTGTCATCCGAATTATATTAAATGTAGTTGTTCTTGTATATTGTTGTGAATCCGTGGATTGAGGGCTATTAGTGAGGGTTCTAAATGGAACGAAATTCTCTTAATGGCCCGATGATATCCATTTGGTGAATTTTTAGCTCGTTGTAATGATGTATCGTGCATAGATTGTTTAGATTGCTATTTTAGGATCTTGTGGGTGTGTAGCGATTTTGGATGTGAGCCTAGGAGCGCGACCCCGTGGTCCAAATCCGATGATGGACATCTTTTGATATATGTAATAAATTCGATGTACCTTTCATTGTAAATATGTAATTGTCGGGCCTTAAAACGACGCCAAGGCGAAAATCAGGTTTAAGGCCCCGTAATAGTGAAATATGTGATTGTGGGCGTTTGAGTTATTTTGATGGCTTACATGCCCATGAATAACCCCAACGCATTTTATTGCTTGATTTGATTTACAACACAAAAATTGATTTCAAAGCTAAAAGATTAAGATTTTCGTAAAATCAATCAAATTAGGTTATTAACATCACGAGGTTTAAAATTAGAAATGCCAATGAATGTCGATTCCTATTTAACGAGAAAGCTAAAGAAAAATCGTTTTCCAAAACATCATACAAAATGATTTTAAAATAAGAAATGTTTTATTAAATCTTTGTGCATAGGGTGAAAGAGATCCTAGAAGTTGCCCATCATTCTATTTACGAAAGCAACGTATAGATCTCGATTCCTATTTTGACGAAGGTTTAAAACTCTTGTTTTGCCAAAACGACACTTAATGAAAACCTTATAGTTTTGACAATTAAAATCAAACCTTTCTATTAAAGCTTTCTTGTATAAACCGAGGGACATTCTAAGGCATTATCAAAAGAAAACACGACTTTCCATAAAAAATCCAAATGATTCTTTCATACAAACTCACCACAACATTCACATAGGCACACACACACACACGCGCATGCACACACATTTCATGAATTAAAGGATAGGAAAGCATCAAGATTGCGGTAACCGTGTTTTCACGGAAGTCGGGGGGTGCCTAACACCTTCCCCTCGCTTAAGCAAGCCCCCGAACTCTATGAATCTCGATTCGCAGACCAATTAATTCGGAGTCACATATGAGCCAGCAATTTATAAAAAAATGAAAACTTGGATGAGTTGGTACATCCATTTCAAATATACCAACTGGCGACTCTGGTTAATTGGCTCATCATAAAAAACGATCTTTCAAAACCCCGTCGACACTCATGCCGACCTTTTCCAAACATCATCTAATGACAAAGGCTAAAATCGAAAAAGGACAAATATCGCGAAGGAAGCGAGAAAACCGGCGTCGACAGCTGGCGACTCTGCTGGGGACATTAGAGGGCTTAAGCCGCGTTCAGGTCTTGATGCTGTCCTATCCTTTAATATTCATGAATATGTGTGTGCGTGCGATATTTTGATTTTTTTTACCTTTTGTTGTGTGAATGTGTGTGTTGTCCAATAAATGAATGATTGAATGGAATTGCTTTACTTTAAAGTAATCATTTGCATACGGTGAGGACGATGAATGTGAATGTATGTTGAGAGTGTACCTCCTCCTGAGGCGAACCTGTCGGTTGCTTATTACTGGACTCGAAGGGGCTGCTCCCCGGAGATGGCTCAGGAAACGCACCACCCAAATCCGCTCCAATAGAAAGGATTCAGACGAGTAGATTGCGAAGATTTGGGGACCTTCATGCCGAAAAGCCCGCGAGAGTAACCCTAGGGTAGGTCAGCCTCTGATAAACCTAACGAAAGGGAAGCTTCTTCATGCCCTTTTATCGTTCAGTCAAATAAATAAATGTCATACAACTGTCATACCGTCATCATCGTAATAAATATGTCATGTATCATGTGATTACATTACCTGCACATATAAAGAGAATACTGACATGGTTTTGCAAGAAGGCAATCCGTGTCACGTACCGGGGTTTTCTAAAACTTCTAAATACTATCCTGTCATCAAACACTGACCTTGTTTTGCAGGATAAGATTAAGAGAACCGTGAAAGCGTGGCATAACGATCACAAAGAACCCGGAGTAGGGGCATATTCGACCACACAAAAAAATAAAAAAAATAAAAAAAAAAAATAAATAAAAATTAAAAAAATCAAAAAAATCAAAAATCAAAAAAATCAAAAATCCCCCGAACCTTTCAACAAGTCAAAGGACGGATCTTTTGTCAGCCCAGCGAGATACCGATGCAACCAGTACGAGGGAGATCACAAGAAAAGCAACTTAACACTGGGGCATTTGTCACTACCCAGGAAATGATGACGTGCAAATTGGCACCCATGCAACAATCCCATCAACATACACCATCATCATCAAGTGCTACCTCATGTCAATTCAATCTTCAACGGTACGATCATCTGGCATTTGTCAAGCATAGTTTTCGCGGGCTACGATAATCCGCGTGAAAGGGGATTTTATTTGGCTTGATAGGAATCGGATTAATTCTGACAAGCAACCGTGGAGCACGATCGTGAGTATGATTAGACGAAGAGGGCTATTCAACCTTTTGATCGGGTATAAGGCTTTAATTCAAAGCAACGTTTGCGACAGAATCGACCTCATGTGACAGCCTTCACTTTGCATTTGCACAAACTTTCAGTTGTGGGGTGTAAAACTATGACGATGTTGATGGCAATTAACACGTAGTCAGACAATCAATAGTTATCAGGCTAATATTAAGAAGTCAGACGATAAATGATTATCAAGCTAATGTCTCGAATCGTGGCCTGGGTTATTCGAGTAATTAAGCCCGAGGGGTGTCTCTACACCTGGTGCCTTAAAGCCATCTGGTTTGGGAGTCGCTGGCCCAACACTCGTTACATGGGTAACTCAGAGCCTAAGAAAACGAGCATTACAGTAGAGCAGGCCCGAGCATATTCGAATCGTGGCATGGGCTACTCGAGTAATTAAGCCTAAGGGGTGTCTCTGCATCTGGTGCCCTAAAGCCGTCTGGTTTGGGAGTCACCGGCCTAACACTCGCTACATGGGTAACTCAAGCCTAAGAAAACGAATCTTGCGCAAGGTCAAGCAAAGAATGAATGGTGCAAACCACCAGCTTGTCTCGAACCGTGGCCTTTGTTACTCGAGTAAATAAACCCGAAGGGGTGTCTGTACACCTAAGGCCCCAAAACCGCCTGGTTGGGAGTCATTGGTCCAAAACTCGTTAAATGGGTAACTTTGAATAGCCTAAGAAAACGAGACAAGTGAAGTGGGCTAATAAAGAGAAAGGATAATACGAGAAAAAAAAAAAAAAAAAAAAAAAACTCTCGGCCTTAAACAAGAAGTCATGAAAGAGAAACCCCTACTGAATGCTGCATCGCACAGTGCATTTGTCATATGACGTCAATCCTGCTAAGGACGTTGTCGAGAATGGAGACAGAGTGCCTTTGACGAGGGAAGGTAGTTCTTTTGAATTCGACCTCACTCACGTACAGTGACCATGAATGCTTGAAGGTGTTCTTACGATTTCATAATTAGTCAAATAGAAAATCATCAACTCACGAGGGATTGAAAAAAAAAAAACTTCCAATCTAGTACATTCACGGTTCACAACTTGCTAGATTGTGCGATCAATAGATATTCAATTTCATGTGCTTTAACTGCATTTTTGTCGAGATTATAATATCTTTGTGTTGAACTAACACTAACGGCCCGAGCCTTCAAGTTTTGGCAATTGTTAGTCATCTGATATGCAGGATCTTGCAGAGCCGTGGATAACTCAGCACGGTCAACATCGCGATTTTTCGATAGAAATTCTTGGTAGCGACACACGCCAAGGCAGGGGCAGTTAAGAATCGTGAAATGGAAGGAAGCTGAGGCTGCACAGAGCTTTTCATCATTGGGCCTCTCCCCAATCCTGTCTATCACTGCCTCGACATCCAAGTGATCCACGTGCATGAGCATATACAAGGAGGATATAATGCGGGACAACAGCATATCGACCAGCAGAAATGATCAAAAGGCTAAGGAGCCCAACATAGCTGTCGATCATCACAAAGAGCGAAACAGACTGCCTCAACTTGATGAAATGAAGACGACCAAGAATGGGCTGAGTACCAAACCAATGTTGAAGTCTAGAAACTACACTTCACGACGAGGCGTGCTCCAGTCAAATGTGGGCCAACAACGACGACTATCGAAACGTATCATTTGACTGAACAGGGGTCATTTCTATCTAAAACATATGTTGTGCACATAACATATCTGCCAGATCATGCATAACATCTTTGTCATGCATGCAGGTACGATCAAAATGAAAATCTTCAGGAAAGTACAAGCACGTCGCTTTCAACCTCACAAATGATCAGACTCTGATGGCTTTTGCGGCATGGTACGTGGACGATGTTGGTGGGACATCCAAGACAGAAGTCGATCACACATCCCACTGCAAAAATCACTCAAATCAAACCATCGACCCCTAGGAAGGGCTGGTCTCCAAGCAATCAACGACCCCTGGGAAGGGCTGGTATCCAAGACAATCAATGACCCTGGGAAGGGCTGGCATCCAAACAAGGAGTGAACCTGGGAAGGCATCCACGCGAACCACAACAAGATGGTGAGCGACCCCTGGGAAGGGCTGATATCCACAAAAAGAATAAAGACAAAAAATAACAAACCCTGGGAAGGGTTGAGATCCACGCGAACCACAACAAGATGGTGAGCGACCCCTGGGAAGGGCTGATATCCACAAAAAGAAAAAAGACAAAAAACAACAAACCCTGGAAAGGGCTGAGATCCACGTGAACCACAACAAGATGGTGAGCAACCCCTGGGAAGGGCTGATATCCACAAAAAGAAAAAAGACAAAAAACAACAAACCCTGGGAAGGGCTGAGATCCACGCGAACCACAACAAGATGGTGAGCAACCCCTGGGAAGGGCTGATATCCACAAAAAAAAAGACAAAAAACAACAAACCCTGGGAAGGGCTGAGATCTACGCGAACCACAACAAGATGGCGAGCAACCCTGGGAAGGGCTGATATCCACAAAAAGAAAAAAGATAAAAAACAACAAACCCTAGAAAGGGCTGAGATCCAAGACAATCGACCGGCGACGATACCCGGCGGTTACGAGATGGGTGACCGGCGACGATACCCGGCCCCGATGAGACAATCGACCGGCGACGATAACCGGCGATTACGAGATGGATGTCCGGCGACGAAAACCGGCTCCGACAAGATAACCAACCGGCGACGATAACCGGGGGTTACGAGATGGGTGACCGGCGACGATACCCGGCCCCGACGAGACAATCGACCGGCGACGATAACCGGCGATTACGAGATGGATGTCCGGCGACGAAAACCGGCTCCGACAAGATAACCAACCGGCGACGATACCCAGGGGTTACGATATGGGTGACCGACGACGATACCCGGCCCCGACAAGACAATCGACCGGCGACGATAACCGGCGATTACGAGATGGATGTCCGGCGACGAAAACCGGCTCCGACAAGATAACCAACCGGCGACGATACCCGGGGGTTACGAGATGGGTGACCGGCGACGATACCCGGCCCCGATGAAACAATCGACCGGCGACGATAACCGGCGATTACGAGATGGATGTCCGGCGACGAAAACCGGCTCCGACAGGACAACCAACCGGCGACGATACCCGGTGGTTACGAGATGGGTGACCGGCGACGATACCCGGCCCCGACAAGACAATCGACCGGCGACGATATCCGGTGATTACGAGACGAGCGACCGGATACGAAACCCGGCGCGGACAAGACAATTGCGTGAGGCATTGACACCCTTACGAATGTTTTGCATGCTTTGCATCTTGTGTTGCATCATAAGTTATATGTGTTGCATCATGTATGTACTGTCATTCTTATGCACTGTCATTCATGCATCGTGTGTCTACTTCTTTATCATGTTCATTTTATTTAACATTTCATAAACATGATAAAGAGGGGCAGCTGTAGACACCCAAATTTTGCGTTTCCTATACTAACCTTGACAGGAGGGCAAAATCGTCAATTAGCCTAGCCTACGAGACGGAAGGTGGACATAAGTGCGAACACTCAAAACCACCACGACGACTTGTGATCAAGGTTGACACGACGACGGGCGAAGCAAACACCCATGAATGATGTGGCATTTTTCCCAGCGGTTCCCGGACTGCAAAATGCAAGCCTTTCAGTAGAAACCGATGATCCGACATGAGAATCGAGGTGCGGTTCGGAAAATGAGAAAATCAGCCCACCCAGTCGCGGATTGATCTGCGGCCAAACGATTAAAATAATGGTAGTGCGCGAGACGACTGAAGTACGCGACGGGCGCGGGGAAATCGAGGCCAGCCGCAGATTGATCTGCGGCCAGCCGCAGATCAATCTGCGGCTGCCTAGGGCAGCCCCTTATCAGGCCATTTTGCATACAGAAACAGGGAGAGAAAGAAGAAAAAAAAGGAGCGGCGGCAGCAGCTCGGGAAGAACAGCAAAATCAGCAACAATTAAGAGAGAAACGAGAGAAAATAGTGAGGAATTGTATCCATTTTGTGAGACTATATATCATATATTTCTACTCTATTCAATACACAAATTCATATATATTGTGTGGATTATTTGCAAAGTGAAAAATCCTTTGTTTTAGCATTTTGTTTTACCATTTTTGTTGAAGCTTTTTGTCATCCGAATTATAGTAAATGTAGTTGTTCTTGTATATTGTTGTGAATTCGTGGATTGAGGGCTATTAGTGAGGGTTCTAAATGGAACGAAATTCTCTTAATGGCCCGATGATATCCATTTGGTGAATTTTTAGCTCGTTGTAATGATGTATCGTGCATAGATTGTTTAGATTGCTATTTTAGGATCTTGTGGGTGTGTAGCGATTTTGGATGTGAGCCTAGGAGCGCGACCCCGTGGTCCAAATCCGATGATGGACATCTTTTGATATATGTAATAAATTCAATGTACCTTTCATTGTAAATATGTAATTGTCGGGCCTTAAAACGACGCCAAGGCGAAAATCAGGTTTAAGGCCCCGTAATAGTGAAATATGTGATTGTGGGCGTTTGAGTTATTTTGATGGCTTACATGCGCATGAATAACCCCAACGCATTTTATTGCTTGATTTGATTTACAACACAAAAATTGATTTCAAAGCTAAAAGATTAAGATTTTCGTAAAATCAATCAAATTAGGTTATTAACATCACGAGGTTTAAAATTAGAAATGCCAATGAATGTCGATTCCTATTTAACGAGAAAGCTAAAGAAAAATCGTTTTCCAAAACATCATACAAAATGATTTTAAAATAAGAAATGTTTTATTAAATCTTTGTGCATAGGGTGAAAGAGATCCTAGAAGTTTGCCCATCATTCTATTTACGAAAGCAACGTATAGATCTCGATTCCTATTTTGACGAAGGTTTAAAACTCTTGTTTTGCCAAAACGACACTTAATGAAAACCTTATAGTTTTGACAATTAAAATCAAACCTTTCTAATAAAGCTTTCTTGTATAAACCGAGGGACATTCTAAGGCATTATCAAAAGAAAACACGACTTTCCATAAAAAATCCAAATGATTCTTTCATACAAACTCACCACAACATTCACATAGGCACACACACACACACGCGCATGCACACACATTTCATGAATTAAAGGATAGGAAAGCATCAAGATTGCGGTAACCGTGTTACGGAAGTCGGGGGGTGCCTAACACCTTCCCCTCGCTTAAGTAAGCCCCCGAACTCTATGAATCTCGATTCGCAGACCAATTAATTCGGAGTCACATATGAGCCAACAATTTATAAAAAAACGAAAACTTGGATGAGTTGGTACATCCATTTCAAATATACCAACTGGCGACTCTGGTTAATTGGCTCATCATAAAAAACGATCTTTCAAAACCCCGTCGACACTCATGCCGACCTTTTCCAAAGATCATCTAATGACAAAGGCTAAAATCGGAAAAGGACAAATATCGCGAAGGAAGCGAGAAAACCGGTGTCGACAGGTGCGGTTCCCGGTACCAAGTTAATTACAAATTCTACCTCCCTATCCGGCGGCAATCCCGGAATTTCATCTGGGAAGACATCTGTGAATTCCCTTACGACAGGTATCTGACTCGGTTCTCCCTCGACTTGACGAGTATCAACCACGTGAACCAAATAACCTATACAACCCTTCCTCAGAAATCTCTTAGCTTGTATCATCGTTAGACAACAAGATTGTCTCGGCGATTTACTACCATAGAATACTACCTTCGACTTATTATAAGTCTTCAGGTGTACACACTTCTTCTTACAGTCGATGACTGCTCCGTGAATCGATAACCAATCCATTCCAAGGATCACATCGAACTCCCCCAAACGAATCGGTATCAAATCCACGCTAAGCTTAAATCCTCGCAACTCGGCACAACAATTCCTATGAATGCATTCTACGGGGATAATTTCCTTGTTTGCTACTTCTACGTTCATAGGGTATTCCAACTTTTCACGAGGTAAGTCTAACCGTTTAGCAAATTCTTCAGAAACAAAAGAGCAGGTAGCACCCGAATCGAATAACACATAAGCATTTATATCATTGATTGGAATGATACCTGACACCACGTCCTTGGACCCTACGGCATCCTTCCTTGTGACCATCATGGCTTTTCTGATCTTGGTTGTGCTTTGTCAACGCTTCATTTCCTCCTCGACAACGATTGCTTCCTTAAGTAACGTAGGAAATGTGTTGATCTGTAAAACCACAACCTTACTATACGCCTAGGGCTTCAACCCTTGATCAAATCTCTTCGCTCGCCTAGCTCCGGTGTCCACTTGGTGTGGATCAAACCTAGCTAGTTTGTTAAACTTCGTTGCGTACTCTGCTACTGACATATCATCTTGCTTCAGATCCAAGAACTTTATCTCCATACTTGCCTGCGTGCTTTCTAGAAAGTAATTTTTTTTTTGAAAAACAGCTCCTTAAAACGAGTCCACGCAGTCGCGCCTTCCCCAGCTCGGCTTCTATTCGTCTTCCACCAGTAATTTGACTCACCCTTCCTCATGAAAGTGGCAAACGAAGTCTTCTGTTCCTCGGTCACTCTTGCGACCTTGAAAACTTTCCCCATTTTTTCTACCCATGTCTGGGCTTCACTCGAATCCATATTCCCACGAAACTCCGGTGGTCCTAGTAATTTGAAACCCGTAAAGTTCGCCATGTGATTTCATGGCCAAACAACCGCAATGGCTGGTCTGCCTTGCATCGTTTCCTCTAACAAGTTCGCAAAGGTCCTCTTGGGGTCAGTCTGACCCTCCTCGTTATTCACTGACTCTTCCACCCTCGTGTATCGGGGTTGTCTCCTTGACGGCATTGTTTGTTCTAAACAAAACCTTACATAAATCCTTCTTGTTTTACACATCGTGCAAAATTCTACTGATGTTATCATTTAAGAGTCAAGGCACAAATCGATCACAATCAATCATGTAATAATAATACCACATTTATATTCAAACACCCCTTAGTGTGTCAAACACTTATAATTCCGGCATATTCCTATAAATGTTAACTATCCCATTAAGACACAAAAGATGGGATTAATAAGAACTGCATTCCCCTAGATCTGAAAAGTGGGGATGTATCATCATCATATCAACTCAAGGCACTTTTAGTAAATACTAATAAGCTCATCTTAGTACCTCGTACTACTTACATCATATAGCATTCCTGATATCCACTTATCCCTCTGTTACTAACAACAAGATGGCATTCACATAACTACTCCACAACTTACACAAAGTTGGGACTTACAACAAATATACTGCTAGCTGTATAAAAACTGAGATTCACATTTCTTACATGCATAGATATACTAGTACATATACATTGACTACTATTCTTCATTCATTACGACTCACAAAGGTCTTATAACTCTCAGACTTAACCTTTCTTTCTTTCATTTCCTCCACATATTCCTTATATCGGGCTCCAATTGATCCTCCTTAGGGATTTCTATTATCTCATCATTCAGTTCCATCTCTAGATACTTTTTCCAGACCAGACACTAAATCTACCCTTGGTTCATTTCTTATAATCTCTCTGTTGTCTCTCCTTTCTAATCATCAAAACAATCTAAATTGCCATCAGTCATCTCTTAAATTTTTTATTTTTTTTGTGCATATAACATCATTCATCTCAATACTCTCAACGTTTGCTTAACAACTCTATATGAGTCCATTACCTTTGTCTCACCTGGCATTCCACCATAAAGCTTAATAACTTAACTAACACTTCAAAATATCTATATATTCATTATTTATCGAATCAATCATTTCCTTCTTGCAAACCTTAACCCAACAGATTCTAAGGTACCCTCTCTTCATCACAAAGAAACTCCATACCACATCACTCCAATATCTTATCTAATGAATAGCCACAAAAATTGATCAATAGCCACAGAATTGATCAATAGCATCAAATGATTAATCTAATTACCTCGAATATCTATAACTCCAGCTTACAATGAATCGTCCATACATAATGGTCTTCACTTTACCATATTATCTCATCAATACACATTCCTCAAATTATCCACAAGCTTAATAACACCAACGTATGATCCAAATCCTCAATTTTAAAATCATAATAAATTTCTACCCAAAAATAACTCTATATGAGTTCTATCCCCTTCTATTCCTCTATATTCTCTCAGGTTATAGCCTAAGGACTCTTTCTCCTAAGGGTTATAACCTATAGCTCTGATACCAACCTGTGACGCCCCCAAATTCGGGTCTCCAAATACCCGGATCCGGTCATCACGATCCACTACAAACATTCACCTCTAACAACATATGGTAACTAAAATGCGGAATATAATAAACATACATTGTTCATTACAAAGGTGTTACTAGTCCCAGAATACAAAAACCTTAAACACTTACACAAATCCATACCCTAAATAAATATCAGGGTTTAAATTACATTAACAGTAATTAACTACACATAAGTTTAAAATCTGCTACATGAAGTCTATTACTTCATCTTTTCTTTCCCTTTGTTCTTCCCTGACGTCTCGGGTTTAGCTGCAATGAAGTCATGATATAGCAAGGATGAGCAACGAGTTTGCTCAGCAAGTTTAAAGTACAACAATAAGGATATATCATGACGGAAGGGATATAGAAAGAGATTTCAACAATAGAATTATCAGAAGCAATAAAAATAAATGCTTTTAGAACAAATGGTAGTCAAATAGACTTTGAACAATAACTTCCAAAGGAGTCAATAGCTAGTTGACCCTCTGGTTACTGGCTACAGAATGAGTACTTGAGGGGATCAGCCTCGCGTACGCTATGTGTATGCATAACATTTAACTCTGCTATTTGTACCTTATATACGGTACCTGGGGTACTCCTCTATAATAAAAGGGGTGTCCATTTAGTCTAAGAATCCTTACCATCGATTAGTTCGGATAACTTTTATAAATTCTCATATACTTGCCTGACCGAACAAGGGTTCAGACTTAACCATGAATAGTTCACAAATTTCTGAACTTAGATAAATATACGAATTCAAATGCACGAGTGCGAATGTCAATAAATACAAAGATGTGGAATAATTTTAAAAGTAATTAGACCACTTAAGACATGTTTGGAGATAAGATTCAAGCTTAAAGAATAACTTGCAATAATATATATCTTTTGCACGAATTAAAAATAATGCATAAGGTTTAGAATTATTGCTCAATGTAAAAGTTGAGTAAGATAGAACTTGCCTGATTGCTCAGCTACAGATAAATTTAGCTTTAATTAATTGATCTTGAGTGACCTATCATTGGATAAAGTCGATCTATCAATTAGCATTGCGTAGTTGTATATCGATACGCTTACTTATGCTATTTATTTAGCAAATGAGCAAATCACATAGCACACATAAGTTAATAAACTATCATTAATCATATAAGACACTTAATTGATCTTTAGGTTGATGATTTAATTAATTAACAATATTTTTCTTAAGTGCTAAACACTTATTAAACCCTTAAACAATTAATTATAATTGTTTAATTAATGTGTTATTTAAACTTTCTTTATTTTATTAATTCTATCTTCATTTAATTACTATTTAATATTAGTTAAATAGTAATTAATTAATTACCTTTAGTTATTATTTAATAATAAATAATAACTAATTATATTTACATATTATTTGAATAATCAAATTATTAGTCGTATTTGTCTTTAATTATTAGTTAATAATCCTTATTTATTATTTATGATAATAAATAATTAATTTATTAGTCTATTATTATTTAATATTAATTAAATAATAATTAATTTAATTGTATTGGTATTTAATTACTATTTAATATTAATTAAATAATAATTAAATAATTATTACCCCTTATTTATTATTTAATCTTAATTAAATAATAAATAATTAATTTATTAACTTTATTTTCCTTAATTATTATTTAATTAACATTGAATAATAATTAATTATTATCCTTATTTATTATTTATTATTAAATAATAAATAATTAATTTATTAACTTTTATGTTAATTGAATAACATTTAAATGAGTAATTATCATTATTTATTACTTAATCTTATTTAAATAATAAATAATTAGTTTATTAATTTAAACACTATTTAATAATTATTTGATATTAATCAAATAATAATAGATTAATTATTTAACCCCATTTATTATTTAATCTTAATTAAATAGTAAATAGTTAGTATATTATCACTAATTCTATTTAATTATTACTTAATATTGATTAAATAATAATTAAATAGTTAATTACACTAAAAAAAATATTTAATTAGTTTAATAATCAATTAGTAGTATTAACCTTTATCATTTAATAATTTTTAAATGATTTAAATAGGTTTTAATCACTAATTAAACTAAACATCACTTAAGTACACTGAAAAATTACCAAATAAATATGATAATATTCTACATGATTGTAGAAAAATTTGGGTCCAAACGGGGTCGCCGGAACCGGCCGGAATAGTGCCGAACCGGTCGCCGGAAAATTGCGCCGGTTCGGTGAATAGTGAACCGGCAGGGGGTTTTGGTATTTTCGGACTTTTTTTCCAGATTTAGGGTCCTTAGCGAAAACTTGAATAACTTGAGATCTATAACTCCGATTGAGGTCCAGTCGGAATCGTTAGACTCGTATCTTTCCGAAATACAAGATTCCATCATCAAAATACAAATTTGGACAAGTTTTGTACACTGAAATCAGCCCAAAAGTGGACTAGTCATACATGTTTTCCATCAACGGGGTGTTTTGGTTAAAACTCCATAACTCACTCGTTTTAACTTCTTTTTAAATGATTCCAACTAGGTTTTGTTCTTAACTTACCCATATATTACCAGAAAATTTAAAGTCCCAAAAATAATTTATAGATTTCAAAATGTGCAATTTCTTCGAACAAGTCACGTTCTAAACGTCGGTAAAAATTATATCAAGCTTTTTGCTAGAGTTTTCTTCCTAAACCCATACCATTACATATTTAAACTATATGATATCCTATACAAACATATGTAGCAAGATTCTAGGCATTTAAAACTTGAACTTAACATATTATTAATAAAACATATTAAATCATTATTTCTTAGTAACTAGGTTTAAATCATGAGTTAAGCATTCTTTTAAAATAATGTAGATCTAACAAAATGAAACCTACTGTGACGCCCCCATACTTGAGTACTTGCTACTACAGGTATGGTGGTCACTATACACTTATTCAAAGTCTATTATACATTATTACACATTCACTGTTTTACAACAAGTACAATAAAATACAACACATGTCTTACTTACACAATATGAACTAATACAATAGATCAACAATACCACCTCGTTAATTATTTAATTAAACAATACAAAATTATTTATTTATTCTTCCTTGTTGGCTTTACCCTTCCCTTTATCTTTTACACCCGATCCTTCAGGTTCCTCAGACTTAGCTGAAAACATTAAAATTTGATGAAAGAGTAAGCAACTAATTTGCTTAGCAAGTATATAAAATATCAAGAATTGAACGATAAGGAAATTGAATAATTGAATACAAATTAAATCAGAATAATAATTGAGAAATAACGAGTAATACAATGATGAACATATTTAAATTGACGAGCATCAAATAAATTTTCTTTTCTGAACTGAGTGGTCATAAGGACCAAGAACGTAAATGTCCCACAATTTAAATAAATTGCTGACTCTCCATCTCCACAGGCACTTTAGGGGATCAACCTATTGTACCCTATGTTATGCATAACATTATCTCCATAAGTCGAATTTTTCAACAATAATATCCCCTTTTATAAAATAGGGTTGTTCAACTCAGTCTGAAATTCCACCCAAAACAATTGGTTTGGAAATAAAATAATATAATTTCTTAATTTGAGAGTAAGCCGAAACAATGACTTTCTCAGTAATATTTACAATAATTTAGAGTTCAACAATTCTTTCAAATATATTGAAATTTAATATTGCATGATAACAATTAATTGAACGAAATATTCATAATTTAGAGAATTTATTTTACGAAAAACAAATAGATGCTTAAGAGAATTGTACAAAAGAATAAACTTGTACAAGTTTAGAAAACTTGCAATAATTTAGAGACTTGCACAGAATAATAAATTTGTACAAGTTAGGAAACTTACTCAAATTGAGAGAACTTGCACAATATACAAAGTTTGTGTAAGTTAGAAAACTTGCCTGTTTTTCGTTGACTTATTTCCTAGCTCAATAAATTTCCTGCAATTGACCTATATCATTATTCATAAATGCCAAAACTATAATTTAATTATTACTTATACTATTTCCGTGATTTAACTTGTCAATTATAAATATATATATATAATATATATATATATATATATATATATATATATATATTTTGCTCCTACAACTTTTATTACTAGTTCATTTTATATATATTGTTCGTGATGGAGTACCATTTACGAAAGTATTATTCACGAGGGTACTATTCACGAGAATACAATTCATGCCAAAATACTATGTATAATAATATACTAGCCTTTTCTTATCCAAATTTACTCAGATTAATTATATTAGAAGCATACCTTCTAGTTTTCTTTTCTCTTATTCCCTTTTTGATTTTCTATTTTCCCTTACTTTCTCCTTACTCTCCGAATGTATAGTCGTGACCTCCCCTTTTTTTTTTCTTCTTTCCGCTTGTCCTCCTTTAAGTATGAGAGTTGTTTATATATAGGGAGAGAGTGTGTATATCTATATATATAATTATCAGTAGGGAGAGTATGTGTATATCTATATATATATAATTTATTAGTAGAGAGGTTATGTGTATATCTATGTACATATAATTTATTAGTAGAGAGGTTATGTGTATATCTATATACATATATATTACTTAGGGGTTAACTAGCTTTACTAGTTTAAGAGATAGAAAAACAAAACGTGTAGTGCCTACTTTAATAAATAGAAAGTAAATAATCTTACATATAGGCTTAACTGGAAGGCTAAGTAGGCAAAAAAATATGATACACATGATATGTTGCTTTAAAGTCTTCTACAACCTTCGAATTAGTAAAAAAAAAAAAAAACTCTTTAATCTTTATCTTCCTAAAGCTACTGAGTTGTCCTTTCCAAATCCCATGTACAAATTTATTTCATTTGTTGATTTGTTTTTAATAAAAGAAACTGCAATAAAAGTCTCATAAAAAAAAATTTAAATATACATTTATAAACTTTATTTATATTTATTGAATATCTCGAATTATTACATTCTCCCTCTCTTATAGGGATTCCGTCCTCGGAATCATCATTATAATTTACTCAAACAGATAAGGATAATGTTGTTTCATCTTTTCTTCAAGTTCCGAAATAGCTTCTTCTCGTTGTTGATTCCTCTAAATTACCTTTACTGAAGGTATTACCTTGTTCCTCAGGACTTGTTCTTTTCTATCCACGATCTGCACAGGAACTTCTTCGTAGCTCAAATCTTTTTCGATCTGTATAGGTTCATAAGCTATAACATGCTTATAGTCAGGCTTATATGGGCGTAATACAGATACATGAAACACATTATGTATGTGTTCTAACTCTGGAGATAACGCAACTTCATATGCTACTTCTCCCACTCTCCTTAAAACTTCAAAAGGACCAATAAACCTTGGACTCAATTTTCCTTTCTTTCCAAACCTTATCTTTCCCTTCCATGGAGATACCTTTAAAAATACATAATTTCCCACCTCAAACTCTCTCTTTTGTCTATGTTGATACGCATACTTTTTCTGTCTATCTTGCGCCGCTTTTAATCTGATACGGATTACTCGAACTGTCTCCGCTGTCTGCTGTATGATTTCTGGTCCGAGTAGTTGACGTTCCCCGACTTCATCCCAACATAAAGGCGTTCTGCATTTCCTTCCATATAAAGCTTCATACGGTGGCATCTCAATGCTAGCATGATAGCTGTTATTATAGGCAAATTCTACCAACGGTAAATGATCGTCCCAGCTCCCTTTGAAATCCATGACACATGCTCTCAGCATATCTTCCAGGGTTTGAATTGTTCTTTCGCTTTGTCCGTCCGTTTGAGGATGGTAGGCTGTGCTCAACCTCAATTGCGTCCCCAAATGATTCTGAAGACTTCTCCAAAAGTTTGACGTGAATCGTGGGTCTCGATCAGATACAATGGAAATTGGAACACCGTGCCTTGAAATAATCTCCTTGATGTAGAGCTTGGCTAACTGATCCAAGTTGTATTTTATTCGGACTGGTAAGAAATGCGCGGATTTGGTTAATCGATCCACTATTACCCAAATTGCATCATGACCTTTTTGAGTAGTTGGAAGTCCCACGACAAAATCCATGGTAATATGCTCCCATTTCCACTGAGGAATTTCTAAAGGTTGAAGTAGACCACTGGGTCTTTGATGTTTCGCTTTGATTCTTTGACAAGTTAAACATTTGCTGACCCAATCTGCAATTTCTCTCTTCATTCCTGGCCACCAGTAGTACTGTCGCAGATCCTTGTACATCTTCGTGCTACCAGGATGTACTGTAAATTTAGAATTATGAGCTTCCTGTAGAATTTCCTCTTTTAACTCCTACACTGAAGGTACCCATATCCTGTCTTCAAATCGTACGATACCATTCTTATCCATTATGAATTTCTCATCCTCTTTTTCTGTTATTCGTTTCCTTATCCTTTCATAATCCTCATCTTTTATCTGGAGTTCCTTAACTCTTTCCCATAAAATCGGACAAATTTCTATTGTATACAACTTCTCAGAGCATTCTCCTACTCTTCTTACTTCTATTTCTAGCTTCTCAAATTCTTTTATCAACTCATCCTGAACTGTTAATTTCATCAACTTCTCTTGATTCTTCCGGCTTAAAGCATCCGCCACAATATTTGCTTTACCTGGATGATATAAAATTTCACAATCATAGTCCTTGATTAACTCCAACCATCTCCTTTGTCTCATATTTAATTCCTTCTGCGTAAAGATATACTTCAAACTTTTATGATCTGTGTATATCTCACACTTTTCTCCATATAAATAATGTCTCCAAATTTTTAATGCAAACACAACTGCTGCTAACTCCAAATCATGCGTGGGATATTTCTTCTCGTAATCTTTCAGTTGTCGGGATGCATATGCAATAACTTTTCCATGTTGCATCAGTACACATCCCAACCCTTTATGCGAAGCATCACTATAAATCACAAAATCACCAGTATCGTCTGGCAAAGATAACACTGGTGCTGTGCTTAATCTCTTTTTCAATTCCTGAAAACTTTCTTCACACTTATCTGACCAAACAAATTTTACTGATTTTCTCGTCAAGTTGGTTAATGGTACCGCTATCTTAGAAAAATCTTGAATGAATCTGCGGTAATATCCTGCTAATCCTAAGAAACTTCTAACCTCCGTCGGTGTCTTCGGTTGTTCCCAATTTATTACTGTTTCCACCTTCACTGGATCTACAGAAATCCCATCTTTATCAATTACATGACCTAGGAATTGAACTTTCTCTAACCAAAATTCACACTTGGAAAACTTTGCATACAATTTCTCTCTTCTTAAAGTTTCCAACACCAATCTCAAATGTTCCTCATGCTCCGCCTTTGTCCTTGAGTAAATCAAAATATCATCAATAAATACGACTACAAACTTGTCCAAGAATTTCTTGAACACTCGATTCATCATATCCATAAATACTGCAGGAGCATTTGTTACTCCAAACGGCATTACCAAAAATTCATAGTGACCATAACGGGTTCTAAATGCCGTCTTAGGAACATCTTCCTTTTTTACTTTTAATTGATGATATCCTGATCGCAAATCTATTTTCGAAAAATATTTAGCTCCTCTCAGTTGATCGAACAGGTCATCAATTCTTGGTAATGGATATTTATTCTTAATAGTGACCTTGTTCAATTCCTGGTAGTCAATACAAAGTCTCAAAGTCCCATCCTTCTTTTTAACGAACAACACTGGTGCTCCCCACGGAGACACACTGGGTTGAATGTATCTTTTATCCAGCAATTCTTGCAACTGCATCATTAATTCCTTCATCTCTACCGGAGCCATCCTATACGGTGCTTTAGAAATAGGTGTTGTCCCCGGTACTACATCAATTACGAACTCGATTTCCCTATCTGGTGGAAGACCCGGTAACTCGTCCGGAAACACATCTCTAAATTCTTTTACTACCAGTATGTCCTAATTCCATACCCTTCTATTGAGTATCTACAACATGGGCTAGGTACCCTACACATCCTTTTCTAAGTAATCTTTTTGCCTGCATAATGGATAAACAACAAGACTGTCTAGGCGAACAGCTTCCATAAAATACTACTTTGGACTGTGACGGAGTCACAAGATGCACACATTTCTTTTGACAATCTATAATCGCGCCATGACTGTTTAACCAGTCCATTCCAAGTATCACATCAAATTCTCCTAATTTGATTGGAATTAAATCTACTAACAACTTATGTCCCTTTATATCCATACAATAATTTTTATGTACATAATTTACAGGAATTACTTCTTTATTAGCTACCTCTATATTCAAGGGATATTCTAATTTTTCTTGAGGCAACTCTAATCGTTGTGCAAACTCATGTGATATAAATGAACAGGTAGCACCCGAATCAAATAATATATAAGCATTAATATTATTGACCGGAATAATACCTGACACCACGTCCTTGGAGGTAACTGCATCCTTGATCGTCATGTTAAAAGTCCTTGCTGTTGATCGGCCTGAGGCTGGCAGTCCTGTTATTGTTGGCTTGCTGGCACTGCTCTTACTTCCTCCTCCCTGTTCCACTCCCTTCCTTGGATAATTTTTAATCTGGTGATCCAGCGCACCACAAATGAAACACCCGCTCTGCTTTGGACTCGTGCAATTGGGAGCTATATGGCCTTCTTGGCCACAATTGTAGCATACACTCTTTCCTTTCAAACATGCACCAAGGTGATTCTTTCCACATTTCTTACATGCTTCAATCTTCCTCTTAGCTACTCCTTCATTCCATTTGTTGTTGTTATTGTTACTATTCCATTTCCTTTTAAAAGTCCCCCCACCTTCGCTATTACTACCTTCACCCTTATTCCTTCCTTCAAACCTTTTCTTTTTCTGTTCCTGGGTATATTTAGTTAAAGCTTCACTTCCTCCCTCTACAATTATCGCCTTTTCTAACAGTATACCAAATGAGTCGATTTGTAACACAGCCAATCTACTAAACAACCAAGGTTTTAAACCCTGTTCGAATCGTCTTGCCTTTCTTTCTTCTGTATTTACTTGGTGTGGGGCAAATCTAGCTAGCTCATTAAATTTTGCTGCATATTGTGGTACCGTCATATCGCCCTGCTTAAGTTCTAAAAATCGCATCTCCATGCGACTTTGCATACTCTTGGGGAAATAATTTTCGAAAAATAATTCTTTGAACCTAGTCCAAGGTATTACACCATTCCCGACCCTATGCTCATTTGCCTCCCACCAGAAATTTGCCTCTCCTTTCAACATGTACGAAGCAAACAATGTCTTCTGATCCTCTTCAACTTTAGCTATTGCAAACGCTTTTTCAATTTCTTTTATCCAAGCTTGAGCCTCTATAGGCTCAGTGGTTCCTTTAAATTCAGGTGGACCTACATTCTTAAAATCTTTGAATGTAGTAGTTGGTGTTACAGTTTGATTCACATTTGCTCGATCACCTAACCCTTCTTGAAGTGCCCCTATTAACAAATCTACGAATTGTTGTAAGGGATTAACATTACTCGAGGCTTCTTCATGTGTATTAGTAGTTGGCGTGGTTCCGTCAGTATTATTTGTTGCTGCTTCATTATTTATTGCCTCGTTAATGTTAATATTTCTTGGTCTTCGTCTTCGCATTTTCTGTTTAATAAAACAACATATCATTATACAAATCAAACAAGTAATTAATTAATACATTCATTATCCACAAAACATATGTTCATAAAACATATAATAATATTATACATCATTCTATGTACATTTATTTTTTATACAATAGTTAGCTATTTTACATATCAAACTCTACTTTCTTACACATGTTATAATTATACAGGAAAAGATGAAAGTACCTACATATATATATATATATATATATATATATATGTATAAAAGTAGACTTTCACATATTACACAAATAACCCTATTTCTGCGGCTTCTCTATGTTCTTGTTCCATTATGAACCAAACCAGGTCCCTACTTATGGTGTGAGTCATCTGACCTTCCTCTATTGGATAATTCATCACCCTATCCAAAACTCGTTCATAGGAAACTCTAAAGTTATAAACTGCCCAATCCATTCTTCTCTTCTTCCTCCGCAAATTTTCTTCTACCCCACCTAACACCGCCTCTACTCTGATACGGGTATTTATTTCCGCATTCCAAATAGCCTCAAGTTCCTCTTCCCTTTCTTCCAACTGGTGAACTCGTGACTCTAGTACTTGGGTCCGAACTTCTAGTTCTTGGTTTTTCTGTTCTAACTGTTGACACTTAATTTCCAGCTCTGCGTTTCTCTCTTCTACATGATTGTTTCTAGTTCCTAGCTCTTGGTTTTGGGCTACCAATTCCTGATTTACATCCTTCAAGTTTTGATTTTGCTGCTCTATTTGAAAGATCTTTTCCTCTACCTGTTGAATCTTTTCTTCTAATTCCTTATTTTCATTTAATATCCCCTGTACCAAAGCATAAGCTACTTCTAACGCTGATCCTACTCCCTCGAATTCTTCTTCTCCTTCTTCCTCGGACGGCTCCCCATCCTCTGTGCCATATCTTGAAACTACCTGATTTTCTGTAGAATTTTCTTGGTATTCTTCCTCAAGGTCCTCCTCTTCTATTTCTGGATCTGCTATGTCTCTAATTACTTCTTCCTCAGCCATTCAACAACATAAAAATAACTTACTTAGTACAAAAAAATAAAATAAAAGTACAATTTAAAAATTAATTCTTAATATTACCAGATTATATCCTAAGGTTCTCAAACCTAAAGGTTATAACCTACAGCTCTGATACCAACCTGTGACGCCCCCATACTTGAGTACTTGCTACTACAGGTATGGTGGTCACTATACACTTATTCAAAGTCTATTATACATTATTACACATTCACTGTTTTACAACAAGTACAATAAAATACAACACATGTCTTACTTACACAATATGAACTAATACAATAGATCAACAATACCACCTCGTTAATTATTTAATTAAACAATACAAAATTATTTATTTATTCTTCCTTGTTGGCTTTACCCTTCCCTTTATCTTTTACACCCGATCCTTCAGGTTCCTCAGACTTAGTTGAAAACATTAAAATTTGATGAAAGAGTAAGCAACTAATTTGCTTAGCAAGTATATAAAATATCAAGAATTGAACGATAAGTAAATTGAATAATTGAATGCAAATTAAATCAGAATAATAATTGAGAAATAACGAGTAATACAATGATGAACATATTTAAATTGACGAGCATCAAATAAATTTTCTTTTCTGAACTGAGTGGTCATAAGGACCAAGAACGTAAATGTCCCACAATTTAAATAAATTGCTGACTCTCCATCTCCACAGGCACTTTAGGGGATCAACCTATTGTACCCTATGTTATGCATAACATTATCTCCATAAGTCGAATTTTTCGACAATAATATCCCCTTTTATAAAATAGGGTTGTTCAACTCAGTCTGAAATTCCACCCAAAACAATTGGTTTGGAAATAAAATAATATAATTTCTTAATTTGAGAGTAAGCCGAAACAATGACTTTCTCAGTAATATTTACAATAATTTAGAGTTCAACAATTCTTTCAAATATATTGAAATTTAATATTGCATGATAACAATTAATTGAACGAAATATTCATAATTTAGAGAATTTATTTTACGAAAAACAAATAGATGCTTAAGAGAATTGTACAAAAGAATAAACTTGTACAAGTTTAGAAAACTTGCAATAATTTAGAGACTTGCACAGAATAATAAATTTGTACAAGTTAGGAACTTACTCAAACTGAGAGAACTTGCACAATATACAAAGTTTGTGTAAGTTAGAAAACTTGCCTGTTTTTCGTTGACTTATTTCCTAGCTCAATAAATTTCCTGCAATTGACCTATATCATTATTCATAAATGCCAAAACTATAATTTAATTATTACTTATACTATTTCCGTGATTTAACTTGTCAATTATAAATATATATATATATATATTTTTCTCCTACAACTTTTATTACTAGTTCATTTTATATATATTGTTCGTGATGGAGTACCATTTACGAAAGTATTATTCACGAGGGTACTATTCACGAGAATACAATTCATGCCAAAATACTATGTATAATAATATACTAGCCTTTTCTTATCCAAATTTACTCAGATTAATTATATTAATTTTAAACATTTATTTACCTTATTCTTAAAATAAAATAAAATAAAATTATAAAGTTATATAAAAATAATTATTAGAAGCATACCTTCTAGTTTTCTTTTCTCTTATTCCCTTTTTGATTTTCTATTTTCCCTCACTTTCTCCTTACTCTCCGAATGTATAGTCGTGACCTCCCTTTTTTTTTTCTTCTTTCCGCTTGTCCTCCTTTAAGTATGAGAGTTGTTTATATATAGGGAGAGAGTGTGTATATCTATATATATAATTATCAGTAGGGAGAGTATGTGTATATCTATATATATATAATTTATTAGTAGAGAGGTTATGTGTATATCTATGTACATATAATTTATTAGTAGAGAGGTTATGTGTATATCTATATACATATATATTACTTAGGGGTTAACTAGCTTTACTAGTTTAAGAGATAGAAAAACAAAACGTGTAGTGCCTACTTTAATAAATAGAAAGTAACTAATCTTACATATAGGCTTAACTGGAAGGCTAAGTAGGCAAAAAAATATGATACACATGATATGTTGCTTTAAAGTCTTCTACAACCTTCGAATTAGTAAAAAAAAAAAAAAAACTCTTTAATCTTTATCTTCCTAAAGCTACTGAGTTGTCCTTTCCAAATCCCATGTACAAATTTATTTCATTTGTTGATTTGTTTTTAATAAAAGAAACTGCAATAAAAGTCTCATAAAAAAAATTTTAAATATACATTTATAAACTTTATTTATATTTATTGAATATCTCGAATTATTACACCTAGATCCATACATACTTCATTCCTTTCATGGGCATCAAGAAATAAACATTTAAAACCCCAACACAAATAACTAGGGTTTGAAAGAGATGAAGATCCATACCTAGATTTAATGGCTATTCTTCTCTTCTTTCCAAAGTAGGTTGTAAATGGAGATAACATAAACAACCAAGATCTTCTCCTTCTTCTTCAAGGTTTGGACACCACCTTCTCTTTAACCTCTCAAGATTTGTTCTTGCCTTTCACCAAACTCTCTCTAACACTCTCTCAAGGTTTTAGAAAAATGAAGATACAAATGACCACTCTTTAGCCTATTAACTAAATAAAAAGCAAGAACACCTATACTTGCCATCATGAAGCTAGTGAAAGACTTGTGTCACTAGGGTAGCTAGTTGACACCTTAGGAAGCTATGTGACACCATAGGTAGCTACTTGACATCATAGGTAGCTACTATATCAAGTCTACAATTTCAACTTCCAAGACAACTAGTTACTTAATTAAATTAGGACTTTGAAAAGCAATTACCTCTCTTTCTCTTTAGTTGCACGGCAAGGAGGGGAAATTTGTCCCAAAAATGTTGTCCCACTAGTTGCTTTAAATAATAAATTAATGCTACACCTTTAATTTATCAAGTGGCTATGTTTTGGACCACACATTAAATACCATTGGGCTTCCAATTTAAATGATTAGGCTAATAAAATCCAAATCTATTTAATACCATATTGGGTCATTTAATTTAACCCAATGATTGATTAATTAATTTGTCACACTATTAATTACTACATCCATGACCAAATAAATAATTTGTCTTAGTTCCTTAATTAAATAAGTTAACCAATTAGTAATTGATTACTAATTGGACTATTAAATTTTTATTATTCAATGTGACAATATTCTCATTAATTAATACTTTTATTAATTAATTTACTCAATTCAATATACTAACTATATTCAATTTACTTGCATGATTAATTAGTAATTACTTTATCAATTTAATTGATATTAAACCTTAGGGCTTGTTCATTAATTTAACTATACTATTAGTGACTCCCTTTATTCAACTTAAATCAATTCATCACCTCGTCACGTAGGCTACCAATGTACACAAAGGTTCAAATAAGCACACAAACTAACTCATTAAAAATTAAATTTATATATTTAATTAATAACGACGTTTAAAATTTCACGGGCATTACAAAGTAAGAGATGATAAAACCCATTTAGAAGATAATCATGTGTTGCTTGCTTGGTTGATGTCAATCTCTAGCTTTTCCTCTTCATTTGGCATTCGTTTCTCTTTTTTTCTCCTTAGCTTGTTGCTGGAATTTCCTTGAATTGCAGCCCTTAAGCTCTTCTTGATGATGTATGTGCAGCCTTCCAAGGTCTAGATATGCCTTGACAATCCTTTCCTTCTTGGTTCTTTGGCTTGTGCTGAGATTTTCCTTGTATTGCAGCACTTTTGCTCTCAAAATGATGTTTTAGAGTGGCCTCCCAATCCCTCCTTTTGAAATATGAAGCCCCAATGAGATATTATATAGTGCCTCCATGAAAAACCCTAGCCAAACATCAGATTTTAGGTCAAAAAGTGAGCTGGAATCGCACTAGGAGCTCAAAAGATCGCACTCAGCACGCCCGGGCGCGCCCGCACGCTGCCCGCCGCGCCCCGCGCCCAGCCCCTGGCCTTGCCGCACGCCCACGACACGCCCACACGCCGCGCGCGCGCGCGCTGGCTGCCTGATGCCAGGCGCCGCGCGCCCGCATCCAAATCCGCGCGCCCGCGCCAGTGGCCTGTACCCCGACTCAGCTTTGACCTCTGTTAGTAAAATGACCATAACTTCTTCGTCCGAACTTGTATTTAGGCGTGTAAATAGGCTATGGAAAGCTAAGAAAGAGCTCTACAACTTTCATAACTGGAGCTTAACGAGAAAACATCCGGAGAAAGTCTCAAATTGAGCCCGAAGCAACTGCTGTGTAAACTTCATGCCAAATTCGATGGTAAAATGGCCATAACTCTCTCATACGAACTTCAACTTGGATGATTCAAGATGCTCTGGAAAGCTAAGACAAATATCTACAACTTTCGTTCTTTGAGTTTTGAGAGATTCGGATTGGATCACGGGTGAAATTGGGAAACAAGCAGCTACAGTACCGAAAAGCAAGTTATGGGTATTGATTCCAAGGAGATTTTATTTCAATTCCTACAAAACAACATAAAAACACATAAAAGCATACAAAAACATATAAAACCAATACAAAACTACATTACATAACAATAAGATAAAAACACATAAAACCAACCGAAATGACTTAGGATTTACAAATTATCAAGCTCAAAAGCACCTAATTTGTGTATATAAAACACACTCATCAGACATCTCTCAAGGGTTTTCTACACCTCATGGTCGTAGAGCTCTTGACTCTACTTCTAAACCACCTGTGAAAAAGAAGAAGGTTGAGAGAGAAGAAAAAGTTTCCAAGGATTCTCAGAAGAATTACTCCAATTCTGAGAAGAGGAAAAGAGAAGACATCAACATGCCCATTGTTGCATTTTTGCTATAAAAATCCTATTTATCTATTTATTTAATGTTTATTTATTTGTGTTGGACATTGATTTATTAATAAAAGTACATTATTCATCATTCATTAAATGATCGTTTAGTTTATTTTTATATATCTCCATATTATATATGTTATGGTTTATGTGTATAAATAAATGTTATACACAGAAGATATAAATCATATGTAATATATAAATAAAGAAATAATGGTTTATAACCTAGGATAATTTAGAGATATTATCCTGTAAGTTATAGTGCTTTAACAGAGATGATTTATCTTGATCATAGAAGTTAGACTTCTAGTTAAAGTACTAGTGCATTAACAGTGTGCATTACACGGATCATGTGACAATATCTTATTTATAAAATATTTTCACATAAATACTAATTTCTAAAATTTCTTAATTTTGAAATAATAGTAGACTTAATATTGTTATATATATTAATTTGATGCTCCAATGAGTGAGATTACATCGTGTTAATTAACCTAGGAATGTCGATTAATATATTTAATTAATATTAGGAACATTATTATTGTCAAAACATCTATAAGATTTTTCATAAGATAATTTATCATTGATCATAGAATCTTGGCCGAGTCTTTTAATATTTATTATTAAAAGGATTGATTTAATTGTTAAATCAATTTATGATCAAATAGAGATAAATTGTGGACTTATGAAATTAGTTTAAATGTATCGAAATTATATTAATTGATTCTAAAATATTTATGTACATTTATAGAGGAAATATTTACAGTTTATTAGTAAAGGGTTTATTTAACTGAAGTGCAATTACAATTATTTAGTAAAATTAATTGTAATTAATATTTATTTTGAATATTATTATTAGATAATAATATCTAGATAAGTATTGGAGTCAGAAAAAGAATCCTTTAGGATCCCCTTCCTAGCCTAATATGGACCAGATTCATAAGAGATGATAAAGATCAATGTTATTATATATATCATTGATCAGAAACGTATTTGGTACTTTTTCCATCAAAAGAAAACACAAAATTCGTATTCTCTCTTTTCAGCCTAAGAAAAATAAAGTTAGGGTTTTTCTGAAAGGGGCTTTGGAGACCACACTCCAGGTTCAACATAAGGTCATAGGAAGGAAGATCTTAAGGATACAAGAGACTGTACGGATATTAAAACGTGCTAATCCAACTAAGCACTAGGTAACGAATTCATACTTTTGATACACGGTATATATATATATATATATATATATAAATATATTTGTTGTTTCATATAAAACTATAAAAATGATCCTGATTTTATTTTATTTTTTTTTAAAACCTATTTTTGGAAAACTTTTCCAACACCCATCTCCAAGATTACCCCAAGGAGACAAAGCGTGAGACTTCATCGACAAAGACAAGCACCTATTCAACTCAAAGAACAAGCAGGAGATTCAGTGCCTCCTCCAAGTATAGAGCTTGATGAAGAAGAAGAAGAAGAATCACTTGGTCTTATCAAAAAGAACAAAGGGAAAAATAAGGCTTCTATAGCTGAGTCCTCTGATGGTGATAAATTGGTTGTGAAAGTCTTTGCACCTGAGCCACATAAAGATATGAAAATGGCTGAGAAGGCTTCCAAGCCTGAGCTACAAGATGTTGAAGAATTGGTTGTGATGGCTGATGAGCTAGAGCCTCAAGAAGGTGAAGAAGATCAGGCTGTGAAGGTCTCAAAACCTGAGCAAAAAGAGAAAAAGGAGAAGAGAAAGTTAAGTAGAATGGTGAAGAAGGAAAAAAGGAAGAAAAGAAAAGCAAAAAAGAAGAAGGAAGAGGAAAGTCTAAAGAAGAAAGCTGAAAGGAAGAAGAGGAAAGCAGAAAAGAAGAAGGTAAAGGAAAGACTGAAGAAGAAAGCTGAAAAGAAGAAGAGAAGAGAAATCAAGATCAAAAAGACGCAAGATCAAAAGGACATCAGCAGAGCTTTTGACCCATCGATTGTGAAGCCACAGGATCCAGATTCTGAGAGGGAGCAACCCATTGGATATCATGTACCTCCTCCCTCTCAACCATTTGCATCAGAAAGGATCAGGAGGCATATTGTTCTTGAAGGGATAAAAGATCCTAATGTTTGCCTTCTCGATAGATGGATAGGGTCTGGAGATAGGAAAATGTAGTTGGTTTCGAATGAGCTTTTTAACAGCTTCCATGACTTGGAGATGGACAGAAGTACCACTTTCTATGATCTTGAGAGTGAGAAAATGTTGTACTTCTTGCCCATGATGCCACTACTAAAGGCCATATCTTTGCGAGATCAGAGCTTCATCAGATTGAGCTACTCAAAGTATCCAAATCTCAAGTTGGTGGCTCAAAACTTTCCAAGGGTTTTATCATATGCAACATTACTAATTTACAACGAACCCTTCAACCCAAAGTACCGCAGATCTTAGACAATCTCTATCTTTAACTTGTCATTTGTTCCTTCAATTGTTCATTCATTCTTTGATTGCGATGAAGATATCGTAGAGTCTCTCTCTACGATCTCCAAGCATAAATCTAGTATGCACACAAGCCAATCATATTTGATATGATGTAGCATATACTTTGTAATCTTATTCATTTATTAATAAAAAGTATTAAAGGCATTTTACATTATCTACATGATACTGTTATATTATATGTGATAAATCCATAGTTTTAAGCAATGCTTTTATAATCATGTTGATGATCATGCTAATGAGATCTAAATTCTTAGAATGCTTAAAATATCGTTCCTAATCGTTGGATTACTAAAAAAGGGATTAGTGAATCAGAATAGATTGGTACATACTTTGTTTGCTCTTAGAAAGAGGATGATTGATCTCATAATCATTTTGTGGAGACACTAAAACAAGTATATAGGTGCGTATTAGAGAATAAGTTCACTGAACGTGACTCACTGAAGGAATACCTAATGGAGTTTTACTCGCCTATCAATAGGAATTCCTCTAGTAATAGTAGTACAAGTGATGCTTAGACTTGAGATCATCATAGTATCTTGTGTATGATGAGTTATACTTTGACATGCCCCTTAAGACCTTTAGGATATATAAAAGGGTATGCTTGGGTATAATAAGTTGTACATGGAGATAGGTGAATGATCAACAAAGAATCTACCACATCTAGTAAAAGATGTGAATGCCCTATGTAATTCAATAAATGACAACTCAGTAGTCCTTGGCCAAGACAGAATGACATTAGAAAGGAGTTTCTAATTTACATTATTTAGAGTTGTACATTTGGGAATCGAAATCCACATAATTAAATAAAATAAGACTTGACGGTAATTTCATGTCTTATATTTAATTGGGAAATTGTATGGTAGAAGGATTGAATTGTACGGTAACTATGCACTGAAAAGTTCTTTTGTGATTAATGCTGAAATCTATATTATCTGGAAAGTCGTTGATCGCTAAGGGGGCTTACTCTTATTGTAGAATAAATATTATTTATTTAAATAAATTAAATAGTTTAATTTATTTATTTAAATAAGATTAGAATTGTTCAAATTAATTTATTTATAACCGATTTAATATAGAGAACCTAAAGGGTCACACCGCAAAAAGAAAATATTTATTTAAGAAGTAAATGGCATAATCGTAATAATAAGTTAAGTGTATTTAATTTAATCTATGGAGATAGAATAAATTAAATAGCTTAATATTTATTATTTAATATTTTAGAAATATTAAATATAAATTAATAAGAGGAGTCTTATTATTATTATTACTATTATTATTATTTAATTTCTAAAAGGGTTTGAGAATTAATTAATTAAAATACTCTCATAAATTTCTAATTGGATTAGGAGTTTAATTAATTAAAGAAGTTTAATTATAATAAAAACTATAATCCTAAATAGTTTAGGAGGGTTTCCTATATCTATAAATAAGAGGAGTTTTATCATGATTTGGGGGTACACACACCTCCATTAGAATTGTGGAGAGTACTTACAATTTCTATAGAGATAGAAACTAGGGTTTTGCCAACACTCATCTTCTTGAGTACGTATTATTCCTTGGCGAATCACCTCTAGAGGCCAAACACTTGGGTGACTAACATTGATCAAAGGAAGGAATCTCACCGTTGAATTCAAGGAGAATGCGAAGGATTTTGGAGTTGAACTTGTACCCAAGGAAACTAGAATTCTACAAGGGTACAATTCTTATTCTCTATCTCTTTCGTTTAATTGATAATTGAATACAAGTAAAGATCATGGTGATGGTTTGTATTAAAATTTTAAAATCCGTTTTTATTGCGCTTTCGCTCTATTTATGTAATTTGATTGCATGCTTGCGTTATATACAAACTTATCAGAGCAACCTTCTACTTCAATCTGTTTCACAAACTCTCCGTTCATAAAATCTCCACACTCTACGAATGATGAAATCAAAAATTAAATTCACCGATCTTAAAGTCCCAGAACACTATGATCGATGTACATAATACTAGCTCTCCTATACATACTTCTATCGAGACACATTCTAACTATCCGTCCCCCATATAGATTTCCAACAAAATTACCAGATGCAAGTTATCTTCGTATAGACAGGCAGGGAGTTCAATAAACAGTTGAGGTATATGTTCAAAAATATGTCTCACCGTCATCATGACCAATATCAAATCTTCTTAAAAGACAATTGATGAGCATAAGAAATTCGAGCTGACATTGCCATGATCTCCTCTCAACTCCAAGAGCTTGTTGAACCAGTCAAGCATTTCTCAGAAGTCAATGATGACAAAAAGGGGGAGAAACAGAAATAGGAGGAGAAACAAAGTTATGGGGAGAAGAAAAAGAGAAATTATATGCAGATATCCATTGTTTTAGGGGAGAAAAGATAAAGTCAGGAGAAACAGATAAGGGGGAGACAAAGTTAAGAAGAAGAAAAAGGGAAAAGAGAAAGAGAATCTAAAGTCAGGAGAAAGAGGAATCTAAAGCAAAAATGCAGATATCCATTGTTCCTCCATTATTCAAACCACCTCTACTTCCTTCAGAAGCAATTCCTAGTGATCGTGGCCATTCTTCTTCATGTTATAAATCATCGAACAGAGTTACTCCTATAGTGAGAGTCAAAGTCAGAGTTTCAGCTGTGGAAATGAGAAGTCAAGAGAAGGTAGAATAGTAAGTATGTAAGTATGCATATATATTTCTTTTTGTACTTTGTAAAACGTATCGTATTCATAAATAAATTCATCTTTTTACTCTAGCAATACAATGACTTACTATATTTTAAGTCATACTTAAATTATAAGTAACTGCATTTTAGAAGTGATGAATGTTATGAAACTACTGGTTTTGTTATTATCAAATAGGGGAGATTGTTAGAGTCTATATGTTTTATTTGATGATGAATGTGATTAATGTATATTTCCACCAGTAAGTTTTGTAAAGTCCTTCATGATAATGTGATGTACAAGGACTTAGAATAAAAAGATCAAATGTGCGAGGTTGATCTTTTTGAGTTAATATGATGTATAGCTAATAGGTCCAAATTGTTCGTATAGTTACTCTGCCCAGTTCATAGTTTCTCCTAGGTCGCAGAGTTAACTCATTTTCATAGTGCATCATATATTCGATCACAAAGCTCTCTCATTCGTCTTAAAGTTAACTCCAAGTCGTAAAGTAAAGATCAGTCTGAAGAAGCAAAGCTAAGCAAAGATCGTGTTGTGAAAATAATCGTAGAGTAATTCTGCCTGTTCGTAGTGTAAAAGTTGTTAGCAGAGTACTCTATGTGTTCATAGAGCATCAGTAGGGTAATCGCAGGTCTGCTAAGTTATCTCAGAGTTAAAGTCGAAATCGAAGAAGTCTACAAGCCAAATCGTAGAGTTGTTTCCTATATTATAATGCCAAAGTTAAGATCGTAGTATAGAAAAGAAGATCATAGAGCTACCTGTGCATCGTAGAGCAGATCGTAGTGCTGCATGTCCATCTTAAAGCAGATCATAGAGCTACATATGCAATCGTAGAGCAACGGGTCATAGGGTTCAAAACGCCAACAAAAACCTCTCAAGACTCTATGATCAGTCAATATTGAAAAGCATATCAGAACGGTCATAAGACTGACAAATGCGGAGAATTGCAGAGTAAAGATTTCAAGTATGTTTCTCACCATCATCAAATTCAAATGAGAATATTAGACAGTGGTATATCTAAACCACTATGTTAGAGATCTGTCATCTCTCACAAGAGGTAGGTAAGATAGCAGACTGATGGGACATGGTAGAGCCAAAAACAAGCTACCTACCTACCCTCAAAGTCAACATCAAAGAACATCTTGGAGCAGAGCATTAAATACGCAAACGGAAACTCTCCAATGGAATTATTTTCAGAAGCCTGTAAAAGTATACGAGGATTCAAATCCAAGTATGAATCACGAGCAACAAGTTGAAACTCTACTTAAGCACATAAAGCTCTACTCTACGATATTAATCTACTTATTCAAAATGCTAAGTACCAAAGAAGTCAAGCCTATTGCAAGCTTAGCAACACCTCAACCAATCAACATTCATTTATGATTCACTTGGTCTTACTAACCATTATACCAAGTCTAAGTGACTTGAAGAGTTCTAAGTGAACTGGATTAAGTGTCCTGGTCTGAGTGACCTTGCCGAAACTAAGTGACTTGAAGGAACCTTAGTGGTTCAGTTATAAGAGTTCTAAGTGAACTGGACTAAGTGTCTTGGTTTAAATGACCTTACCGAGACTGAGTGACTCGAAGGAACTTTAGTGGTTCAGTTGTAAGAGATCTTAGTGATCTGGTCTTTGTGATCTCATCCTTAGTGAATTTCCTACTTGTTGAAGTAGAAGAGTGGACTAGAAGTTGTTTGTACTCCGAACCACTTAAAACATCTTGTGTCATTTACTTTCAATCTTTATATTCTGCCATTAATTGTTATATTTGTGAGTGACTAATATCCATAAGCGCAAAAGTTAGAACTGAGATTTCATTAAATCTTTAAGGGAATTTTAAACTAATATTTCGTTGTGCTAAATTAATTGAACTGATTAATTATCTGGTAACCAATCTTTAAATAAGTAAATTTTTTTAAAGATCTATTCAACCGCCCCCCTTTTAGATCTCTATTGTGCTTTTGAGAAATAACACAATGTATAGGCGATAAAATCTAGTATGCTAAAAATACGAAGCCAAAAGTTGGGTTGAGTTATAGAACGAGAGATTTAGGAATGGAATGCACTGATTTTACTATACTCTCATAATGAAAACTTAACAGAACTCGCTTTCTCATTTTTTTGCTTCGTTGTGTTCCATTCGGTTTCATCACCTCAATTTATAAGTGGAGAGAGGGGAAAAAAATAAGGGACTGAGTTCCTTGCTTGTAGGCGCCACACATGTTGTTGCACTGAAGGGGTAAGGAGAGAGAGTGACTAGGGGCCAACCCATGTATAGGCAATCAACCCTTATACACGGGGTTATGCAACGGGTTATATTAATTTATACCCTATAATATTAATTTATTTGATTTCTATTAATTTTAGGGTAAATGACATTTTGTATCCCTCTACTTTGTCTCACTTTGTACTTTGCATTCTGTACTTTATAATTTAATACTTTGCATCTCGTACTCTTAATTTTATGAAAAATTGTATACTCTAATTAAAATTCTGTCCAAACTTCTAACGAGGTCAAACATGTGCATTGCACATGTTTTAAAAGGGTAAAAACGTCCTAGCATCCTATATTTAAAAAAAAAGAAAAAAATATATTATTTATCTTTTTCTCCTCTTTTCTAGTCATAAAATCTCTACAACTCATCTTTCTTTAGATTTCTCATCTGTGAATCAATAATCAAATATGTACAGCAAAACTCTTTTTTGTTTAGCTTTCTCTTAACCTTCTCTCGCTTTTGCAAATTAATGAGTATCTCTTTTTGACCAAAACCACAAAAAAAAAAATTGCAAATACTAGGTAAGATTGGATGAGGATTTTGGGTATGCTGCATCCACATAGCAAATTGGAAATAACTGAGATAGATGTTGGTGATGAGAGTGATTTAGAAAACAGGAGAATTTTTTCTTACCTTTATTGCATAGATCCAAAAGTGGATCATTGCCATTATTACAATTAGATTTGAAGAACAAAAGTTCTAGAGCCATTATTGCTTTTAGATCTCAAGCTTTACTCTATGTTTATGTTGGTTCGAAAATAAAAGAGTGATGGATGAGGTGATGAAATGGAGGTATAAGGTGATGGAGAAGAGGAAAAAGACTACAGGATGTTCAACAATGACTTATAAGTTGGTCTATTTGCTACTGTTCATGTGTTTGGTAAGGACTTATTTTTTAACTTATAAGTCAAAATAAATAAGCAAGAATTTGGTACTTATTTAAAAATGATTTATAAGTCATTCCTAATAAGTTGGTTTGACCAAATGTAATATCCATTTTGCCCTCTTCTATTTTGCTAAATTACATCTCTATCCCATCAACCTAAAAAACTTGATCTTTTCTAATTTGACCCTCTGCTCTCTTTCTCTATGCTCGATTGTCACTATCTTGCGTTCGATCTGCTCTTATCTCTCTCTTGGTCTTCAATTCCTAGCAGATCCATGTACCTTTCCTCTTTCTTTCTCCTTTTTGCTGAAACAAGTAATTTCTTGTTTTCCTGTGATGAAATTGCTTGCTGCTTGTTTGTGATTTTGAATGTCAGAATAATTATTTGTAACATCCTGGTGATTTTTCTTTCTCTGCCTTTTCGATCTAAGTAGTTCCTCCGATTATTGCAAAAACTCTAGTTTTAGGATCTGATTAGAATACACAGAAGCGAATAAACCCTTGTAATTACTACAAGCGAAATTGCATTGAATTTGAGAACCTTATTGATAATTTGGCGGTATATGCAGTTGATGATTCAAAATTTTTAGCTATATTAGTGGCAAATAGGGTTCTAGGTTCGTCAATTTATTTATGTGATTTTAGGGGTTTGTTTTTTTGGGGGGTAAGGTTGGTAAGATAGCTGAATTGGAATTAAATATTTTTTAATTGAGTTGGATCGGGGTATGGAGTAGCTTCATTTCAGTGTTTAGATATTGAGACCTTTATATGGGATGGGTTACTTCTTAATCTTTGATTGGATTGAAGTTTTTAGGTTATTAGTAAAAACAACTATGAAAGACAATTTATGAATTTAATAATAACTTGCTCAACTGCAAGATTAACGATAAAATACTATTAGGTTCGTATATAATGCGAACATGCAATCAAATTACATAAATAGTACGGAATCACGATAAAAATAGATTTTAAAAATTTTCTTACAAACCATCACCATGATCATCCTTGTGCTCAATTATCAATTAAACGAAAGAGATAGAGAATCAGATTCATACCTTCGTAGATCAAAGCTTCCTCATGTACAAGTTCAACTCTAAATTCTTCGCGTTCTCCTTGAATTCCACCGATTAGATTCCTTCTTTTGATCAATGAAAGCCACCCAAGTGTTTGGCCTCTAGAGGTGATCAACTAAGGAATAATATGTATTCAAGAATACGGGTATTGGCAAAACCTGTTAGGTTTGTATATGACGCGAACATGTAATCAAATTACATAAATAAAGCGGAAGCGCGATAAAATCGGATTTTAAAATTTTATACAAACCATCACCATGATCAATCTATGTGCTCAATTAACGATATAAACGAAAGAGATAGAGATTAAGAAATTATACCCTCGTAGATCTGTGCTTCCTCGGGTACAAGTTCACCTCCTATTCCTTCGCGTTCTCCTTGAATTCCACCGACTAAATTCCTTTGCTTGATCAACGTTAGCCACCCAAGTGTTTGGCCTCTATAGGTGATCCACCAAGGAAGAATAGTTATTCAAGAAGTTTGGTATTGGCAAAACCCTAGTTTTTATCTCTATAGAAATTGTAAGTACTCTCCACAATCTAATGCAAGAGTGTGTAACCCTAATCTATAATAAGACTCTTCTTATTTATAAATGTAGGAAAACCCTTCCCTAAACTATTTAGGATTAGGGTTTTTATTATAAATAAACTCATTTAATTAATTATGCCCCTAATCCAATTAGGAATTCATGTGTGAGTACTTCTATTAATTAATTCTCAATCCCTATTAGGAATTAAATAATAGTAATAGTAATAATAATAATAATAAGACTCCTCTTATTAATTTAGATTTAATATTTTCAAAATACTAAATAATAAATAGTAAGCTATTTAATTTATTCTATCTCCACAGATTAAATTAAATACACTTAACTTATTATTACAATTATGTCATTTACTTCTTAAATAAATATTTTTCTTTTGCGGTGTGACCCTTTAGGTTCTCCATATTAAACCGGTTGTAAATAAATCAATTAGAACAATTCTAATTTTATTTAAATAAATAAATTCAACTATTTAATTTATTTAAATAAATAATATTTATTCTACAATAAGGGTAAGCCCCCTTAGCGATCAACGACTTTCCAGATAATATAGATTTCAACATTAATCACAAAAGAACCTTTCAGTGAATAGTTACCGTACAATTCAATCCTTCTACCATACAATGTCCCAATTAAATATAAGACATGGATTTACTGTCAAGTCTTATTTTATTTAATTATATGTATTTCGATTCCCAAATGCACACCTCTAAATAATGCAAATTAAAAACTCCTTTCTAATTTCATTCTGCCTTGGCCAAGGACTACTGAGTTGTCATTTATCGAATCACATAGGACATTCACATCTTTTACTAGACGTGGTAGATTCTTTGTTGATCATTCATCTATCTTCATGTACAACTTATTATACCCAATCATACCCTTTGATATACCCTAAAGGTCTTAAGGGACATGTCAAAGTATAACTCATCATACACAAGATACTATGATGATCCCAAGTCCAAGGATCACTTGTACTACTATCACTATAGGAATTTCTATTGACAGACGAGTAAAACTCCATTAGGTATTCCTTAGCGAGCTACGTTCGGTGAACTTATTCTCCAATAAGCACCTACATACTTGCTTTAGTGTCTCCACACAAATGATTATGAGATCAATTATCCTCTTCTTAAGAGCAAGCAACGTATGTACTAATCTATCCGTATTCACTAATCCCCTATTTAGTAATCCAACGATTAGAAACGATTTTAGTTTGTGAGCTATCTAGAATTTAGATCTCATTAGCATGATCACCATCATGATTCTAAAAGCATTGCTCAAAACTATGGGTTTATCATATTTAATATAACAGCACCATGTAGATAATATAAAATGCCTTTTAAGAAAATCAATTCTTTTATTAATAAATGATTAAGATTACAAAGTATATGCTACATCATATCAAATATGATTGGCTTGTGTGCATACTAATTTCAAAACCCTAGTTTCTATCTCTATATAAATTATAAGTACTCTCTCTCCAATTCTAATGGAAGAGTGTGTAACCCCAAATCATGATAAGACTCCTCTTATTTATAGATATAAGGAACCCTCCTAAACTATTTAGAATAGGGTTTTTATTCTAATTAAACTCCTTTAATTAATTAAACTCATAATCTAATTAGGAATTTATGAAAGTACTTATATTAATTAATTCTCAAACCCTTTTAGGAATTCAATAATAATAATAGTAATAATAATAATAATAATAATAATAATAATAATAATAATAATAATAATAATAAGACTCTTCTTATTAATTTAGATTTAATATTTTCAAAATACTAAATAATAAATAGTAAGCTATTTAATTTATTCTATCTCCACAGATTAAATTAAATACACTTAACTTATTATTACGATTATGTCATTTACTTCTTAAATAAATATTTTTCTTTTGTGGTGTGACCCTTTAGGTTCTCCATATTAAACCGGTTGTGAATAAATCAATTAGAACAATTCTAATTTTATTTAAATAAATAAATTAAACTATTTAATTCATTTAAATAAATAATATTTATTCTACAATAAGGGTAAGCCCCCTTAGCGATCAACGACTTTCCAGATAATATAAATTTTAACATTAATCACCAAAGAACCTTTCAGTGAATAGTTACCGTACAATTCAATCCTTCTACCATACAATGTCCCAATTAAATATAAGACATGGATTTACTGTCAAGTCTTATTTTATTTAATTATATGTATTTCGATTTCCAAATGCACAACTCTAAATAATGCAAATTAGAACCTCCTTTCTAATTTCATTCTGCCTTAGCCAAGGACTACTGAGTTGTCATTTATCGAATCACATAGGACATTCACATCTTTTACTAGACGTGGTAGATTCTTTGTTGATCATTCACCTATCTTCATGTACAACTTATTATACCCAATCATACCCTTTGATATACCCTAAAGGTCTTAAGGGACATGTCAAAGTATAACTCATCATACACAAGATACTATGATGATCTCAAGTCCAAGGATCACTTGTACTACTATCACTATAGGAATTCCTATTGACAGACGAGTAAAACTCCATTAGGTATTCCTTAGCGAGCCACGTTCAGTGAACTTATTCTCCAATAAGCACCTACATACTTGCTTTAGTGTCTCCACATAAATGATTATGAGATCAATCATCCTCTTCTTAAGAGCAAGCACCGTATGTACTAATCTATCCGGATTCACTAATCCCCTATTTAGTAATCCAACGATTAGGAACGATTTTAGTTTGTGAGCTATCTAGAATTTAGATCTCATTAGCATGATCACCATCATGATTGTAATGCCCGTGAATTTTGAACGTCATTATTAATTAAATATAATTTTAATTTTAATGAGTTAACTTTGTGTTCTTACTTAAACCTTTGGGTGTATTGGTGGATTATGTGACTATATGATTTATTGATATAAATTTGTGTTAAGAGAATCACTAGTAATATATTTAAACTAGTGAGCAAACCCTAAGGCTTTATATCCATAAAGTTGATAAGGTATTTACTAAATTAAGTATTCAAGTAAATTGAATATAGTTAGTAAATAAAGTGTGTGAGTTAATTAATGAAAGTAGTTGTTAATGAGATATGGTCCAAATTAGATAATAATAATTAATAGTTAAGTTAGTAATTTATTTACTAATTGACTAAGTTACTTACTTAATGAACCTAGTCCAATCATTTATATTAATCATGGATTTAGGTATTAATTGTGTGGCTTATTAAATGAGCTATCATGGGGTTAAATTAAATGACCCAATATTGCATTAAATAGATTTGAATTTTTATTAGCCTAATTATTTAAATTGGAAGCCCAATGGTATTTAATGTGTGGTCCAAAACCTAGCCATTTGATAAATTAAATGTGTAGCACTTGTTTATTAATTAAAGCTATTTGGGACAACATTTTTGGGACAACTTCCTTCTTGGCCGTGCACTAGGAGAGAGGGGAGAGCAAGTTGATTTCAAATTTTACTTTAATTAAGTAGCTAGCTTGTCTTGGAAGTTGAAGTTGTAGACTTGATATCATAGCTTCCTATCATGTCAAGTAGCTTCCTATTATGTCATAGCTTCCTAAGATGTCAACTAGCCACCCTAGTGACACAAGGCTACTCACTAGCTCCATGATGACAAAAGGTAGAGGTTTCTTGCTATTATCCAATTAGTAAGCCTTTTATCCAAGGGACAACAAAGATATGGGGGATATTAGTAACTCTTACACAAAGGACAAGGTTGTCAAGCTCCCATTGGTGGAAAATCTAATTAGCATACTTAAAGATAAGATTAAGGCTAAATGGAAGGGATAAGGTGAACTCTTATATCTAAGGGGCAAGAAAGATGTGGGAGATAATAGCATGAATTCTAATTTAGCATTATACTTGCAAGTATTCTATCATTTCATTTCATTTCAAGTTCATTTCTTATTTTCATCTCCTTCTTTCATTTATCCCAAGCAAGAACATAGAGTAATAGCTTAGAGAGGAAAAGAGAGTGAGATTAGCATAGTTCATGCATCCCAAGTTCATCACATACTTTGGTAGATCAAGGAGAGTAGCTACAAGATCAAGGTGAAACCCTAAACCATTTCCTTCTTTCTCACTTTGTTTTATTTTCATAGTGTTTGAGAGATTTTGTTCTAAGACTCAAAAATCATTAGATCTTCATGCTTCATGTATATATCTAATACTCTTGAGTGTTAGAATGGAGATTCAAAGGAAGAAAAGGAACTTATGTTCTTAAAGGGTAAAAACCCTAGCGTTTTTTCACTTAGATCACCCATAACTTGAGATCTACAACTTGGATTTGTGATCCGTCGAAAGGGGGTGCTAGGTACATGAGTTAGCTAGTAAACCCAAGTAGTATAACACAAATCCATCAAGTTTTGCAGCCATGGGGGCTGTTTTCCCCGAAACAGTCCATTTAAAGTCTTAAAACCAAGAAGCTTGTTGTCCTTGTTTTTCCAAAGGTTGTTTCGGCTAGTTATGGATCTTTTAAAAATCTGGAAAATATCACAGAGGTACCTTAAGAAGTTATCTACAAGTAGGAAAAATAATGAACACGTTTCGATGTGTGGCTTTTGTGTAATGGCTTTTACCGTGAGGGACTCCTAAATATTCTTACCCGGATTACTCACTGTGTATACCTAGGAAAAATATGAAATCTTTACAGTATATTTATATAGGTTATGAGAGTGTACCCTGAAAATATCAGAATTTTATGAGAAAAAGTCGATTTATGAAAAATGTAACAAGATTCGGAGGTTTTGAGTACTTTAAATATAGTAAATCACTTTCTAAAATTCAAGGAAAATTTGTGAATCATTGTTGAATCATATACTATCCAGATCCAGAGGATAATAATTTTCAGAACCTATTTGCTATTTTTCATAATAATGTTATAGTTATGGTTAAAAGAAAATAAATGGTTAAATGATGTCATAAATAAGAAAAATGTGATTTTTAAGCTTGGATACTCCTAATATTATATATTCTGAATATTGAGGGGTATGTTGGTAATATTTAATGAGAAATAATATTTATGACCTTTTATGGGTAGTAAAGGAGCTGTTTAATAAAGGGTAAAATAATTAGAATAAATTGTTTATTCGTCTAATAACTTATTAAAATATTACTATGATATTTATAATATAAGAATTCGATATTTTTAAGTAAACAAAGAAATATTAAGATTAAACTTTATGAAAATATTATTGAATGGGTAATAATATTTGTTTTAAGCATTAATAAATGATTAAGATATTATTAAAATGGCTAATAATATTAGATTAAAATATTATTAATGATATGAGAATTAAAATATTATTAAAAAATTAATAATATTAGATTAAAGTATTATTAGATGATTAAAATATTATTAAGATGTTAATAATATTAGTAAACGAATAAAAGTGTTATTAGTGGACTAATAATACTAAGAGGTGAATTAAATATTATCAGGATTAATTATATTAAGTGTCTTATAGGATTTACGATAGTTTATTAACTTATGTGTGCTATGTGATTTGCTTAATTGTTAAATAAATAGCATAAGTAAGCGTATCAATATACAACTACGCAGTACTAATTGGTAGATCGACGCTATCAATGTTAGGTTCTTCAACGCCAATTAGTTAAAGCTAGAATTATTTGTAGCTGAGTAGACAGGCAAGTTCCCTAACTCAAACTCGAGTTATGATTTTTGAAGCATGTTAGTGAATAATTATTGTTGATTATTCACATCTACACTGGTTATTGAGATTCGCACATTGTGCAATTGAATTCCTATTCTATTGTTATTGAATTGTGAATTAGATTAAAGTTCTTTCAAGCATGAACTGTTTATGAGATAGATCTATGCTATTTGTATCAGCTAGATCAAGCATGTCTAAATTTGTGAAATCAAATGTATTTTAAAAGTTGTTCTTATTAATTGCTATAGTAAGAACTCTAGGCTGAGAAAAGGATAAATTTGATTAAGGCATGATATCAATGTTGGTTTATTAAGTGTTTATGCATAAATCACGGGGTATGAAAGGCTGATCCCCTTGATTACCAAAACTTTTTAAGAAGTCCAGTTTAAATGCTGAGAACCTTGACAAATGTCTATGGTTATTTCCAACCACTCAGTAATTGTCATTCAATTATTCAAATATTCAATTGACGACTATTAATTCATGTTTCTTCACAATTTTATACTGTTGTTGAACATTGAAAGCGAAATTTCCTTCTATTCATGATATATCTCCCTTGTGTATAAACTTGCTAAGCAAACTAGTTGCTTACCCTTGCTATATCATGATCTTTATTTCAACTAAGGCAGAAACGTCTAAAGGGGACAAAGAAAAAGGGAAGGTGCAAGAGTAGTTGCCTGATATGGCTTATGTACTAGTTTATCTTAAATGTTATTTGGCTATGTGAACTCTTATTGTATTGAGGGTATGTTTTAAGTTAAGGTTAAAGAACCTTGGGACCATGATTGTAAGACTTTATTACTATTTCGATAAACAATGTATGTTTATTATTCCGCATCAGTTAGAAAGTATGTTTGTTGTTGAGTATCGTGAACACCGAATTCGAGGTTAGGAAACCCAGATTTGGGGGTGTCACAGGTTGGTATCAAAGTTGTAGGTTATAAACGTTAGGAAGCAGAAACCTAGGTTATAACCTTAGTAGAAAACTCATAGAGAGTACGTAGGTGATGGGTTGAGGAGACCCATCGAGTTCTAGTTGTACCGAATAAAATATCATTTCATTTTATCAATGAATATATTTTATTGTGGTACTGATGTTGATTATTGTGTGGTGTTTATAGGATGGCGGTCGAGAGTCAAGATAGCTATTCAGTGAACCGGGAGCCCATAGAGCCTGAGGTGATAGGAGATTTGCTGGCGAGAAACGCCGAGCTAGAGGTTAAGGCTGAACAAATAGAGGCACAGAACCACATCCTCCAGATTTCTGAGCAGCAGTACAAGGACGCTGCTTACCAGGCCCAAGCTGAGTTAGCTGAGTTGCGAGGGAGGCTGCAGCAGAGAGAGCTACAGTTAGGACAGTTGAGGGATGAGGTGAAAGCGAAAGATGTGAGGATATATGATTTGGAGCGAGTCTTAGACATCGCCTTTATGCAGTTCAACGCCAAATGGATGGATCTGCCCTTCAGTAGTGAGAGCAAGCGTTGAGTTGTCTTCACCTTGTGTCCCTTAGAGGATAGTTGGAGGTGGGTAATTATGCCTTGAGCAGTGATGTTGGTACTACTTTTGAATTACTAAAGTTTGTATTAACCTCAGCAGGTGCGAGGTAGTTCGTATGTAGGACGTACTTTCCATTTATGTAGGTAGGAAGGAATGGTTTAAGTGAATCCCATCTTTTGTTATATTAAATGGGATGGTAGCATTTATAGCAATATACCTGTGATGAACGTGTAAAACACTAAAGTTGGTATATGAATATAAATGCATTATTATGGTATGTGGTTGAGAATTTTACTTGGTAAACCGTCTATTCAACGATTATGTTAATTCAGTAAAACTGAATCGATAATTTAGCAACTTAAATCACTAATCGGGGAAAGCAGAATTCCTGAGGTTGGGTAATCTAGAGCTCCCACATGATGGTCATGCGATTGTTCAAGTACAATATTGTATTACATGTTAAATACTTATATGTTTATAAAACCCGAGTAACGTGTTAGGACTTTGTTTAATCAGATAATGCCGCCCAGACGAATCCTACGGAACCAAGGGATCGAAGAGTCGGTCAACAATGTAGAGGGAACTCAACCAAACCCAATGCAAGATTTTATGAACATGATGGCCGAAGCTCTGCGGAATCAAACGACTACCGCAGGAAATCAGACATGCAACCACTTAGCCAATTTTAAAGACTTCAAAGCAGTAGGACCGCCGGAGTTTAGAGGAACCGCGGATCCGATAGAGGCCCAGTCGTGGATAAAGGAGATTGAAAAGGCCTTTGTCATTGCTAGAGTCGCTGAGGAGCAGAAGACAGTTTTTGCTACCTACTTAATGAAAGGGGAGGCCAATCACAGCAAAGCTGGAACTAGAGTCGTGGCGTGGGAAGCATTCAAGACATTGTTTTTCGAGAATTACTAACCTGAGAGTACTGATGAGTGGGTTTTATACCTACGAATTAGTTATCGTTTGAACTCAATTCTTTGCTATCCTTAGGTGTTTTTAGTATCTATTTACTTGTTTTATGCTTTTGTTGTGCAGGGAACAGTTGTGGACGATCGTGGTGGTTTTTCGCAAGACCAGGGGCAAAAGGGTAATTTCAGCAGGACATGTGCCCTCGTCGCGGCGAGCTCCCCAGGCCAATTTCCTCGCCGGGGCGAGCCTCCAAGGCCAATTTCTTCGCCGGGGCGAGCCCTCGCCGGGGCGAGCTCCCCAGGCTGTTTTTCTCGCCGGGGCGAGAGCGCGATTTCTGGTGCGGCTGGCTTTGTCTGTTCTGCTATTGTGGCGCACTAGAGGAGGAATTTCAGGAACTGGAAAATGAGGAGAGAGGGAATTCAGATGAAAAATCATCCAGGGAGTTGGGATTGCATTATTCAAGCTTGGTTACACACTTGGAAAAAGCGAGGGTTTGGAGCTAAAAAGAGAAGAACAAAGGAGCTAAAAGAAAGATTATCAGAATTTCATCAACCAAGGAGGCTAGGAGCACGAAATAGGAAAGAAGAGCAACTCAAGAAGAACTACATCACACTAATTCGGGAATATCATCACAAAAGGGGTGTATCTTCATTTGTTGTAGTTCTTTATTCTTATTTTGTTATTCCAAACCATGTACTGTAATCAGATTATGATCTCTAAGTATGCAAAATCACAATCTAATTGTAATACGCAACGGAAAAATGGAAATTAAAAATTTTGTAACTTATCCATGAATCACCTTATGCATAACTATTAATTGATGAAGATTAACAAGAGATAATACCTTAATAGATCCAACCTTTGAACCGCTACAAGATCTACTCCTTGTTGATTTCTTCAAGTTCCTCCTTTCTTTGCTCCTTGGATTAAACACTAGCTTCAAAGTGTATGAAGCACTCTAAAGGTGATCCACCAAGAAATAATTAATGAAGAAACAAATTATGATTTCCTAGAAATCAAGGATGGCTAATCCAAATAGTTCTTTCTTTCCTAACTCTTAAGAAATTCAAGAATAATTATTGATTTTTCCTAATCTCTATTAGGGTTCATCTCATTATCTCTTGCAAAAATAATGCAAGTATTCATCTAATCATTCTAGTTGTATACTTACATGTATACATATTCTCCTAACCCACATGTAGGCTTCATTTCACACATAACATATGTTACTTGTTTAATCAACATTAAGCAAGTAACACATATTAATCTAGAAATTGAATTTCATTTGCATTTGAATTTCATTTGCATTTGCATTTCATTTGCATTTGCATTTGTAAGAGCATTTATTACAACTAAACTCTTTAGCAATAAATGTATTAATTCAATTCCCAATCTAATTAGGAATTAAATAATAATAATAATAATAATAATAATAATAATAATAATAATAATAATAATAATAATAATAATAATAATAATAATAATAATAATAAGATTTCTCTTATTAATTTATAATTCAATATTTCTCCAAATATATCATTATAAATATTAAGCTATTCAATTTATTCTACTAATAAATTAAATACTTAATTTATTATCATTAAGCCAATTGTTTCTAAATAATATATTTCTTTTGCGGTGTGACCCTTTAGGTTCAATATTATGCCGGTAGTAGAATAAATAAATTAGAACAATTCTAATATTATTTATAATGAATTAAACTCCTTTAATTCATATATAAATAAATAATATTTATTCTACATCATGAGTGACACCTTACGATAATGTATCATGACTATCCGTATAATATGAAATCAACGTTTAATCACATAGAACCTATTCAGTAATAGTTACCGTACAATTCAATCCTTCTACCATACAATGTCCCGATTAAATATAAGACATGGAATTACTGACAAGTCTTATTTTATTTAATCATATGCATTTCGATTTAAGAATGCACAACTCCGATTAATGTAAATTAGAAACTCCTTTCTAATTTTCATTCAACCCTGGCCAGGGATTTTTGAGCTGTCATTTATCAAATCGCATAGGACATTCTCTCCCTTTATCAAAAGTGGTAGATCCTTTGTCGATCATTCACCTACCTCCGTGTATACTTTATTATACCCGTACATACCCTATGACATACCCTAAGGTATTAAGGAATATGACAAAGTATAACTTAACATACACAAGGTACTATGATGATCTCAAGTCCAAGGATCACTTGTACAACTATCACTTAAGAACTTCCCTATTGACAGGTGAATAAAAACTCCATTAGGGTTCTTTAAGCGAGTCACGTTCAGTGAACTTATTCTCTAATAAGCACCTACATACTTGCTTTAGTGTCTTCACACAAATGATTATGAGATCAATCATTATCTTCTAAAGATCAAGCATAGTATGTACTAATCTATCCGGATCAGTAATCCCAATATTAGTGATCCAACGATTAGGAACATTTTAGTTTTGAGCTTTCTTGAATTTAGATCTCACTAGCATGATCTCATCATGATTCTAAAAGCATTGCTCGAAAACTATGGGTTCATCACATTTATTAATTCAACCAATTAACATGGATAAAATATGCCTTTTTATTCTATTATTAATATTTGAATAAGATTACAAAGTAAATGCTTATTACATCAAATATAATTGGCTTGAGGGCATATTACTTTCAATCTCCCACTTGCACTAAAGCCAATCACCTTGGTATCTAATACCCATTTTATCGAAATGGCGATTGAATTGATCTTGCGATAATGCTTTAGTAAATGGATCTGCAATGTTGTTCTGGGAGTCCACTCTTTCTAAGGTGACATCTCCTCTTTCAATTATTTCTCTAATTAAATGAAATCGCCGCAACACGTGTTTGGATCTCTGATGAGACCTGGGTTCCTTAGCCTGTGCAACAGCTCCAGTGTTGTCACAATGAACCGGAACGGGTCCAGTAATGCTAGGAACTACCCCGAGTTCAGAAATGAACTTCTTCATCCAAACAGCTTCCTTTGCAGCTTCACTTGCAGCTATATACTCTGCCTCTGTCACTGAGTCAGCAACTGTTTGCTGTTTGGAACTCTTCCAACTCACTGCTCCACCGTTCAAGGTAAATACATACCCTGACATGGATTTACTGTCATCTTGGTCAGTTTGAAAACTTGAGTCTGTAAAGCCCTCTAGTTTTAAATCAGACCCACCATATACTAGAAACACATCTTTAGTTCTTCTCAAGTACTTCAAGATGTTTTTCACAGCTTTCCAGTGTTCTTCTCCAGGATTAGACTGATATCTACTTGTTACACTAAGTGCATAAGCAACATCTGGTCTGGTACATATCATTCCATACATTATGGATCCTATTGCCGAAGCATAAGGTATTTGATTCATGCGTTCTCTCTCTTCAGGTGTCTTTGGGGACAATTTCTTAGAGAGATTTACTCCATGACTCATCGGTATGAGTCCTCTCTTGGAGTCTTGCATGCTAAACCTCTTTAGCATCGAATCAATGTATGCACCTTGGGTCAAGCCGAGCATCCTCTTTGATCTATCTCTATAGATCTTTATCCCCAACATGTAGGATGCTTCTCCCAAGTCCTTCATGGAGAAGTGTTTAGATAACCAAATTTTAACTGATTGTAGCATCGGTATGTCATTCCCTATAAGTAATATATCATCAACATATAATACCAGGAATGTCACAGCACTCCCACTAACTTTCTTGTACACACATGGTTCATCCTCATTTTTGATAAAATCAAACTCTTTGATTGTCTCATCAAAACGGATGTTCCAACTTCGAGAAGCTTGCTTCAATCCATAAATGGATCTTTGTAACTTACACACTTGATTTGTTCCAACCTTTGAAACAAAACCCTCTGGCTGTATCATATATACATCCTCATCTAGTTTCCCATTGAGGAAGGCCGTTTTCACGTCCATTTGCCAGATTTCGTAGTCATAGTAAGCTGCAATCGCAAGTAAAATCTGGATGGACTTGAGCATGGCTACTGGTGAGAAGGTTTCATCATAGTCAACTCCTTGTCTTTGTTTGAAACCTTTTGCAACCAGTCTGGCCTTATAGGTCTCCACCTTGCCATCTGCTCCAGTCTTTTTCTTAAAGACCCATTTACACCCTATAGGCACAATGCCTTCAGGTGGAGTAACCAAAGTCCATACTTGGTTTTCATACATGGAGTCCATTTCGGATTTCATGGCTATTTGCCATTTCTCAGAGTGTTTACTACTCATAGCCTCATCGTATGTTACTGGATCATCATCAGTTATGATGCGTACCTCATCATCATCTTCTATGATAAGTGTATACCTTTTAGGTATTTTCGGCACTCTTCCAGATTTACGACTCGGTTGTGGTACAGAAGTTATATCTACTTGAACATGTTCATCCACTTGATCTGTAGTAATTTGTGGTTCTTGAATTTCTTCAAGATCTATTTTCCTCCCACTAGCCCCTTCAAGGATAAACTCTTTTTCCAAGAAGGTAGCGTGTTTGGCAACAAACACCTTTTGCTCGGTAGGATTATAGAAATAATATCCTAAACTTTCTTTAGGATACCCCAAAAATTTGCACTTGTCAGATCTAGCCTCAAGTTTGTCACTTTTTAACTTCTTTACATAAGCGTTACAACCCCAAATCTTAACATGCTTAAGACTGGGTTTCCTCCCTGTCCACATCTCATATGGAGTCTTAGGGACGGATTTTGAGGGAATCTTGTTAAGTAGATATGCAGCCGTTTCTAGGGCATGACCCCAGAATGATATTGGAAGGTCGATGAAACTCATCATGGACCGCACCATGTCTAACAAGGTACGATTCCTTCTTTCAGATACACCATTTAATTGTGGCGTACCAGGAGGCGTCCATTGAGAGAGAATACCATTTTCTTTGAGATGATTAAGAAACTCATTGCTCAAGTATTCTCCTCCTCGATCTGATCGAAGAATCTTAACACTTTTGCCAGTTTGTTTCTCTACTTCACTTCTGAATTCTTTGAACTTTTCAAATGATTCGGATTTATATTTCATTAAATACACATATCCAAATCTTGAATGATCATCAGTGAATGTAATGAAATACGAATACCCTCCTCTAGCATCTGTTGTCATAGGTCCACATACATCTGTGTGTACCAACTCTAACAATCCTGTAACCCTCTCTCCATGTCCACTAAATGGAGATTTAGTCATTTTACCCATGAGACATGATTCACAAGTTGGATATGATTCAAAATCGAATGGTTCTAAAAGACCATCAATATGCAACTTGTTTAATCTTGTTTCATTGATGTGACCGAGTCTACAGTGCCAAATGAAAGTATGATTTACTTCATCTCTTTTTCTTTTACAAGTTTGTTCAATTTGAAAAATATTTTCATGTAAGTCAAGTAAGTAAAGTCCATCAATTAAGCTACCAGTTCCAAACAAAACATTATTATTATAAATAGAACAACCATTGTTCTTAAATATAACAGCGAATCCTTCTTTGTCCAACATAGAAATAGATATAATGTTTCTGATGAGAACAGGTACATAATAACAATTTATTAAATTGATAGATTTTCCCGTAGGCAGTGCTAAACAATAAGTCCCCACAGCTAATGCAACAACTTTTGCTCCATTTCCCACTCGTAGAGTTACTTCTCCTTTGTTTAGCCTTCTACTTCTGCTTATTCCCTGCAATGAATTGCATATGTGAGAACCACAACCGGTATCTAATACCCAAGTAGAATTTTGACTTACAGAAAGATTTATTTCAATCATGAATAAACCTGTATCCGTAGCTGAAGCTTCAACAAGCTTTTTCTGCTTTGCCTCTGCAAGGTAATCCTTGCAGTTTCTCTTCCAATGTCCAGGCTTATTGCAGTGGAAGCAAACTCCTTTGCTATCCGCATTAGTTTTATTCTTATTACCTTTATCAGTTACCTTTCCTTTTGCCTTCTTAGAATTTTTCTTCTTAGCAGAAGATCCTTTGGGCCACTTCCTTTTCTTGGAAGCGTCACCTATCAGTAAGACTTGGTCTTTCTTGGATGGAAAGTGACTCTCTGCAGTTTTCAACATGTTAAGCAATTCAGGCAAGCTGACATCAAGCTTGTTCATGTGAAAATTCACAACAAATTATGAGTAGGAGTCCGGGAGTGACTGCAAGATCAAAATCTTGGCTCAACTCTCCATCCATTACAAAACCCAGTTGTCCCAATTGTTCAATCAAATTGATCATTTTGAGGACATGTGCCTGTACTGTAGGGCCATCGGTCATTCTAGATCGGAAGAGCTCCTTAGATATCTCATATCTTGTAGACCTACTTTGTTCACCATACAACTCTTGCAGGTGAAGCAATATAGCAGGTGCATCCATTTTCTCATGTTGACGTTGTAACTCGTTACTCATGGATGCGAGCATGATGCATTGAGCTACCATAGCATCATCTTGCCACTTTTTAAAAGTAGCAATCTCTTCCTCAGAGGCAGTTTCTGCAACAGTTGCAGGAACAGGCGAATTAAGGACATAAGATAATTTTTCAGCGGTGAGAACAATTCTCAAATTCCTTAACCAATCAGTGTAGTTCGGTCCGGTTAGTTTATTAGCATCCAATATGCTCCGCAGTGATAGTGAATGGGCCATTTGTAAAAATCTGTAAATGAATTTTTATTTAAACAACATTAGTATATATTCATTTTATTAATCACCAATTTAATATAGGACTTTATTAAAAGGGTGTCTCCCACTATTTTATACAAACTATATGACCCTCCATATATAGTTCGACAAATTTTCAAAAATCTGTTTAGTGAGTAAGGATCCTATTGACATAAATATGCAGCCTTGTGTGTGCACAACAAACCATATATTTATTCAAAGGGTAGACAACTCTTGTCAATTACATCAACTATGTAACTCCTTGTATTTTGCCTCTTAGATTATAATAGTCAAGTGTGTGCACATCCGAACTAAAATAATCCAAGTTAAGTTTCACCTAGCATTTCCATATAAGCGAATAGAAAAATATAGTCCTTGTGTGTGCACAACAAAACTAGTATTGTTCAATTCCTTATAAAACATTTTTAATGTAATAAAGCCAACATCTTAAAAATTTAATATGAGTCTTGTGTGTGCACAGCAAACTAATATTAAATAATTAATACTCTATTGCTTTATCATGCTAGAAGGCTATGTTTGATATTTTTGAAATACCTTTAAACGTATTCAACTTAATATTTTGTAATGAGGGTTTTGTTATTAATGGTCTCATCTTGTTTAGCGCGCATGCAAGTATATATATATAAATACGCGTCATATTAAACATTCATCAACATGAATAATAATATATTTAATATATATATTATAAGCATGCATTCATAGAATACTATATTCTATATGGGATGATTATGGACTTAATCTAATTTGATTCACTCGAGCCACCGAGTAAATCAATAGGTCAAACCTAGGGTGCAAGAATAAATTTGAATATAACTATTATATTCAACCCAGGCTTCATTACAAATGGGTCTTCAATGCTCTTGCTATTCGGTTCCAATTTCTCTAGTAACTCTATTAAATCCTATTACATTCATTTTAACAAAATAGAAACCTTGATCAACAGTCAAGGGGAAGTACATAGGAGAGAGATAGAAATTACATTTAGAAATTTAGATAGGCGAGGTACGCAGACCCCATTATGAATAAAACCATTCATTCAAGCATCCATTCAAATTAAATCCAATCACATTGGTCAATAGTCCTTAATCATCCCCTATATATATATATATCAACATATATAAATACCATTCATCTCATGAATAATAAACCATTCAATATATATTGATATCATTTAATGGGCAATTGACTAGTAGAAATCCAAAATCCAATTAAAATAAACTCCTTTATTTTAATCCATTCCAAATTAATATAAACTCCTTTATAAAATTTAGAATCTTTGTTCAAAATTGAAATCCAATATTAATTAAAATAAACTCCTTTATTTTAAACCAATTTCAAGTCTAAAATAAACATCTTTATTTTTCAACATTGAAATTTTAAAATTGGAAAATCATTTTTTTTTTTGTGAACAGTGCCCGGGCTGCCCGGTGAACAGTTCCGCTGCCCGGTGAACAGTTCCCGCTGCCCGGTGAACAGTACCAGTGAACAGTGCCGGTAAACAGTTTTCGGCATGAACAGTGCCGGTGAACAGTGTCCGGCGTGAACAGTTCCGGAGGTGAACAGTTCCCGGCGATGAACAGTGTCCGTTTTTTTTTTTTTTTCTTTTGATGTTTTTCCAAAAAACATAATTTCATACTAACAATTATACCCAAAAAATTGTTCTAAACACATATCAACATATATATGATTGATACAATTAATAGTACGCATAAGGATGGCTCTTGATACCATGTAAGTATGCAAAATCACAATCTAATTGTAATACGCAACGGAAAAATGGAAATTAAAAATTTTGCAACTTATCCATGAATCACCTTATGCATAACTATTAATTGATGAAGATTAACAAGAGATAATACCTTAATAGATTCAACCTTTGAACCGCTACAAGATCTACTCCTTGTTGATTTCTTCAAGTTCCTCCTTTCTTTGCTCCTTGGATTAAACACTAGCTTCAAAGTGTATGAAGCACTCTAAAAGTGATCCACCAAGAAATGATTAATGAAGAAACAAATTATGATTTCCTAGAAATCAAGGATGGCTAATCCAAATAGTTCTTTCTTTCCTAACTCTTAAGAAATTCAAGAATAATTATTGATTTTTCCTAATCTCTATTAGGGTTCATCTCATTATCTCTTGCAAAAATAATGCAAGTATTCATCTAATCATTCTAGTTGTATACTTACATGTATACTTATTCTCCTAACCCACATGTAGGCTTCATTTCACACATAACATATGTTACTTGTTTAATCAACATTAAGCAAGTAACACATATTAATCTAGAAATTGAATTTCATTTGCATTTGAATTTCATTTGCATTTGCATTTCATTTGCATTTACATTTGTAGGAGCATTTATTACAACTAAACTCTTTAGCAATAAATGTATTAATTCAATTCCCAATCTAATTAGGAATTAAATAATAATAATAATAATAATAATAATAATAATAATAATAAGATTTCTCTTATTAATTTATAATTCAATATTTCTCCAAATATATCATTATAAATATTAAGCTATTCAATTTATTCTACTAATAAATTAAATACTTAATTTATTATCATTAAGCCAATTGTTTCTAAATAATATATTTCTTTTGCGGTGTGACCCTTTAGGTTCAATATTATGCCGGTAGTAGAATAAATAAATTAGAACAATTCTAATATTATTTATAATGAATTAAACTCCTTTAATTCATATATAAATAAATAATATTTATTCTACATCATGAGTGACACCTTACGATAATGTATCATGACTATCCGTATAATATGAAATCAACGTTTAATCACATAGAACCTATTCAGTAATAGTTTACCGTACAATTCAATCCTTCTACCATATAATGTCCCGATTAAATATAAGACATGGAATTACTGACAAGTCTTATTTTATTTAATCATATGCATTTCGATTTAAGAATGCACAACTCCGATTAATGTAAATTAGAAACTCCTTTCTAATTTTCATTCAACCCTGGCCAGGGATTTTTGAGCTGTCATTTATCAAATCGCATAGGACATTCTCTCCCTTTATCAAAAGTGGTAGATCCTTTGTCGATCATTCACCTACCTCCGTGTATACTTTATTATACCCGTACATACCCTATGACATACCCTAAGGTATTAAGGAATATGACAAAGTATAACTTAACATACACAAGGTACTATGATGATCTCAAGTCCAAGGATCACTTGTACAACTATCACTTAAGAACTTCCCTATTGACAGGTGAATAAAACTCCATTAGGGTTCTTTAAGCGAGTCACGTTCAGTGAACTTATTCTCTAATAAGCACCTACATACTTGCTTTAGTGTCTTCACACAAATGATTATGAGATCAATCATTATCTTCTAATGATCAAGCATAGTATGTACTAATCTATCCGGATCAGTAATCCCAATATTAGTGATCCAACGATTAGGAACATTTTAGTTTTGAGCTTTCTTGAATTTAGATCTCACTAGCATGATCTCATCATGATTCTAAAAGCATTGCTCGAAAACTATGGGTTCATCACATTTATTAATTCAACCAATTAACATGGATAAAATATGCCTTTTATTCTATTATTAATATTTGAATAAGATTACAAAGTAAATGCTTATTACATCAAATATAATTGGCTTGAGGGCATATTACTTTCAGTTGTTGAAATTGAATATGAGCTAAACTCTTCATTCTAAGATTGCAATGGAACCCAACTTGTAGTTTAAATTGAATGCTCTCTCTTGAATGGTAATTAGGCACTTTGTGAATTGGAGTTTATAACCTTTGATTAAGGATTAATTGCTTGGCCCGTAATTACTTTGGTAACTTATATGGAATTGAGAGAGGAAGTATAAGTTGAGACCTAGTTATGAATTCATGTGAAAATTAGATGTTCTTTATGGATAATGTACGAGATTATGTGACGTGAGTCTTATGTATTATTCTTGAGGGTTGATAATTTGATTGTATTTAGGATAGACATATACCTAAATACCACATGTATCCATTTGAGAATCATGCTTAATGATTTCTATTGTGAAAGTTGGTAATTGATAGAATGGTTAATGGGATTTTACGTGACATGTGTCTTATTAATTGTTCTTGATATGGGATTCTTGCTTGTGTATAGAATAGAAATATATCTATACACCACAATAGGAAATACGTATTCGACCATCGAGAGAGGCTTATATATACTTGTGATTTCTCGGATAGCAATTCTTATGTTTTCATTTACCAAACAAGAGAGAGTATGATGTTTAAATGAAGAGTTGGGGGATATTGTAATCTTAGACCTTTTTATCTTGAACTTTATCCGTGTTAGTAAAACCTTGTTTTCTAAATTTCCCTTATTTTAGTTTTAATCAACAACAAACACAAACCACATTGTTATTGTTTAAATTGGATTGATTTTACATGCGATTGATATTTGGTAATTATTTAACATAATTCCTCGTGGGTTCGACACTTTACTTATCTTATATTACTTGTGGACCGCGTATACTTGCGCGTGTTTTATTGATTGCGAAATCGAGCAACAAGTTTTTGGCGCCGGGGAATTATTTTACAATAATTTTACCAATATTGATTATAGTCGAATTGATCTTAATTTGGACTTGTTTTTAATTTTTATTTTCTTGATTGTGTAGGTATCCTTGATTTGTATGCGCCGATCACAAAGTCTTGAGTTATTTCCTTACGATCCCGAGATCGAGAGAAATACCCGAAGACTAAGAAGAGAAAGAATCAGGGATTCTAACAATCAAGAAACTATGGCGGCAGAGGAACAAAAAGCATTGAGAGACTATGTAATGCCGCAGATAAGTGATTTACAGTCTAGTATCACAAGACCGGCAATAACTGCAAATGCCTTTGAAATCAAACCGGGAACAATACAAATGGTGCAAAATTCGTTACAGTTTGGGGGTTTGCCCAATGACAACCCTAATGAGCATTTGTTGAGCTTTATTGAGATATGTGATACTTTTAAATTTGTTGGAGTGACGGATGATGCTTTGAGACTTAGACTTTTCCCGTTCACTTTGAGAGACAAAGCTAAGAGTTGGCTTCACGCTTTGCCACCGGGCTCCATCACTATATGGTCAGACTTAGCACAAAAATTTTTGGCAAAATTCTTCCCTCCTGCAAAATCTGCTAGATTGAGAAATGAAATTGCTACCTTTGAACAACACCATGGAGAATCATTGTATGAAGCTTGGGAAAGATTTAAAGATTTGCTTCGGAGATGCCCACATCATGGATTCCTTCCATGGATGCAATTGAATACCTTCTACAATGGATTGGGATCTCACAATCGGTCTAGTTTAGATGCAGCTGCGGGAGGATCTTTTATGGCTAAAAATTATAGGGAAGCACTTGATTTGTTGGAGGTTATGGCTGCAAATAACTACCAATGGCCTACTGCTAGGATGAGTCAACCAAAGGTAGCCGGTGTATTAGAGGTGGATGCCATCACAGCCTTAGCAGCTCAAATGGCAGCAATGTCAAAGAAAATTGATTCCTTGACTGACTCAAAAGTACAGCAGGTGGCTGTTGTTTGTGAAGTTTGTGCAGGGACACATGCCAATGACCAATACCCATTTGACCACGAGGCAGTTCAGTTTGTAAGTAGCTACCAGAGACCGCCAAATCAGTACCAAAACACTTACAATGCTGGAAATAGGAACCATCCTAACTTTTCATGGAGCAACAATCAAAATTTTCAGCAAGCTCCTAAGCCACATCATCCACCAAGGTTCCAAAATCAGCCTCAACAACATCATACAGCTCAAACCTCACAACCACAACCAGAGAGAAAATCAGATTTTGAGGAGTTGATATTGAAACACATGGCTAACCAAGATATCTTGATTAAAAACCAAGCAGCAGCACTTAAGGCTTTGGAAAATCAAATTGGGCAGATGGCTAGTTCCATGTCAATAGACCTCAGGGATCTCTTCCTAGTAACACAGAGACTAACCCAAGAAGAGATGGGAAAGAGGAATGTCAGGCAGTAACTCTCAGAAGTGGTAAACAAACCTTACAGGAGCCCGAATTGCAAAAGGGGGCAGCCCACTCAAGCTCTCCTTCGGACTTGACTAATGCTGATTTTTCTAAGGAAATGGACAGCAGTGTACCACCTGAGTCAGGGCAGAAAGATACCACAGATAAACCTAGTGTTGAGCCTACTCCAAAAGTGTATCCACCCGTACCTTTCCCTCAGAGATTGCAGAAGCAAAAGTTGGATAAACAGTTTGCCAAATTCCTGGAGGTCTTCAAGAAGCTACAAATTAACATTCCTTTTGCAGAGGCCTTAGAACAGATGCCTAACTATGCCAAATTTATGAAAGGAATTCTGTCTAGGAAGAAAAGGCTAAATGACTTTGAGACAGTGGCTTTGACAGAGGAATGTAGTGCCGTGCTGCAAAGAAAGCTACCTCCCAAGTTGAAAGATCCAGGCAGCTTCACTATACCGTGTACTATTGGTAGCCTTTCTTTCAGCAAATGTTTGTGTGACTTGGGTGCTAGTATTAATCTTATGCCATTATCCGTGTATACTCAGTTGGGATTGCCTGCACCAAAGCCTACAAACATTTCTCTTCAGCTTGCCGATAGGTCGGTTACATACCCAAGGGGAATTGTTGAAGACATTCTTGTCAAGGTGGATAAATTCATCTTCCCGGCTGATTTTATCATCTTAGATTATGAGGAAGATAAAAACATTCCTATTATTCTGGGGAGACCATTTTTAGCCACTGGAAGAACTTTAATCGATGTGCAAAAGGGAGAGCTCACTATGAGGGTTCAGGATCAAGAAGTGACCTTCAATGTATTTAAGGCCATGAAATTCCCTTCGGATGAGGAAGAATGTTTTCATGTGGATGTTATCGAGCAAGCTGTGAATGACGAGTTTTTGAATGTATTAAACAATGATCCATTAGAAACTGCACTTCTGGGAGAGTTTGACATAGAAGATCTAGATTTGGTTGAATATCTACAGATTTTAGATACAGTGCCACGGGGGAGCAAGTTTCAAATTCTGTTTGAATCTCTTGAACATGCTGAGAATGCTACAGATCGGTTGAAACCATCACTTGAGACACCTCCAGCTCTTGAGCTAAAGCCCTTGCCTATCCATCTCAGGTATGCATATTTAGGTGATTCAGCTACTTTACCTGTTATTATTGCATCTGTGCTTAACGAGTTTCAGGAAAGCAAGCTGTTGCGGGTTCTTAGGGAGTACAAATCTGCTATTGGATGGACCATCGCCGACATCAAGGGAATAAGCCCATCTTACTGTATGCACAAAATCTTGATGGAAGATGATAGTAAGCCCACTGTGGAACATCAGAGGAGACTCAACCCAATCATGAAGGAGGTGGTAAAGAAAGAGATTTTGAAGTGGTTAGATGCTGGAATAATTTATCCTATCTCTGACAGTGCATGGGTGAGCCCAGTTCAGTGTGTACCCAAGAAAGGAGGCATGACAGTTGTAGCCAATGAGAATAATGAATTGATCCCAACAAGAACAGTAACTGGTTGGAGGGTGTGCATGGATTACAGGAGGCTTAACAAAGCAACTCGAAAGGATCATTTCCCATTACCCTTCATTGATCAAATGTTGGATAGACTAGCTGGACATGAGTTACTATTGCTTGTTGGATGGATATTCGGGATATAATCAGATTGCTATTGCTCCAGAAGATCAAGAAAAGACTACCTTCACATGCCCATTTGGTACTTTTGCTTTTAGAAGGGTCTCATTCGGATTGTGTAATGCACCAGTCACTTTTCAAAGGTGCATGATGGCTATTTTCTCAGATTTGGTAGAACGCAATGTTGAAGTTTTCATGGATGACTTCTCAGTGTTTGGTGATTCATTTGACAACTGCTTGGAAAATCTAGTTCTAATACTGAAGAGATGTGTGGAAACTAATCTAGTGCTCAACTGGGAAAAATGCCACTTCATGGTACAAGAGGGGATAATACTTGGGCATAAAGTGTCATCAAAGGGTCTTGAGGTAGATAGAGCAAAACTTGAAACAATTGAAAATTTACCTCCACCAACCTCAGTGAAGGGCATTCGTAGTTTTCTGGGACATGCGGGGTTTTACCGAAGATTCATTAAGGACTTCTCTAAGATCACAAAGCCTTTATGTAGTCTATTAGAGAAAGATGTGCCATTCAAGTTTGATAAAGAGTGTTTGATCGCTTTTGAGCTTCTAAAGAAGAAATTAACCACTGCACCAGTGATCACAGCTCCGGATTGGTCAAAACCCTTCGAATTGATGTGTGATGCCAGTGATTATGCGGTTGGGGCTGTTTTGGGACAGCGCAAGGAGAAGGTTTTTCATGCTATTTACTACGCCAGCAAAACCTTAACTGATGCACAGCTCAATTACACCACTACTGAGAAGGAGTTGCTTGCAGTAGTTTATGCATTTGACAAGTTTCGATCTTACTTGATTGGAACAAGGGTGGTGGTATTCACGGATCATTCAGCTATTCGGTATCTCATTGCAAAGAAAGATGCTAAAACCGAGATTGATTCGATGGATTTTATTGCTGCAAGAGTTTGACTTGGAGATTCGGGACAGAAAGGGAACTGATAACCAAGTAGCAGACCATCTATCTAGATTGGAGAATCCGGGTCTTGATAAGGAAGACAAAGTTCTAATAAATGAATCTTTCCCGGATGAACAGCTGTTTCTGGTTCAAGGCGAAATACCTTGGTATGCTGATTTTGCTAACTACTTGGTTAGTAACACACTCCCACCGGACTTGTCGTGGCAGCAAAAGAAAAAGTTTCTTCATGACGTTAATAGGTATATGTGGGATGAGCCCTATTTGTTCAAGCATTGTGTGGACCAAATGATTCGAAGGTGTGTTCCACAGAGCGAGGTCGAGAGCATTCTCCATCACTGTCATGATTCGTTATATGGAGGACACTACAGAGGTGAGAAAACAGCCACTAAGGTGTTGCAAGCAGGGTTCTTTTGGCCAACTTTGTTCAAGGATGCTCATCAGTTTGTGCTAAAATGTGATAGATGTCAACGGATGGGGAACATTTCCAAAAGGCACGAAATGCCTTTAAACATGATCCTGGAGGTTGAAGTCTTTGATGTTTGGGGTATAGACTTTATGGGGCCATTCCCACCCTCTTTCAACAATCTATACATTCTCTTGGCAGTAGATTATGTATCTAAATGGGTGGAGGCAGCCGCATTTCCCACTAATGATTCCAAGGTAGTGCTGAAATTCCTTCAAAAGAATATCTTCACAAGATTCGGTACTCCGAGGGCTATGATCAGTGACGAAGGGAGTCACTTCTGCAATAAACATTTTGCTGCCCTTTTGGGAAAATATGGGGTCACTCATAGAATTGCTACTGCTTATCACCCCCAGACCAATGGACAAGCGGAGGTTTCCAACAGAGAAGTGAAGAAAATCCTGGAAAAGATCGTCAACCCCACAAGAAAAGATTGGTCAACAAAGCTGGATGATGCTCTATGGGCGTACAGAACGGCTTTTAAAACACCCATTGGTATGTCACCATACCAGCTTGTTTATGGCAAGGCATGCCATCTTCCGGTTGAGCTTGAGCACAAAGCGTTTTGGGCCATTAGAAAGTTGAATTTTGACCTCACAGCTGCAGGTGAGAAAAGGCTTCTTCAGCTCAATGAACTTGATGAGTTCCGACTGCAAGCTTATGAAAATGCAAAATTGTATAAGGAAAAGGTAAAGAGGTGGCATGATAAGAAGATTGTTGACAAAAAATTCGAGCTTGGCCAAGCGGTATTGCTGTACAACTCTAGATTGAGGCTTTTTCCCGGAAAGCTCAAATCGCGTTGGTCGGGTCCTTTCACTGTCAAGCACGCATTCCCACACGGAGCTGTTGAAGTCTATGGTGATAATCCGGAAGTGACGTTCAAAGTCAACGGGCAACGCCTTAAGCATTATTGGGGTGGCGGCTTCGCTCGCCAAAAGACCTCGATCACTTTAGCCGATCAACCTTGAAATTGATGAAAAGTCGGGCCGAGGACTCAAAACCAAGCGCTCGGTGGGAGGCAACCCACCATCTTCCGTATCCTTTTATGATTCAGTTGTGTGTCTTAATTATTGCATTTTCCATGTTAGTTAGTTTTTAAGTTTTTCATATTTAGTATATTGTGTGTTAGTTTTGGATTTTTAGCACTGAGTCACTTTTGAGGGTCATTTTTGGCCCATTGTTTCTAATGTATGTTTTGTAGGTTGCAGGGATACAGGGAGTTGATATTAGGCATGGTCCCTGGATGAAAATTTCAAAAATCAAATTTTTGCTTCAGCAGGGGGGCTCGCCGCGGCGAGGTTTTTATACTTGAAATCTCTCGCCCCGGCGAGAAAAACATAAGGGCAACTCTCGCCCCGGCGAGAGACACGGAATTGCAGAACCTAAAAACTCCCTCCCGTTCGAACCTGCTCCATTCTCCTTCACTCCCATTCTTCTGCAACTTGATACTCCTCCCCCAAAACGACCCAAGCACTCGAAATCCAACCCTAGCCACATCCCACTCTCGATTTCAACTAACCTAAAGATTGAGCAACCCTTTTTCACACGAAATCCACTTCCAATTTGGGTTTTCAACCAATTCCACCATTACAGTCACCATCATCAACACCATTCGAATTAGGTCAATTAGTTGGAAGAATTGGGGCTAGGATTCGGTCTCATTACATTTCAGTGAGGATTCAGGCTGCAATTTTGGGAATTCAAGCAGGCACTTCCTCCTTCTTCACAACCACCAGCGATCAGAGGCCAGGTACAAAAGGGTAAACTGATTTCCTACTGTTTTCGCGTAATTGGTTGTTAATTATTGTTGAGTTTGCATCTGGGTAATCAGTAGTTGGAATTGGTTTCTGTGAATTCTAAGTTGGGAGTGTCAGTGTTCATACCTTGAACTGTCAGTTTTCTGCATAGTTTGATTTAGTTGATTTTGGGTACCCAGTTATGGTTGTATTGGTTTAACTGCTACATTGGGGATATAGTGCTGTGTATTTTGAGAATTCTTGCAGGAAATTGTGGGTTTGTGAAAAATTCAAGTTTGGGGGAAATTCTGTATTGCAGTGATTTGATATCAGTGGGGTTTGGGTTTGTTTTGAATAAGAATTTCTGCTTTGTTGCTACCATGCCTCCTAAGAGATCTCGTACAGAGGGATCCTCCTCCGCACCACCCAGGCAATATGACCACAGTAAATTTATTAGTGCCGAGGCAGCAGACAGATTTGATGACTTCATCACGGGTAAAGCTCTAACTCCCGAGCGAGGACTCAGGCCGGAGAGAGGGGTTAATGGAGAGATTTGGGAGCAGATTGATGAGAGGGTGTGGGACACTTTCACCCACCACCCCGACCCAGCAGTGGTTCCTGTGGTACAGGAGTTCTATGCCAACGCTCAGGACAGGCAGCCTTTTGAGGCCATAGTCAGGGGGATGAGGGTACCGTTCAGCGCACAGGCAATTAATCACTACTACAACTTGGTGCCTCCTGCATTATGCCAGTACACAGAGTTCATTCGCTCGCAGCCTGATTTTGACAAGATTGTAACTGAGTTGTGCAAACCAGGTACCACATGGATCACTAGGCGAGATAGAGGTGCTTCTCTCTTCCCCAGTAAGGACCTCAGCCTGTATGGAAAGATTTGGTACGCCTTCCTGAGTGCCAAGCTCATGCCTTCCCAGCACGTGAGCGATGTTTCGAAGGAGAATGCAGCGTTACTATACGCTATTGTTATGGATTTCTCGATTGATGTAGGGAACATCATCGAGGGTAGTATCCGCCGGCTTCTGAGGGGTAATGTTCAGGGCGGACTACCTCACCCCTCCCTCATTTGTGGACTGTGCAGACAGGCGGGGGTGCAGTGGCGAGATGATGAGGTAACACAGCAGCCATCACAGCTTCTCGACCACAGGCTGATTGCGAGGTACAAGGTTTGGGATGGAGCCGAGTCGCATCCTCGTGGCCGAGGCTTTATTATTGAGGCTACTTCCGAGGAGGAGGAGGAGGAGGATACTCAGCTGCCTGCCGGTTCATCACGGCCTAAGGCAAAGTTCAGCTCTCAGATCCGCAGCCTCCAGTTACTTATTGACAGTCGAGCTAAGAAGCTAGAAAGGAGGCTAAAGAGGCAGAATCAGCGCATTGCAGAGAGGCAGGAGCACATGTGGAACTTCACCACTAATTTCAGTGCGGTTCTAGCAGCACAGTACCCGAGTGCACCTCCACTTCCTTTCCCCGTGCCTACACCGCTGCCGCCTTTCCCACCATCCGATTCTGACGTCGAGGAGACAGACGATCACCCCGCCGAGTGATATCATAGGGAAGTCCTCAGTTTTTCATGTCTTTATCTTTTTTGCAATGAGGACATTGTTATTTCCAAGTTTGGGGGTGTTTTAGAGTTTTTAGTTTGAAGTTATAGTATTTTAGTATGTTGCATTTAGCTGTAGTTTTGCATCCACTAGTATGTTTCAAACTTATGTTATAATTAAGTATTTATAATATCATCAAAATGACTTTTCTTGCTTTTAATGATTATTTCTGTTCTTGTCATTTGTGTGATATTCATTGTACATATTCTTCATTCTAAAAAAAATAAAAAAAATAAAAAAATAAAAAAATTTGCATTTAGAAAGCTTTTGAGCAGCGCACTTAAGGAAGGCCGATGATGACATGGTGATAATTTATTTTTTTAAGATATTCAACACTTTGGGATTCGAATTGCTATATTAGAAATGTTAGCTCGTGCCTAATTTTCTTAAATTTTTAACCCTTTGAGTTACTAATGCACATATCAGTGTTGTTGAGTACGTGAGATTGTATGTTCAAATCTTTGAAACTGTTATTGCTCATTAAAAGATAGGATAGTTGAAAAAAAAAATTTAACTTCTATGCTTATTTAATGCTTCGATGTCTGTCTTGATGCTGGTGATAATTGAAAAATGAAATATAGACAGATATGAGCAAGTCTAGACTGTTTTATCTTTGTGGTCGGTGTCATTCAAACAAGTAAGCCCTTTGGAGTGTTCTACGCTTGGTGCCCTAAGACCATCTGGTTTGGGAGTCATCGGTGGAAAGTTTGCTACATGGGTGACATTGAAGAGCCTAATAAAGATAGACATTGCACAGATTTAGATGTAAATAAAACTATCATCGAGATGGAGCGTAAAACGCACTCGGTGATTGTGATAGAATATAGTTAATAGAGTGTGAAATAAAAGCTAGCGAGTATGTGAGATACTAGTAGTGGTACTCAACTATTTTATCTTCTTTTGAGCACTATAGTTCTTAGATCGAATTGTGATCATTGCGTACTCTGTCTTTCTGACCACACACACACACTTAAGGGTTAATCATTTGGCGAAATTTGGTGCGTGTCTCATTTCTGATAGTCCTACAGTTGTGTTGTTGTTATTTATTTGTTTCTGATTGTTGAGGCTTGATTTCCTTATCTTGGCTGCTCTAGGCTTATAGTTCATGCAGTTGCATTCATTTAATTAGTTGCATTGTGTATTTTTCATCTCCGTTGTTTTTGCTTGAGGACAAGCAAAGTCTTAAGTTTGGGGGTATTTGATGAGTGGGTTTTATACCTACGAATTAGTTATCCTTTGAACTCAATTCTTTGCTATCCTTAGGTGTTTTTAGTATCTATTTACTTGTTTTATGCTTTTGTTGTGCAGGGAACAGTTGTGGACGATCGTGGTGTTTTTTCACAAGACCAGGGGCAAAAGGGTAATTTCAGCAGGACATGTGCCCTCGCCGCGGCGAGCTCCCCAGGCCAATTTCCTCGCCGGGGCGAGCCTCCAAGGCCAATTTCTTTGTCGGGGCGAGCTCCCCAGGCTGTTTTTCTCGCCGGGGCGAGAGCGCGATTTCTGGTGCGGCTGGCTTTGTCTGTTCTGCTATTGTGGCGCACTAGAGGAGGAATTTCAGGAACGGGAAAATGAGGAGAGAGGGAATTCAGATGAAAAATCATCCAGGGAGTTGGGATTGCATTATTCAAGCTTGGTTACACACTTGGAAAAAGCGAGGGTTTGGAGCTAAAAAGAGAAGAACAAAGGAGCTAAAAGAAAGATTATCAGAATTTCATCAACCAAGGAGGCTAGGAGCACGAAATAGGAAAGAAGAGCAACTCAAGAAGAACTACATCACACTAATTCGGGAATATCATCACAAAAGGGGTGTATCTTCATTTGTTGTAGTTCTTTATTCTTATTTTGTTATTCCAAACCATGTACTGTAATCAGATTATGATGTTGTTGAAATTGAATATGAGCTAAACTCTTCATTCTAAGATTGCAATGGAACCCAACTTGTAGTTTAAATTGAATGCTCTCTCTTGAATGGTAATTAGGCACTTTGTGAATTGGAGTTTATAACCTTTGATTAAGGATTAATTGCTTGGCCCGTAATTACTTTGGTAACTTATATGGAATTGAGAGAGGAAGTATAAGTTGAGACCTAGTTATGAATTCATGTGAAAATTAGATGTTCTTTATGGATAATGTACGAGATTATGTGACGTGAGTCTTATGTATTATTCTTGAGGGTTGATAATTTGATTGTATTTAGGATAGACATATACCTAAATACCACATGTATCCATTTGAGAATCATGCTTAATGATTTCTATTGTGAAAGTTGGTAATTGATAGAATGGTTAATGGGATTTTACGTGACATGTGTCTTATTAATTGTTCTTGATATGGGATTCTTGCTTGTGTATAGAATAGAAATATATCTATACACCACAATAGGAAATACGTATTCGACCATCGAGAGAGGCTTATATATACTTGTGATTTCTCGGATAGCAATTCTTATGTTTTCATTTACCAAACAAGAGAGAGTATGATGTTTAAATGAAGAGTTGGGGGATATTGTAATCTTAGACCTTTTTATCTTGAACTTTATCCGTGTTAGTAAAACCTTGTTTTCTAAATTTCCCTTATTTTAGTTTTAATCAACAACAAACACAAACCACATTGTCATTGTTTAAATTGGATTGATTTTACATGCGATTGATATTTGGTAATTATTTAACATAATTCCTCGTGGGTTCGACACTTTACTTATCTTATATTACTTGTGGACCGCGTATACTTGCGCGTGTTTTATTGATTGCGAAATCGAGCAACAAGTACGCAGGTGAAAATGGAGATCAAGTTTTTAGAACTGAAACAGGAAAATTTGTCAGTGTCAGAGTACGCTGCGAAATTCAATGAATTGGCTGGATTCGCCCCACATCAGGTGGACACTGAGGTGAGGAAGGCCAGAAGATTCGAGAATGGATTAAAGTCGTGGATCTACAGCAAGGTAGCGGTTTTACAAATTACGTCGTTCTGAACTTTGTTGGAGAAAACTCTCATTGCTGAAGGTGGGAGTGAAGCGGTTTCAAAATATAATCGGGAGAAGAACAAGAAAAAGGTAGAAGGTGGAAATGTGAATGTTAGTAGTGGTGGCAGCAACAACAGGAAGCGTCAATAGAGTAGTGGGGGTAGTAATTCTGAAATGCAGCAAGGGAGCATACAGCAGAAAAGGCAGGTATGTGGAAATTGCGGAAAGGGTCACTCTGGAGAGTGCATGAAAGGAAAGATGGTCTGTTATACCTGTGGACAAGAAAGGTATATCTCGCCCAATTGTCCTAAGGGAAAAAAAGGAGGTTGTTTCAATTGTGGAGAGATGGGACATCGGAGCAAGGACTGCCCCCGGAAGAAAAACATGGATGGCAGAAGTGGCAATAGGGGCAACAACTCGAGGGCAACCAGTGGAGGACCAGCCCAGCCAAATAGGCCAACAGCGAGGACCTTCAACATGACAATGCAAGATACCGTGGCATCCAGGGAGGTGGTGTCAGGTATTATTCCAATCAACGACATAAATGCCTATGTGCTATTTGATTCGGGAGCTTCATGTTCTTTTGTATCTGATGAATTTGTTCAAGGATTTAATTTACCTAGTGAACTATTAGAACACCCGATGAATGTAGAAGTAGCAAACAAAGAGATTATCCCTGTAAACTACGTTTATAAGAATTGTTGTGCTAATCTGAGAGGATTTAAGCTTAACGTGGATTTGCTACCGATTCGTCTTGGAGAATTTGATGTAATCCTTGGAATGGATTGGTTAGCGAGTCACGGGGCGGTCATTGACTATAAGAAAAAGTGCGTACACCTGAAGACTCCAAGTAAGTCGAAGGTGGTGTTCTATGGTAGTAAATCGACGAGACAATCTTGTTGTCTGACGATGATGCAAGCAAATAAATTGCTTAATAAGGGTTGTTTAGGTTATTTGGCTCACGTGGTGGACACTCGACGGGTCGAGGGTGAACTGAGTCAGATACCCGTCGTAAGGGAATTCGCTGATGTCTTCCCAGATGAAATTTCGAGATTGCCACCAGATAGAGATATAGAATTTGTGATTAACTTGGTACCCGGGACGGCACCGATATCCAAGGCGCCTTACCGAATGGCACCAGTAGAGATGAAAGAGCTGATGGTTCAATTGCAGAAACTGTTAGACAAGGGTTATATCAGACCGAGCGTGTCACCATGGGGAGCGCCAGTTCTATTCGTAAAGAAGAAGGATGGCTCGATGAGGCTTTGTATCGACTACCGCGAGTTGAACAAAGTTACGATTAAGAATAGGTACCCGTTGCCCAGGATAGATGATCTGTTTGATCAACTCAAGGGAGCGAAATACTTTTCGAAGATCAATTTAAGGACGGGCTATCATCAACTAAGGGTGAGACAGGAGGATATCCCGAAGACGGCATTCAGAACTCGTTATGGACATTTCAAGTTTCTGGTTATGTCATTTGGACTAACAAATGCACCAGCGGCATTCATGGATATGATGAACAGAGTGTTCAAGCAGTACTTGGATAAGTTCGTGGTAGTATTCATCGATGACATCTTGGTGTATTCAGTGACAGAGGAAGAACATGCTGAACATCTAAGGATTGCTTTGGAGGCATTAAGAAGGGAGAAGCTGTACGCGAAGTTTTCAAAGTGCGAATTTTGGTTGCAAATAGTGCAGTTTCTTGGACACGGCATTGACAGGAATGGCGTTTCGGTAAACCCAGCAAAGGTGGAAGCCATTATCAACTGGGAGCAGCCGAAGACGCCAACGGAGATCAGGAGTTTCCTAGGGTTAGCAGGATACTATCGGAGGTTCATCCAGGATTTCTCGAAGATAGCATCACCGTTGACCAATCTAACCAAAAAGACGGTAAAGTTTATTTGGACGAAGAAGTGCAAGGAGAGTTTCATGAAGTTGAAGAAGAGACTTAGCCAAGCACCAGTGTTGACTTTACCGGACGACACTAGAGGTTTTATTGTATACAGTGATGCGTCACACAAAGGTCTTGGTTGTGTACTAATGCAGCATGGCAAGGTCATTGCGTATGCTTCACGTCAGCTGGAGGACTATGAGAAGGGATACCCGACTCATGACCTGGAGTTAGCAGCAGTAGTATTCGCTTTGAAGATTTGGAGGCACTACTTATATGGAGAGAGGTGCGAGATATATACAGATCACGAAAGTCTGAAATATATCTTCACTCAGAAGGAGCTGAATATGAGGCAGCGCCGATGGTTAGAATTGATCAAGGATTATGACTGTGAGATTCTGTACCATCCGGGCAAAGCAAATGTAGTGGCAGATGCCCTGAGTAGGAAAGGCAGGGAGAAATTAATGAGGCTTACAACTCAGGCAGAGTTGATAAAGGAGTTCGAACGTCTGGAATTGGAGGTTAAGTATCCGATGGAGACGGACGAGAAATTGTTCACAGTGACAGCGAGCCTGACCCTATTGGATCAAATTAAGGAGGCTCAAGAAAAGGATGAGGATTGTGATTCAATAAAGAAACGAATTGCCGAAGGCGAGGAGCTTAAGTATAAGATTGATAGCACTGGGTTGCTAAGGTTTGAAGGGAGAGTCTGGGTACCGTTGGATCTGGAATTAAGGGAAAAAATCCTTCAGGAAGCTCACAGCACGAAGTACTCAGTACATCCCGGGAGCACAAAGATGTACCAAGATTTGCGACGAAATTTTTGGTGGCCGAATATGAAACGAGAAGTGGCAGAGTGCGTCAGTCGATGTCTGACATGCCAACGGATTAAAGCAGAGCACCAACGACCGAGAGGACTACTTCAACCACTAGAGATTCCGAAGTGGAAGTGGGAGCACATCACAATGGACTTTGTGGTGGGACTGCCACTAACTCATAAGGGTTTAGACGCCATTTGGGTAATTGTGGATCGTCTAACTTGAAAGTAGTATGCACACAAGCCAATCATATTTGATATGATGTAGCATATACTTTGTAATCTTATTCATTTGTTAAAGGCATTTTACTTTATCTACATGGTGCTGTTATATTAAATGTGATAAACCCATAGTTTTGAGCAATGTTTTTAGAATCATGATGGTGATCATGCTAATGAGATCTAAATTCAAGATAGCTCACAAACTAAAATTGTTCCTAATCGTTGGATTACTAAAAAGGGGATTAGTGAATCCGGATAGATTAGTACATACGTTGCTTGCTCTTATGAAGAGGATGATTGATCTCATAATCATTTGTGTGGAGATACTAAAGCAAGTATGTAGGTGCTTATTAGAGAATAAGTTCACTGAACGTGGCTCGCTAAGGAATACCTAATGGAGTTTTACTCGCCTATCAATAGGAATTCCTCTAGTGATAGTAGTACAAGTGATCCTTGGACTTGAGATCATCATAGTATCTTGTGTATGATGAGTTATACTTTGACATGTCCCTTAAGACCTTTAGGGTATATCAAAGGGTATGATTGGGTATAATAAGTTATACATGGAGATAGGTGAATGATCAATAAAGAATCTACCACTTCTAGTAAAAGGAGAGAATGTCCTATGTGATTCGATAAATGACGACTCAGAAGTCTTTGGCCAAAGCAGAATGAAATTAGAAAGGAGTTTCTAATTTGCATTAATTAGAGTTGTGCATTTGAGAATCGAAATACATATAATTAAATAAAATAAGACTTGACAGTAATTCCATGTCTTATATTTAATTGGGACATTGTATGGTAGAAGAATTGAATTATACGGTAACTATTCACTGAAAGGTTCTTTTGTGATTAATGTTGAAATCTATATTATCTGGAAAGTCGTTGATCGCTAAGGGGGCTTACCCTTATTGTAGAATAAATATTATTATTTAAATGAAGTAAATAGTTTAATTTATTTATTTAAATAAGATTAGAATTGTTCTAATTGATTTATTCACAACCGGTTTAATATGGAGAACCTAAAGGGTCACACCGCAAAAGAAAAAAATATTTATTTAAGAAGTAAATGGCATAATTGTAATAATAAGTTAAGTGTATTTAATTTAGTCTATGGAGATAGAATAAATTAAATAGCTTAATATTTATTATTTAATATTTTAGAAATATTAAATATAAATTAATAAGAGGAGTCTTATTATTATTATTACTATTACTATTATTTAATTCCTAATAGGGATTGGGAATTAATTAATAGAAGTACTCTCACATGAATTCCTAATTGGATTAGGAGTTTAATTTAATTAAAGGAGTTTAATTAGAATAGAAACCCTAATCCTAAATAGTTTAGGGAAGGGTTTTCCTACATCTATAAATAAGAGAAGTCTTATCATAGATTAGGGTTACACACTCTTACATAAGAATTGTAGAGAGTACTTACAATTTCTATAGAGATAGAAACTAGGGTTTTGCCAACACCCATCTTCTTGAACAAGTATTATTCCTTGGTGGATCACCTCTAGAGGCTAAACACTTGGGTGGCTAACGTTGATCAAAGGAAGGAATTTAATCGGTGGAATTCAAGGAGAACGCGAAGGAATTGGAGGTGAACTTGTACCTGAGGAAGCTAGAATTCTACAAGGGTATAATTCTTATTCTTCATCTCTTTCATTTAATTAATAATTGTGCATAAAGAAAGATCATGGTGATGGTTTGTATAAAATTTTAAAATCTGATTTTATCGCGCTTCCGCTTTATTAATGTAATTTGATTGCATGTTCACGTTATACAAACCTAACATAACCAAGTATGCTCATTTTCTGCCAATCAAGATACGGTACAATCTGGAGCAATTAGCAAAGCTTTATGTCAAGGAGATTGTATCGCGTCATGGAGTACCGGTATCTTTTGGATCAGACAGGGATCCGCGCTTCATGTCGAATTTTTGAAAAAGTCTGCAGGCAAGAATGGGAACGCAGTTGAGGTTGAGTACAGTGTATCATCCTCAAACCGACGGCCAGAGCGAGCGAACGATTCAGACCTTAGAAGATATGCTTCGGGCAGTCGTTATGGATTTAAAGGGCAACTGGGATGACCATTTGCCACTGGTGGAGTTTGCTTACAACAATAGCTATCACGCTAGTATCGGCATGCCCCCGTACGAAGCGCTATATGGAAGGAAATGCCGAACCCCGATGTGTTGGGATGAGGTTGGGGAGCGAAGATTGCTGGGACCAGAAATGGTGCAGCAGACTACAGACATCATACGGCTGATCAGAAACCGGCTGGTAGCAGCTCAAGATCGCCAGAAGAAATATGCCGACTTATATCGTCAGAAGCGGGACTTTGAAGTTGGTAGCTTTGTATTTTTGAAGGTATCTCCTTTGAAAGGAAAGATCCGATTTGGGAAGAAGGGCAAATTGAGCCCTAGGTTCATAAGACCTTTCGAGATTTTGAGGCGAATCGGCGAGGTGGCGTACGAGGTAGCGTTACCTCCTGAACTTGAGCACATTCACAACGTATTTCATGTGTCAGTGTTGCGGCCGTATAAACCAGGCTATAAGCACGTTATCTCTTATGAACCAATCCAAGTCGAGAAGGACTTAACGTATGAGGAGGTTCCTGTCCAGATTCCCGATAGGAAGGAACAGAAGCTGAGAAACAAGACCATCCATTCCGTCAAGGTTCTCTGGAGGAATCACGCAGTCGAAGAAGCTACGTGGGAACTCGAAGAGAAAATGAAAGCGAATTATCCGTTTTTATTTGAGTAACCCTATTTTTGCAATTCCGAGGACGGAATTTTTATAAAGGGGGAGGGATGTAATGCCCGTGAATTTTGAACGTCACTATTAATTAAATATAATTTTAATTTTAATGAGTTAACTTTGTGTTCTTACTTAAACCTTTGGGTGTATTGGTGGATTATGTGACTATATGATTTACTGATATAAATTTGTGTTAAGGGAATCACTAGTAGTATATTTAAACTAGTGAGCAAATCCTAAGGCTTTATATCCATAAAGTTGACAAGGTATTTACTAAATTAAGTATTCAAGTAAATTGAATATAGTTAGTAAATAAAGTGTGTGGGTTAATTAATGAAAGTAGTTGTTAATGAGATATGGTCCAAATTGGATAATAATAATTAATAGTTAAGTTAGTAATTTATTTACTAATTGACTAAGTTACTTAATTAATGAACCTAGTCCAATCATTTATATTAATCATGGATTTAGGTATTAATTGTGTGGCTTATTAAATGAGTTATCATGGGGTTAAATTAAATGACTCAATATTGCATTAAATAGATTTGAATTTTTATTAGCCTAATCATTTAAATTGGAAGCCCAATGGTATTTAATGTGTGGTCCAAAGCCTAGCCATTTGATAAATTAAATGTGTAGCATTTGTTTATTAATTAAAGCTATTTGGGACAACTTCTTTCTTGTCCGTGCACTAGGAGAGAGGGGAGAGCAAGTTGATTTCAAATTTTACTTTAATTAAGTAGCTAGCTTGTCTTGGAAGTTGAAGTTGTAGACTTGATATCATAGCTTCTTATTATGTCAAGTAGCTTCCTATTATGTCATAGCTTCCTAAGATGTCAACTAGCCACCCTAGTGACACAAGGCTACTCACTAGCTCCATGATGACAAAAGGTAGAGGTTTCTTGCTATTATCCAATTAGTAAGCCTTTTATCCAAGGGACAACAAAGATATGGGGGATATTAGTAACTCTTACACAAAGGACAAGGTTGTCAAACTCCCATTGATGGAAAATCTAATTAGCACACTTAAAGATAAGATTAAGGCTAAATGGAAGGGATAAGGTGAACTCTTATATCTAAGGGGCAAGAAAGATGTGGGGGATAATAGCATGAATTCTAATTTAGCATTATACTTGCAAGTATTTTATCCTTTCATTTCATTTCAAGTTCATTTCTTCTTTTCATCTCCTTCTTTCATTTCTCCCAAGCAAGAACATAGAGTAAGAGCTTAGAGAGGAAAAGAGAGTGAGATTAGCATAGTTCATGCATCCCAAGTTCATCACATACTTTGGTAGATCAAGGAGAGTAGCTACAAGATCAAGGTGAAACCCTAAACCATTTCATTCTTTCTTACTTTGTTTTATTTTCATAGTTTTTGAGAGATTTTGTTCTAAGACTCAAGAATCATTATATCTTCATGCTTCATGTATAGATCTAATCCTCTTGAGTGTTAGAATGGAGATTCAAAGGAAGAAAAGGAACTTATGTTCTTAAAGGGTAAAAACCCTAGCTTTTCTTCACTTGGATCACCCATAACTTGAGATCTACAACTTGGATTTGTGATCCGTCGAAAGGGGGTGCTAGGTACGTGAGTTAGCTAGTAAATCCAAGTAGTAGAACACAAATCCATCAAGTTTTGCAGCGATGGGGGCTGTTTTCCCCGAAACAGTCCATTTAAAGTCTTAAAACCAAGAAGCTTGTTGTCCTCGTTTTTCCAAAGGTTGTTTCGGCCAGTTATGTATCTTTTAAAAATCTAGTAAACATCACAGAGGTACCTTAAGAAGTTATTTACAAGTAGGAAAAAGAACGAACACGTTTCAATGTGTGGTTTCTGTGTAATGGCTTTTACCGTGAAGGACTCCTAAATATTCTTACCTAGATTACTCGTTGTGTATACCTAGGAAAAATATGAAATCTTTACCATATATTTATATAGGTTATGAGAGTGTACTATGAAAATATCAGAATTTTCTGAGCAAAACTCGATTTATGAAAAATGTAACAAAATTCGGAGGTTTTGAGTACTTTAAATATAGTAAATCACTTTCCAAAATTCCAGGAAAATTTGTGGATCATTGTTGGATCATATACTATCCAGATCCAGAGGATAATAATTTTCAGAACCTATTTGCTATTTTTCATAATAATGTTATAGTTATGGTTAAAAGAAAATAAATGGTTAAATGATGTCATAAATAAGGAAAATGTGATTTTTAAGCTTGGATACTCCTAATATTATATATTCTGACTATTGAGGGGTATTTTGGTAATATTTAATGAGAAATAATATTTATGACCTTTTATGGGTAGTAAAGGAGTTGTTTAATAAAGGGTAAAACAATTAGAATAAATTGTTTATTCACCTAATAACTTATTAAAATATTACTATGATATTTGTAATATAAGAATTCGATATTTTTAAGTAAACAAAGAAATATTAAGATTAAAACTTTATAAAAATATTATTGAATGGGTAATAATATTTGTTTTAAGCATTAATAAATGATTAAGATATTATTAAAATGGCTAATAATATTAGATTAAAATATTATTAATGATATGAGAATTAAAATATTATTAAGAGATTAATAATATTAGATTAAAGTATTATTGGATGATTAAAATATTATTAAGATGTTAATAATATTAGTAAACGAATAAAAGTGTTATTAGTGGACTAATAATACTAAGAGGTGAATTAAATATTATCAGGATTAATTATATTAAGTGTCTTATAGGATTTACGATAGTTTATTAACTTATGTGTGCTATGTAATTTGCTTAATTGTTAAATAAATAGCATAAGTAAGCGTATCGATATACAACTACGCAGTACTAATTGGTAGATCGACGTTATCAATGTTAGGTTCTTCAAGGCCAATTAGTTAAAGCTAGAATTATTTGTAGCTGAGTAGACAGGCAAGTTCCCTAACTCAAACTCAAGTTATGATTTTTGAAGCATGTTAGTGAATAATTATTATTGATTATTCACATCTATACTGGTTATTGAGATTCGCACCTTGTGCAATTGAATTCCTATTCTATTGTTATTGAATTGTGAATTAGATTAAAGTTCTTTCAAGCATGAACTGTTTATGAGATAGATCTATGCTATTTGTATCAGCTAGATCAAGCATGTCTAAATTTGTGAAATCAAATGTATTTTAAAAGCTGTTCTTATTAATTGCTATAGTAAGAACTCTTGGCTGAGAAAAGGATAAATTTGATTAAGGCATGATATCAATGTTGGTTTATTAAGTGTTTATGCATAAATCACGGGGTATGAAAGGCTGATCCCCTTGATTACCAAAACTTTTTAAGAAGTCCAGTTTAAATGCTGAGAACCTTGACAAATGTCTATGGTTATTTCCAACCACTCAGTAATTGTCATTCAATTATTCAAATATTCAATTGACGACTATTAATTCATGTTTCTTCACAATTTTATACTGTTGTTGAACATTGAAAGCGAAATTTCCTTCTATTCATGATATATCTCCCTTGTGTATAAACTTGCTAAGCAAACTAGTTGCTTACCCTTGCTATATCATGATCTTTATTTCAGCTAAGACAGAAACGTCTAAAGGGGATAAAGGAAAAGGGAAGGTGCAAGAGTAGTTGCCTGATATGGCTTATGTACTAATTTATCTTAAATGTTATTTAGCTATGTGAACTCTTATTGTATTGAGGGTATGTTTTAAGTTAAGGTTAAAGAACCTTGGGACCATGATTGTAAGACTTTATTACTATTTCGATAAACAATGTATGTTTATTATTCCGCATCAGTTAGAAAGTATGTTTGTTGTTGAGTATCGTGAACACCTAATTCGAGGTTAGAAAACCCGGATTTGGGGGTGTCACAATGATTCTAAAAGCATTGCTCAAAACTATGGGTTTATCACATTTAATATAACAGCACCATGTAGATAATATAAAATGCCTGTTAAGAAAATTAATTTTTTATTAATAAATGATTTAGATTACAAAGTATATGCTACATCATATCAAATATGATTGACTTGTGTGCATACTACTTTCAATCTCGCACTTGCACTAAAGCCAATCGCCTTGGTATCTAATACCCATCTTCTCTAAGTGACGATCAAACTGCTGTTGAGTTAAAGCTTTAGTAAATGGATCTGGAATGTTATCTTGAGAGTCCACACGCTCCAAGGTGACATCTCCTCTTTCAATGATTTCTCTAATCAAATGAAATCGCCGCAATATGTGTTTGGATTTCTAATGAGACATGGGTTCCTTAGCCTGTGCAACAGCTCCGTTGTTGTCACAGAATAAAGGTACAGCTCCTCTAATGCTAGGAACCACTCCAAGTTCAGTTACGAACTTCTTCATCTAAACAGCTTCCTTTGTAGCTTCACTTGCAGCTATGTACTCTGCCTCTTTCACTGAATCAGCAACTGTTTGCTGCTTGGAACTTTTCCAACTCACCGTGCCACCGTTTAAGGTAAACACATACCCTGAAACGGATTTACTGTCATCTTGGTCCATTTGAAAACTTGAGTCTGTATGGCCCTCTAATTTCAATTCAGACCCACCGCAGACAAGAAATACATCCTTAGTTCTTCTCAAGTACTTTAGGATATTTTTCACTGCCTTTCAGTGCTCTTCTCCTGGATTCGACTGATATATGCTCGTTACACTAAATGCATGAGCGACATCTGGTCTAGTACATATCATACCATACATGATAGATCCTATTGCGGAAGCATAAGGAATCTTACTTATTCGGTCTCTCTCCTCAGGTGTCTTTGGGGCCTGTTTCTTGGAGAGATGTATTCCATGGCTCATCGGCATGAGACCTCTCTTGGAATCTTCCACGCTAAACTTCTTTAGCATCGAGTCAATGTACTTTCCTTGGGTCAAGCCCAGCATCCTTTTAGATCTATCTCTATAGATCTTTATCCCCAAAATATAGGATGCTTCACCCAAGTCCTTCATGGAGAAGTGTTTAGATAACCAAATTTTGATCGACTGTAGCATAGGAATATCATTCCCTATCAGTAATATATCATCAACATATAATACAAGGAATAAAACAACGCTCCCACTAACCTTCTTGTACACACAAGGTTCATCCTTATTTTTGATAAAATCAAACCTTTTGATTATCTCATCAAAACGGATGTTCCATCTTCGAGAAGCTTGCTTCAATCCATAAATGGATCATTGTAGCTTACAGACTTGGTTTGTTCCAACCGTTGAAACAAAACCCTCTGGCTGTATCATATATACATTCTCCTCAAGCTCTCCATTGAGGAAGGCCGTTTTCACGTCCATTTGCCAGATCTCGTAGTCATAATAAGCTGCAATTGCAAGCAAAATCCGAATAGACTTGAGCATAGCTACTGGTGAGAAGGTTTCATCATAGTCAACTCCTTGTCTTTGTTTGAAACCTTTTACAATCAGTAGGGCCTTATAGGTCTCTACCTTGCCATCTACTCCAGTCTTTCTCTTAAAGACCCATTTACACCCAATAGGCTTAATGCCCTCAAGTGGTGAAACCAAAGTCCATACTTGGTTTTTATACATGGAGTCCATCTCGGATTTCATGGCTTCTAGCCATTTCTCTGAGTCTTCACTACTCATAGCCTCTTCGTAAGTCAATGGATCATCATCATCTATGATGCGTACCTCATCATCATCCTCTATGATGAATCCATACCTATCAGGTATCTTCGGTACTCTTCCAGATTTACGAATAGGTAGTGGTACAGTAGGTTCTTCTACTTGGTCAGGTACTTGACTTTGATCCGTAGTATTTTGTGGTTCTTGAACTTCTTCAAGATATATCTTACTCCTACTGACCCCTTCAAGGATAAACTCCTTTTCCAAGAAGGCAGCGTGTTTCGCAACAAACATCTTTTGATCAGTAGGATGATAGAAATAATACCCTGATGTTTTTTTAGGGTATCCCACGAATCTACATTTGTCGAATCTAGTCTTCAGCTTATCATGCTCAAACCTTTTGACATAAGCTAGACAACCCCAAGTCTTAACATGCTTAAGATTTGGTTTCCTCCCTGTCCATATCTCATATGGGGTCTTTGGGACGGATTTGGTAGGTACCTTGTTAAGTAGGTATGCAGCCGATTCTAGGGCATAACCCTAGAAGGATACTGGAAGGTCGGTAAAACTCATCATGGATCGAACCATGTCCAGCAATGTTCGATTTCTCCTTTCAGATACACCATTTAACTGTGGCGTCCCTGGTGGAGTCCATTGTGAGATTATACCATTTTCTTTGAGACAACTTAGAAACTCATTGGTCAAGTATTCACCTCCTCGATCCGATTAAAGAATCTTAATACTCTTACCAGTTTGCTTCTCTACTTCACTTCTGAATTTTTTGAACTTTTCAAACGATTCAGATTTGTATTTCATTAAATACACATATCCAATCTAGAATGATCATCAGTGAAAGTAATAAAATAAGAATACCCTCCTCGTGCATTCGTTGTCATAGGTCCACATACGTCTGTGTGTACCAACGCTAACAACTCTGTAACTCTTTCTCCTTTTCCACTAAAAAGAGATTTAGACATCTTACCCATGAGATAAGATTCACAAGTTGGATATGATTCGTAATTAGATAGCTCTAAAAGCCCATCTTTATGCAACTTGGATAATCTTGTTTCATTGATATGACCGAGTCTATAGTGCCACATAAAGGTATAATTAACATCATCTCTTTTTCTTTTCTTAGTTTGTTCAATTTGAAGTATATTTTCATGCAAGTCAAGTATGTAAAGTCCATTCAATAGGTTCCCAACACCATATAAAATATTTTTATTATAAATAGAACATATGTTGTTCTTTATTATAATATCAAAACCATCTATATCTAATACAGAAATTGAAATAATGTTTTTAATGAGTGTCGGAACATAATAACAATTATTTAAACTAATGAACTTGCCCGAAGGCAGTGCTAAACAATAAGTCCCTACAGCTAATGCATCAACCTTTGCTCCATTTTCCACTCGTAGGACGACTTCATCCTTGTTCAGCTTTCTACTTCTGCTTAGTCCCTGCACATTATTACATATGTGAGAACTACAGCTGGTATCCAATACCCAAGTAGAATTTTGACTTTCATAAAAATTAATTTCAATCATGAACAAACCTAGATCGGAAGTCGAAGCTTCTCCAAGCTTCTTTTGGTCCGCAAGATACTCCTTGCAGTTCCTCTTCTAGTGTCCCGGCTTATTGCAATGGTAGCAAATTCCTTTGCTATCTGGATCAGGTTTCTTTTTATCCTTTCTCTTCGTCTTGCCCTTAGCCTTCTTGTTTTTCTTCTTTTCAGAAGATACCTTGGGCCTCTTCCTTTTCTTGGAAGAATCATCCACTAGTAAGACTTGGTTCTTGTTGGATGAGAAGTGACCTTCAGCAGTTTTCAGCATGTTAAGTAACTCAGGCAAGCTGACATCCAACTTATTCATGTGAAAATTCACAACAAATTGTGAGAAGGTGTCCGGGAGTGACTGCAAGATCAAATCTTGGCTTAACTCCCCATCCATCACGAACCCAAGCTGTCCAAGTTGTTCAATCAGATTGATCATCTTAAGGACATGAGTCTCAACAGCAATGCCCTCAGTCATACGAGATCGAAAGAGCTCCTTAGATATCTGATATCTAGCAGTCCTACTTTGCTCACCATACAACTCTTTGAGGTGCAGCAATATAGTAGGAGCATCCATAGTTTCATGCTGACGCTGAAGCTCGTTACTCATGGATGCGAGCATGATGCATTGAGCCAAGATTGCATCATCTTGCCACTTTCTGAAAGTAGCAATCTCTTCCTCAGAGGCTGTTTCTGCAACACTTGCAGGGACTGGCGAATTTAGGACATAAGAAATCTTTTCAGCAGTAAGAACAATTCTCAGATTCCTTAACCAGTCCGTGTAATTCGGTCAGGTCAGTTTGTTAGCATCAAGTACGCTACGCAGTGATAGTGAGTTTGACATTTTTAAATTCTGCATGTGAAATAGACAACATTTTAGCATACATTCATTTAATTAATTACCAAAATAAATTAGATCTTTATTTAAATTGGTATCTCCCACTATTTTCATCAAACTATATTACCCTCATTATATAGTTCGATAATTCTAATTAAAGATTTGCTAGTGAGACTAAGGATCCTATTTCAAATGTATATAGCCTTGTGGTGACACAACAAACGATATATAAATAAATAGGTAGACAACTATGGTCAATTACATCTCTATGTAACTCCTTGTATTTTGCCTCTTAGATTATTTTGATCAAGTGGTGACACATCCGAATCAAAATTATCCAAGTTAAGTCCATCCTAGCACTTCCATATATGTGAAGAGAAAAATACCGTCCTTGTGGTGACACAACAAAACAGTAATGTTCAATTCCTTAATAAGCATCAAATGTGATAAAGCAACATCTTAAATATTTAATACTTGCCTTATGGTGACACAACAAACTCATATTAAACATTTAATACTCTATTTCTTTATCATGCTAGAAGGCGACGTTCGATATTCCAAATATCTTTGAACGTTTAGGACTTAATATGATTTCTTTGAGGGGTTTATTATTATTAGTCTCATTTTGTTTAGCGCGCATGCACATATATATATAAAATACGCATCTTATTATTTTACATGCGAAGCATTTTGGATAATATAATATAATATATATATATATATATATATATATATATAGTAAGCATGCACATATAGAATATTATATTCTACCCGGATTGATTATGGACTTTCATTCTAGTTTGGTTCACTAGAGCCACCAAGTGAACCAAAAGGTCAAACCTAGGGTGCAAGAATTAAATTTAAATATAACTATTACATTTAAACCTGGGCTCCATTACAAACGGGTCTTCAAGTGCTCCTTCCTCCTTTGTCTCCAATTCTTCAAAATTAATTCTAACTAGTCCTATTACATAAACTATTTACAATAAATAAAAACCTTGATCAGCAGTCAAGGGGAAGTACATAGGAGGGAGATAGAATTTACATTAAGAAAAATTAGAGAAGACGAGGTACGCAAACCCCATTTATAAAAACCCATACATTCAATCATCCTCTAAAATAAATCCAATCACACATTGGTCAATAGTCCATAATCAATCCCTATTTATTATCATACATATCTCTATATGTATCAATAAATAACATTCATCTCATGAATAATAAAACCATTCCATATATGCATTGATATCAATTAATGGGCAAAAGTTTTGCTAATATTTAGTTTTGAAACAAAATAAACTCTTTTATTTTAATCAAAAACCAAATTCAAATTAAACTTTTTTAATTTTAGCAATCTGAAATCCTATTCCAGATAAAATAAACATCTTTATTTTAAACTTATATCAATTAAATAAACCATTTATTTTAATTAAAAGAAAAAATTATTTTTCGAATTCTACTGTCCGGCGCAGCTGCGCCCAGAATGAACTGGGACGCGGCGCAGCTGCGCTGGACCCCAGAAACGACTTTCTAGGTTTGGGCGCAGCTGCGCTCCACAATGAACTGGAACACGGCACAGCTGCGCTGAACCCCAGAAACAACTTTCTGGGTTTAGGCGCAGCTGGGCTCCAGAATGAACTAGAGCCGGCGCAGCTGCGCCGCGTAGCAGATTCAGAAAAAAACGGATTCTGCCCAAAAATTTCGATCCAATCACATACCATACACACAAGGAACCATCAAAATCGATAATTAGCACAAGATTTGGCTCTGATACCACTGTTAGGTTTGTATATGACGCAAACAAATTACATAAATAAAGCAGAAGCGCGATAAAATCAGATTTTAAAATTTTATACAAACCATCACCATGATCAATCTATGTGCTCAATTAACGATATAAACGAAAGAGATAGAGATTAAGAAATTATACCCTCGTAGATCCGTGCTTCCTCGGGTACAAGTTCACCTCCTATTCCTTCGCGTTCTCCTTGAATTCCACCGACTAAATTCCTTTGCTTGATCAACGTTAGCCACCTAAGTGTTTGTCCTCTAGAGATGATCCACCAAGGAAGAATAGTTATTCAAGAAGTTGGGTATTGGCAAAACCCTAATTTCTATCTCTATAGAAATTGTAAGTACTCTCCACAATCTAATGCAAGAGTGTGTAACCCTAATCTATAATAAGACTCCTCTTATTTATAAATGTAGGAAAACCCTTCCCTAAACTATTTAGGATTAGGGTTTTTATTATAAATAAACTCATTTAATTAATTATGCTCCTAATCCAATTAGGAATTCATGTGTGAGTACTTCTATTAATTAATTCCCAATCCCTATTAGGAATTAAATAACAATAATAGTAATAATAATAATAAGACTCCTCTTATTAATTTAGATTTAATATTTTCAAAATACTAAATAATAAATAGTAAGCTATTTAATTTATTCTATCTCCACATATTAAATTAAATACACCTAACTTATTATTACGATTATGTCATTTACTTCTTAAATAAATATTTTCCTTTTGCGATGTGACCCTTTAGATTCTCCATATTAAACCGGTTGTGAATAAATCAATTAGAACAATTCTAATTTTATTCAAATAAATAAATTAAACTATTTAATTCATTTAAATAAATAATATTTATTCTACAATAAGGGTAAGCCCCCTTAGCGATCAACGACTTTCCATGTAATATAGATTTCAACATTAATCACAAAAGAACCTTTCAGTGAATAGTTACCGTACAATTCAATCCTTCTACCATACAATGTCCCAATTAAATATAAGACATGGATTTACTATCAAGTCTTATTTTATTTATTTATATGTATTTCGATTCCCAAATGCACAACTCTAAATAATGCAAATTAGAAACTCCTTTCTAATTTCATTCTGCCTTGGCCAAGGACTACTGAGTTGTCATTTATCGAATCACATAGGACATTCACATCTTTTACTAGACGTGGTAGATTCTTTATTGATCATTCACCTATCTCCATGTACAACTTATTATACCCAATCATACCCTTTGATATACCCTAAAGGTCTTAAGGGACATGTCAAAGTATAACTCATCATACACAAGATACTATGATGATCCCAAGTCCAAGGATCACTTGTACTACTATCACTATAGGAATTCCTATTGACAGGCGAGTAAAACTCCATTAGGCATTCCTTAGCGAGCCAAGTTCAATGAACTTATTCTCCAATAAGCACCTATATATTTGCCTTAGTGTCTCCACACAAATAATTATGAGATCAATCATCCTCTTCTTAAGAGCAAGCAACGTATGTACTAATCTATCCGGATTCACTAATCCCCTATTTAGTAATCCAACGATTAAAAACGATTTTAGTTTGTGAGCTATCTAAAATTTAGATCTCATTAGCATGATCACCATCATGATTCTAAAAGCATTGCTCAAAACTATAGGTTATCACATTTAATATAACAACACCATGTAGATAATATAAAATGCCTTTTAAGAAAATCAATTCTTTTATTAATAAATGATTAAGATTACAAAGTATATGCTACATCATATCAAATATGATTGGCTTGAGTGCATACTACTTTCAAAACCCTATTTCTATCTCTATATAAATTATAAGTACTCTCTCTCCAATTCTAATGGAAGAGTGTGTAACCCCAAATCATGATAAGACTCCTCTTATTTATAGATACAGGGAACCCTCCTAAACTATTTAGAATATGGTTTTTATTCTAATTAAACTCTTTTAATTAATTAAACTCATAATCCAATTAGGAATTTATGAAAGTACTTATATTAATTAATTCTCAAATCCTTTTAGGAATTAAATAATAATAATAGTAATAATAATAATAATAATAATAAGACTCCTCTTATTAATTTAGATTTAATATTTTCAAAATACTAAATAATAAATAGTAAGCTATTTAATTTATTTTATCTCCACAGATTAAATTAAATACACTTAACTTATTATTACGATTATATCATTTACTTCTTAAATAAATATTTTCCTTTTGCAGTGTGACCCTTTAGGTTCTCCATATTAAACCGGTTGTGAATAAATCAATTAGAACAATTCTAATTTTATTTAAATAAATAAATTAAACTATTTAATTCATTTAAATAAATAATATTTATTCTACAATAAGGGTAAGCCCCCTTAGCGATCAACGACTTTTCAGATAATATAGATTTCAACATTAATCACAAAAGAACCTTTTAGTGAATAGTTACCGTACAATTCAATCATTCTACCATACAATATCCCAATTAAATATAAGACATGGATTTACTGTCAAGTCTTGTTTTATTTAATTATATGTATTTCGATTCCCAAATGCACAACTCTAAATAATGCAAATTAGAAACTCCTTTCTAATTTCATTCTGCCTTGGCCAAGGACTACTGAGTTGTCATTTATCGAATCACATAGGATATTCTATACTTTTACTAGAAGAGGTAGATTTTTTGTTGACCATTCACCTATCTTCATGTACAACTTATTATACTCAATCATACCCTTTGATATACCCTAAAGGTCTTAAGGGACATGTCAAAATATAACTAATCATACACAAGATACTATGATGATCTCAAGTCCAAGGATCACTTGTACTACTATCACTATAGGAATTCCTATTGACATGAGAGTAAAACTCCATTAGGTATTTCTTTGCGAGCCACGTTCAGTGAACTTATTCTCCAATAAGCACCTACATACTTGCTTTAGTGTCTCCACACAAATGATTATGAGATCAATCATTCTCTTCTTAAGAGCAAGCAACGTATGTACTAATCTATTCGGATTCACTAATCCCCTATTTAGTAATCCAACGATTAGGAACGATTTTAGTTTGTGAGCTATCTAAAATTTAGATCTCATTAGCATGATCACCATCATGATTCTAAAAGCATTGCTCAAAATTATGGGTTTATCACATTTAATATAACAGCACCATATAGATAATATAAAATTCCTTTTAAGAAAATCAATTCTAATATTAATAAATGATTAAGATTACAAAGTATATGCTACATCATATCAAATATGATTGACTTGTGTGCATACTACTTTCAAAACCCTAGTATATATCTCTATATAAATTATAAGTACTCTCTCTCCAATTCTAATGGAAGAGTGTGTAACCCCAAATCATGATAAGACTCCTCTTATTTATAGATATAGGGAACCCTCCTAAACTATTTAGAATAGGGTTTTTATTCTAATTAAACTCCTTTAATTAATTAAACTCATAATCCAATTAGGAATTTATGAAAGTACTTATATTAATTAATTCTCAAACCCTTTTAGGAATTAAATAATAATAATAGTAATAATAATAATAATAATAATAATAATAATAATAAGACTCCTCTTATTAATTTAGATTTAATATTTTCAAAATACTAAATAATAAATAGTAAGCTATTTAATTTATTCTATCTCCACAGATTAAATTAAATACACTTAACTTATTATTACGATTATATCATTTACTTCTTAAATAAATATTTTCCTTTTGCGGTGTGACCCTTTAGGTTCTCCATATTAAACCGGTTGTGAATAAATCAATTAGAACAATTCTAATTTTATTTAAATAAATAAATTAAACTATTTAATTCATTTAAATAAATAATATTTATTCTACAATAAGGGTAAGCCCCCTTAGTGATCAACGATTTTCCAGATAATATAGATTTTAACATTAATCACAAAAGAACTTTTCAGTGAATAGTTACCGTACAATTCAATCCTTCTACTATACAATGTCCCAATTTAATATAAGACATGGATTTACTGTCAAGTCTTGTTTTATTTAATTGTATGTATTTCGATTCCCAAATGCACAACTCTAAATAATGCAAATTAGAAACTCCTTTCTAATTTCATTCTACCTTGGCCAAGGACTACTGAGTTTTCATTTATCGAATCACATAGGACATTCACATCTTTTACTAGACATGGTAGATTCTTTGTTGATCATTCACATATCTCCATGTACAACTTATTATACCCAATCATACCCTTTGATATACCCTAAAGGTCTTAAGTAACATGTCAAAGTATAACTCATCATACACAAGATACTATGATGATCTCAAGTCCAATGATCACTTGTACTACTATCACTATAGGAATTCCTATTGACAGGCGAGTAAAACTCCATTAGGTAGTCCTTTGCGAGCCACGTTCAGTGAACTTATTCTCCAATATGCACCTACATACTTGCTTTAGTGTCTCCACACAAATGATTATGAGATCAATCATCCTCTTCTTAAGAGCTAGCGACGTATGTACTAATCTATCCGGATTCACTAATCCCCTATTTAGTAATCCAACGATTAGGAACGATTTTAGTTTGTGAGCTATCTAAAATTTAGATCTCATTAGCATGATCACCATCATAATTCTAAAAGCATTGCTCAAAACTATGGGTTTATCACATTTAATATAACAGCACCATGTAGATAATATAAAATGCCTTTTAAGAAAATCAATTCTAATATTAATAAATGATTAAGATTACAAAGTATATGCTACATCATATCAAATATGATTGGTTTGTGTGCATACTACTTTCAAAACCCTAGTTTCTATCTCTATATAAATTATAAGTACTCTCTCTCCAATTCTAATGGAAGAGTGTGTAACCCCAAATCATGATAAGACTCCTCTTATTTATAGATATCGGGAACCCTCCTAAACTATTTAGAATAGGGTTTTTATTCTAATTAAACTCCTTTAATTAATTAAACTCATAATCCAATAAGGAATTTATGAAAGTACTTATATTAATTAATTCTCAAACCCTTTTAGAAATTAAATAATAATAATAGTAATAATAATAATAATAATAATAAGACTCCTCTTATTAATTTAGATTTAATATTTTCAAAATACTAAATAATAAATAGTAAGCTATTTAATTTATTCTATCTCCACAGATTAAATTAAATACATTTAACTTATTATTACGATTATATCATTTACTTCTTAAATAAATATTTTCTTTTTGCGGTGTGACCCTTTAGGTTCTCCATATTAAACCGGTTGTGAATAAATCAATTAGAACAATTCTAATTTTATTTAAATAAATAAATTAAACTATTTAATTCATTTAAATAAATAATATTTATTCTACAATAAGGGTAAGCCCCCTTAGCGATCAACGACTTTCCATGTAATATAGCTTTCAACATTAATCACAAAGGAACCTTTCAGTGAATAGTTACCGTACAATTCAATCATTCTACCATACAATATCCCAATTAAATATAAGACATAGATTTACTGTCAAGTCTTGTTTTATTTAATTATATGTATTTCGATTGACAAATGCACAACTCTAAATAATGCAAATTAGAAACTCCTTTCTAATTTCATCCTGCCTTGGCCAAGGACTACTGAGTTGTCATTTATCGAATCACATAGGACATTCACATCTTTTACTAGACGTGGTAGATTCTTTGTTGATCAGTCACCTATCTCCATGTACAACTTATTATACCCAATCATACCCTTTGATATACCCTAAAGGTCTTAAGGGACATGTCAAAGTATAACTCATCATACACAAGATACTATGATGATCTCAAGTCCAAGGATCACTTGTACTACTATCACTATAGGAATTCCTATTGACAGGCGAGTAAAACTCCATTAGGTAGTCCTTTGCGAGCCACGTTCAGTGAACTTATTCTCCAATAAGCACCTACATACTTGCTTTAGTGTCTCCACACAAATGATTATGAGATCAATCATCCTCTTCTTAAGAGCAAGCAATGTATGTACTAATCTATCCGGATTCACTAATCTCCTATTTAGTAATCCAACGATTAGGAACGATTTTAGTTTGTGAGCTATCTAAAATTTAGATCTCATTAGCATGATCACCATCATGATTCTAAAAGCATTGCTCAAAACTATGGGTTTCTCACATTTAATATAACAGCACCATGTAGATAATTTAAAAATGCCTTTTAAGAAAATCAATTCTAATATTAATAAATGATTAAGATTACAAAGTATATGCTACATCATATCAAATATGATTGGTTTGTGTGCATCAAATATAATCCAATAAGGAATTTATGAAAGTACTTATATTAATTAATTCTCAAACCCTTTTAGGAATTAAATAATAATAATAGTAATAATAATAAGACTCCTCTTATTAATTTAGATTTAATATTTTCAAAATACTAAATAATAAATAGTAAGCTATTTAATTTATTCTATCTCCACAGATTAAATTAAATACACTTAACTTATTATTACGATTATATCATTTACTTCTTAAATAAATATTTTTCTTTTGTGGTGTGACCCTTTAGGTTCTCCATATTAAACCGGTTGTGAATAAATCAATTAGAACAATTCTAATTTTATTTAAATAAATAAATTAAACTATTTAATTCATTTAAATAAATAATATTTATTCTACAATAAGGGTAAGCCCCCTTAGCGATCAACGACTTTCCAGATAATATAGATTTCAACATTAATCACAAAAGAACCTTTCAGTTAATAGTTACCGTACAATTCAATCATTCTACCATACAATATCCCAATTAAATATAAGACATAGATTTACTGTCAAGTCTTGTTTTATTTAATTATATGTATTTCGATTGACAAATGCACAACTCTAAATAATGCAAATTAGAAACTCCTTTCTAATTTCATCCTGCCTTGGCCAAGGACTACTGAGTTGTCATTTATCGAATCACATAGGACATTCACATCTTTTACTAGACGTGGTAGATTCTTTGTTGATCAGTCACCTATCTCCATGTACAACTTATTATACCCAATCATACCCTTTGATATACCCTAAAGGTCTTAAGGGACATGTCAAAGTATAACTCATCATACACAAGATACTATGATGATCTCAAGTCCAAGGATCACTTGTACTACTATCACTATAGGAATTCCTATTGACAGGCGAGTAAAACTCCATTAGGTAGTCCTTTGCGAGCCACGTTCAGTGAACTTATTCTCCAATAAGCACCTACATACTTGCTTTAGTGTCTCCACACAAATGATTATGAGATCAATCATCCTCTTCTTAAGAGCAAGCAATGTATGTACTAATCTATCCGGATTCACTAATCTCCTATTTAGTAATCCAACGATTAGGAACGATTTTAGTTTGTGAGCTATCTAAAATTTAGATCTCATTAGCATGATCACCATCATGATTCTAAAAGCATTGCTCAAAACTATGGGTTTCTCACATTTAATATAACAGCACCATGTAGATAATTTAAAAATGCCTTTTAAGAAAATCAATTCTAATATTAATAAATGATTAAGATTACAAAGTATATGCTACATCATATCAAATATGATTGGTTTGTGTGCATCAAATATAATCCAATAAGGAATTTATGAAAGTACTTATATTAATTAATTCTCAAACCCTTTTAGGAATTAAATAATAATAATAGTAATAATAATAATAATAATAAGACTCCTCTTATTAATTTAGATTTAATATTTTCAAAATACTAAATAATAAATAGTAAGCTATTTAATTTATTCTATCTCCACAGATTAAATTAAATACACTTAACTTATTATTACGATTATATCATTTACTTCTTAAATAAATATTTTTCTTTTGTGGTGTGACCCTTTAGGTTCTCCATATTAAACCGGTTGTGAATAAATCAATTAGAACAATTCTAATTTTATTTAAATAAATAAATTAAACTATTTAATTCATTTAAATAAATAATATTTATTCTACAATAAGGGTAAGCCCCCTTAGCGATCAACGACTTTCCAGATAATATAGATTTCAACATTAATCACAAAAGAACCTTTCAGTTAATAGTTACCGTACAATTCAATCATTCTACCATACAATATCCCAATTAAATATAAGACATAGATTTACTGTCAAGTCTTGTTTTATTTAATTATATGTATTTCGATTGACAAATGCACAACTCTAAATAATGCAAATTAGAAACTCCTTTCTAATTTCATCCTGCCTTGGCCAAGGACTACTGAGTTGTCATTTATCGAATCACATAGGACATTCACATCTTTTACTAGACGTGGTAGATTCTTTGTTGATCAGTCACCTATCTCCATGTACAACTTATTATACCCAATCATACCCTTTGATATACCCTAAAGGTCTTAAGGGACATGTCAAAGTATAACTCATCATACACAAGATACTATGATGATCTCAAGTCCAAGGATCACTTGTACTACTATCACTATAGGAATTCCTATTGACAGGCGAGTAAAACTCCATTAGGTAGTCCTTTGCGAGCCACGTTCAGTGAACTTATTCTCCAATAAGCACCTACATACTTGCTTTAGTGTCTCCACACAAATGATTATGAGATCAATCATCCTCTTCTTAAGAGCAAGCAATGTATGTACTAATCTATCCGGATTCACTAATCTCCTATTTAGTAATCCAACGATTAGGAACGATTTTAGTTTGTGAGCTATCTAAAATTTAGATCTCATTAGCATGATCACCATCATGATTCTAAAAGCATTGCTCAAAACTATGGGTTTCTCACATTTAATATAACAGCACCATGTAGATAATTTAAAAATGCCTTTTAAGAAAATCAATTCTAATATTAATAAATGATTAAGATTACAAAGTATATGCTACATCATATCAAATATGATTGGTTTGTGTGCATCAAATATAATCCAATAAGGAATTTATGAAAGTACTTATATTAATTAATTCTCAAACCCTTTTAGGAATTAAATAATAATAGTAATAATAATAATAATAAGACTCCTCTTATTAATTTAGATTTAATATTTTCAAAATACTAAATAATAAATAGTAAGCTATTTAATTTATTCTATCTCCACAGATTACTTAAATACACTTAACTTATTATTACGATTATATCATTTACTTCTTAAATAAATATTTTTCTTTTGCGGTGTGACCCTTTAGGTTCTCCATATTAAACCGATTGTGAATAAATCAATTAGAACAATTCTAATTTTATTTAAATAAATAAATTAAACTATTTAATTCATTTAAATAAATAATATTTATTCTACAATAAGGGTAAGCCCCCTTAGCGATCAACGACTTTCCAGATAATATAGATTTCAACATTAATCACAAAAGAACCTTTCAGTTAATAGTTACCGTACAATTCAATCATTCTACCATACAATATCCCAATTAAATATAAGACATGGATTTACTGTCAAGTCTTGTTTTATTTAATTATATGTATTTCGATTCCCAAATGCACAACTCTAAATAATGCAAATTAGAAACTCCTTTCTAATTTCATTCTGCCTTGGCCAAGGACTACTGAGTTGTCATTTATCGAATCACATAGGATATTCTATACTTTTACTAGAAGTGGTAGATTCTTTGTTGACCATTCACCTATCTTCATGTACAACTTATTATACTCAATCATACCCTTTGATATACCCTAAAGGTCTTAAGGGACATGTCAAAATATAACTCATCATACACAAGATACTATGATGATCTCAAGTCTAAGGATCACTTTTACTATTATCACTTAAGGAATTCCTATTGACAGGCAAGTAAAAATCTATTAGATATTCCTTTAGCGAGCCACGTTCAGTGAACTTATTCTCTAATAAGCACCTACATACTTGCTTTAGTGTCTCCACACAAATGATTATGAGATCAATCATCCTCTTCTTAAGAGTAAACAAAGTATGTACTAATCTATCTGAATTCATTAATCCCCTTTTAGTAATCCAATGATTAGGAACGATTTTAATTTTACGCTATCTAGAATTTAGATCTCATTAACATGATCATCATCATGATTCTAAAAGTATTGCTCAAAACTTTAAGTTTGTCACACTTAATATAACAATATTATGTAGATAATGTAAATGCCTTTAATAAATCAATTCTTTTATTAATAACTGAATAAGATTACAAAGTATATGCTACATCATATCAAATATGATTGGCTTTTGTGCATACTACTCTTTGAAAATTACTTTCCCCAATCGCTGGGCGCTGGCATGGGCGTTGGGCACGGACGTCATGCGGCGCGCGCGCGGGTGCGCAGGCCTCGCAGGCCTCAACAGGAAAGCCTCGGCAAGCAGGCGCTGGGCGCGGTCGCCGTGCGATGCGCGCAGGCCTCGACAGCCTCTGTAGATGCTAAGCACTGGGCGTGAGCGGCCAGACAGGCAGTAGGCACGGGCGCGCGCACGGGCCTCGGCAGGCAGGCGGGCAGCAAGCGAACAGCAGGCGGGGCGCCTGGCGAGCAGTAGAGCGTGGGCTCGGGCGTGCGCGCTAGCGTGCAGGCGCGCGGCAGCCAACGTGTGCCAACCAGGCCATGAGCACGTGCGCGCCAGGCGCCGCGCGGGCACGCCAACGCCGTCCTGAGTGCGATCTGACATATTTTTAGTGCGATCTGAGCTGCATTTTATCCGAGCTTAGCTAGGGTTTCTTGAAGAAGACTATATATATTCTCTTCTGAGCTTTATATCATCTATCTAGAGATAGAGAGGCTACAAAATATATCATACAACAGTGCTAAAGGCTGCAAATCAAGCTGAATCAAGCCACAAGCCAAGGAACTCAGTCAACAAGATTTGCAATATTGAAGAGGAGGGCTACAAATCTTCAACCACCAAAGGAGCAACATCTGAATACTCTCAAAAGTGGTTTTATATCTAGAAATTCATCTCTTTTGCAATTCGAATTTGACAATGTATAAATTGCAATTGATGTTTATTGTAGCTATCATGAACTAACTTTCTATTCTAAGATTGCAATGGAACCCAACACCTAAATTGAATTGAATTCTCTCTCTTTGATATTAGTTAATCATTTATGAATTGATTATCATAACCTTTGCTTTCTAGATTAATTGCTTAACTCGTAATTACCTTGGGAACCTATATGAACTTGACGAACAGATTATAGGTTAAGACCTAGTTTTAATAACATGTGAGAGTTAAAGATTGTTACGGGTTATTAATTGGATTAAGTGACGTGTGTCTTGTTAATAATCTGCATAAATAAGTAACTTGATAGTAGTTGGGATAGACATATACCTAACTATCGCATACAACCAATAGAGAATCTAGTCTTAATGACTTCCAATGCGAAAGTTGGTAATTGAGGGGATGCTTAACGAGATTTAGTGACACGTGTCTTATTAATCATTCTTGAAATTGGTCTCTTGATAGTGTATAGGATAGACATATACCTATTCACCATTTAGGAAGATTCGTGATTGACCATCGATAGAGGCTCTTATGAAGTTTTGATTTCTCGGTTATTAATTCGTATGATATAACTGATTAAAAAGAGAGAGTTAGGAGATTCAAATGATGTGTTGGGGGAAATTGTAATCTTAGATCTCCCTATCTTGATATTTTATCGTGGTTTATTCATTACTTATCTTATGAACTCAACCAATCAACAAAACTCAAATCTTCATCGTTTAAATTAGATCAAATTGATATATGATTGGTACTTGGTATTTATTCGTCACAATTTCATATGGGTTCGACTCATATCTTATCAATATATTACTTGTGGACCGTGTATACTTGCATGTGTGTGTTTATCGATTGCTAAATCGTCCAACACACAGCATCAAAGTTTATCTTTTGCTTCAAAACGATGGCGGGCATGACTCTTAGTTGCAGATCACTCACAGTATCATGGGCGGTATCTTTGCATAGAATACATTTACCCACAATCTCAGCTAAGAACTCAAATTCCTCTGGAAATTCCTTCTTCTTCATCCCCTTAAGATGATTCTTTATATACCCCATCAATCTCATGCCTTCATCAGTATCAATTTCTTTTAAAGATGATAGACCTTGATTGACGAACCCTAGGCATTTGTTGATTTCTACAGCACCTATCGTTAGGTTGGTTCCGCAAACTTTGGTGGTCAGAATGTCATCATTGGTCGCTGCATTCTGATAGAACTCCTTCACCAGGTCAGAGAAGATTCTGGTGTTTGATCATAAGCATTCTGACAACCCAGCCTCCTTTATAATCTTGAGAATCTCTTTGAACTTCTCTTCTGATTCCTTAAACTTATCAAAGCCAAGTTGGATTCCTATAACAACTTGACAGTTTTCCATACCAAGGGTTTTGATGAATGAAGGATGCTTGATTATAGATGGAGATTTGAAGCGATATGGGTTTTTGAGTGATCAGCATGGTTTTGTAAGAGGAAAGATTTTAATAACTAATAGGAAAGAACAACCGTCAGTATTTGAATTTGGACCTGTGTCAGTTCCCTCTTTTTGTCAAGGACACGTGTTGGAAACCCATTTGCTGATTGAAAGTAGTATGCACACAAGTCAATCATATTTGATATGATGTAGCATATACTTTGTAATCTTATTCGGTTATTAAAGGCATTTTACTTTATCTACATTGTGCTGTTATATTAAATGTGATAAACCTATAGTTTTGAGCAATGCTTTTAGAATCATGACGGTGATCATGCTAATGAGATCTAAATTCAAGATAGCTCACAAACTAAAATTGTTCCTAATCGTTGGATTACTAAAAAGGGGATTATTGAATCCGGATAAATTAGTACATACGTTGCTTGCTCTTAGGAAGAGGATGATTGATCTCATAATCATTTATGTGGAGACACTAAAGCAAGTATATAGGTGCTTATTAGAGAATAAGTACACTGACCGTGGCTCGCTAAGGAATATCTAATGGAGTTTTACTCGACTGTCAATAGGAATTTCTCTAGTGATAGTAGTACAAGTGATCCTTGGACTTGAGATCATCATAGTATCTTGTGTATAATAAGTTATACTTTGATATGTCCCTTAAGACCTTTAGGATATATCAACGGGTATAATTGGGTATAATAAGTTGTACATGGAGATAGGTGAATGACCAACAAAGAATCTACCACATCTAGTAAAAGATGTGAATGTCCTATGTGATTCGATAAATGACAACTCAGTAGTCCTTGGCCAAGGCAGAATGAAATTAGAAAGGACTTTCTAATTTGCATTATTTAGAGTTGTGCATTTAGGAATCGAAATACATATAATTAAATAAAATAAGACTTGATAGTAAATCCATGTCTTATATTTAATTGGGACATTGTATGGTAGAAGGATTGAATTGTACGGTAACTATGCACTGAAAGGTTCTTTTATGATTAATGTTAAAATCTATATTATCTGGAAAGTCGTTGATTGCTAAGGGAGCTTACCCTTATTGTAGAATAAATATTATTTATTTAAATTAATTAAATAGTTTAATTTTTTTATTTAAATATAATTAGAATTGTTCTAATTGAATTATTCACACCGGTTTAATATGGAGAACCTAAAGGGTCACACCGCAAAAGAAAAATATTTATTTAAGAAGTAAATGGCATAATAATAATAATAAGTTAAGTGTATTTAATTTAGAGAAGGGTTTTCCTACATCTATAAATAAGAAAAGTCTTATCATAGATTGGGGTTACACACTCTTGTATTAGATTGTGGAGAGTACTTGCAATTTCTATAGAGATAGAAACTAGGGTTTTGCAAACACCCATCTTCTTGAACAACTATTCTTCCTTGATGGATCACCTCTAGAGGCCAAACACTTGGGTGGCTAACGTTGATCAAGCGAAGGAATTTAGTTGGTAAAATTCAAGGAGAACGCGAAGGAATTGGAGGTAAACTTTTACCCGAGGAAGCTTTGATTTACGAGGGTATAATTCTCTATCTCTATCTATTTTGTTAATTGATAATTGAACACAAGGAAAGATCATGGTGATGGTTTGTATGAAAAATTTTAAAAATCCGTTTTATCACGCTTCCGCTCTATTTATGTAATTTGATTGCATACTTGCGTTATATACAAACCCACCAGTGGTATTAGAGCCTAATCTTTGTGTTAATTATTGATTTTGATGATTCCATGTATGAATTGATATGCGATACGATCAGATTTTGGGTAGAAAATTTTTTCCTGAATCTGCATCGCGGCGTGGTTGCGCCGCTTCCAGCTCATTCTGGAGCGCGGCTGCGCCTGAACCCAGAAAACGTTTCTGGGAGTGCAGCGCGGCCGCGCCGCTCCTAGTTCAATTTGGAGCACGGCCGCACCGGTATGCAGAGTTTGAAAATTTTTTATTTTTCTCAATTAACATAAATGGTTTATTTAATTAATAAAAGTTTAAAACAAAGATATTTATTTTATCTGAAATATGATTCAAGATTGCTAAAATTAAAGGAGTTTAATTTGGATTTGGTTTTTTGATTGAAATAAAAGAGTTTATTTTGTTTCAAAAACTAAATATTAGCAAAACTTTTGCCCATTAATTGATATCAATGCATATATGGAATGGTTTTATTATTTATGAGATGAGTGTTATTTATTGATGCATATGGAGATATGTATGATAATAAATATGGATTGATTATGGACTATTGACCAATGTGTGATTGGAATTATTTTAGAGGATGCTTGAATGAATGGGTTTTTATAAATGGGGTCTGCGTACCTCGTCTTCTCTAATTTTTCTTAATGTAAATTCTATCTCCCTCCTATGTACTTCCCCTTGATTGCTGATCAAGGTTTCTATTTATTGTAAATAGTATATATAATAGGATTAGTTAGAATTATTTTGAAGAATTGGACACAAAGGAGCAAGAAGAGCATGAAGACGCGTTTGTAATGGAGCATGGGTTTTAAATGTAATAGTTATATTTAAATTTAATTCTTGCACCCTAGGTTTGACCTTTTAGTTCACTTGGTGGCTCTAGTAAACCAAACTAGAATAAAAGTCCATATTCAATCCGGGTAGAATATAATATTCTATATGTGCATGATTACTATATATATATTATATATTATCCAACATGCTTCGCATGTCAAATAATATGACGCGTATTTTATATATATATGTGCATGCGCGCTAAACAAGATGAGACTAATAATAATAAACCTCTTAAAGAAATCATATTAAGTCCTAAGCGTTCAGAGATATTCGGAATATCGAACGTCGCCTTCTAGCATGGTAAAGCAATAGAGTAATAAATGTTTAATATGAGTTTGTTGTGTCACCACAAGGCAAATATTTAATTTTTAAGATGTTGTCTTATCACATTTGATGCTTATTAAGGAATTGAACATTACTGTTTTGTTGTATCACCACAAAGACGGTATTTTTCTCTTCACATATATGGAAGTACTAGGATGGACTTAACTTGGATAATTTTGATTCGGATGTGCCACCACTTGATCAAAATAATTTAAGAGGCAAAATACAGGGAGTTACATAGTGATGTAATTGACAATAGTTGTCTACCTATTTATTTATATATCGTTTGTTGTGTCACCACAAGGCTATATACAATTTAAATGGGATCCTTAGTCTCACTAACAAATCTTTAATTAGAATTGCCGAACTATATAATGAGGGTAATATAGTTTGATGAAAAAGTGAGAGATACCAATTTAAAATAAAGACCTAATCTATTTTGGTAATTAATTAAATGAATGCATACTAAGATGTTGTCTATTTCACATGCATAATTTAAAAATGTCAAACTCACTATCACTGCGTAGCATACTTGATGCTAACAAACTGACCGGACCGAATTACACGGACCGGTTAAGGAATCTGATAATAGTTCTCAAGGCTAAAAAGCTATCTTATATCCTTAATACGCCTATCCCTGCAATGGTTGTAGACAATGCCTCTGAAGAAGAGATTACTACTTTTAGAAAGTGGCAAGATGATGCACAGTTAGCTTAATACATCATGCTCGCATCCATGAGTAACGAGCTTTAGCGTCAGTATGAAACATTGGATGCTCTTACTGTACTCCTGCACCTTCAAGGAGCTGAATGGTGAGGAAAGTAGGACTGCTAGATATTAGATATCTAAGGAGCTCTTCCTGTAATATTCTGAACCCTAATAAGATTTGTATATATAAATTATGTGTTTATTAAATGAAATTTCTTGTTCTGACTCTGTGTTATGTGATAATATACTCTAATGAACGACTGTTCAGGGAATCATTGAAAACCTAATACGATTCAAAAACGCAATCGTATACGTTTAGAATTAGAGCGTATAACCTAAAATTAGATATCAAGAAGTTTAAAACCTTAAAGCCTAATGATATTCAAATTTTGTGCTTAATAAAGATCGAAATGATATTTCGAAGCAGGTGTTTTGTGATTTTATTATGTAAATCGTGAATTAGGTCAAATAAAATTTTTTTGCCAAGCTATTTAGTCGTGCTTACACTGACAAAATGATTTGTTGTGCTTTCCACGATTTCACCAAGAAGCATCCCGGCAAATTACTTTTAGCAAGCTGCTTTGTCATGCTTAAACTGATATAGTGCTTTGTCGTGCTTATGGTGACAAGCTGCTTTGTCATGCTTACGCCTGACACATGCTGGCTTACGTCTGACACACGCCAGCTTATGCCTAGCACATGCCAGCTTACATCTGGCATACGCCAGCTTACGCTTGGCACATGCCAGGTACTAAAGTGTAATTAACCTAGGTACTAAAGTGTAATTAACCACTTTTTCTTATCTTAAAGTATAATTAACCTAGGTACCTAAGTGTAATAAGTCAGGTGCAAAGTGTAATAAGTCGAGCCCCTAACGTGCAATTAGCGAAACTATGTTTTTCTATAAATAGCAAACTAAGTTCATTCATTCCTTACTATTTTTCAAGAGCAGTTCAAGAGCAAAAACACTCTATATTTATATTCTGAGATATATTGTGAGATAAAACTTACTTTCGAAGTATCGAAGCGCTACGCGATTGGAAGTAAAGCTAACAACTACAAGAGGTATACTCTAGTAGTTATTATTTTCATTCTTCTTTGTATATTTAGTAAAAATATACTTTCACAAGCAGTTATAATACCCAAATTATTTTATATATATACAAAAGTCTTATTTATAAGTAGTTATAATGTCCGATTTATTTCTCTTATAAAGTTAAAAATATACTTTTATAAGCAGTTACTATGTATGATTTTCTTCAATTATTTAGTATGAATATTCATTTTATAAGCAGTTATAATGCTGAAATTATTTCATGTATAGTAGAAGAAATCTTATTTATATGCGGTTATAATACCTAAAATAAAACTTAAAAGATTTAATCATTAAACGTTTATTTATCTACATAAACTTATAATCGTGTAGGATTTACGACGAACGTTTAGACCGTTATATTAACTGTAAAAGATATACGAGGCAAGTCTCCAAACCTTATTATATTTATGCAAGTATTATATATTTTGCTATCAATTTTTGTCAAGTTATTGCTTCTTATTCAGCATAACTTAAAAAATGGATCATTATTCATATATTGTTTATTCGAACATAAATTGTTGTGTCAAACCAAATTGTTTTGGTACAACATCTTATACTGAGAAATAAAATGCCTTGGTGGAAGGTTGAAAATCGTCGATTATATATTAACATAAAATTGTAGGATGATATGCATACTCCTAGGATATTAGTAGGTTGATCCCCTACGAGATATCCGAAATCAAGCTGTTTTAAGTCATTGAAGGCTGATAGAACTGATTGAAACACATGATTCATGTACTGAACCCTCAATTATACATCTTTGACATCTTTCAACTCAAACACATTGTGTTTATATTTTCAAATAAACTTCCTGAACATTTGTAGCTCATTCTTGCATACAACTTTCTTTGCAGTTTTAAATGGTAATCCCGGAACTTCAGGGATAGACAAGGGAAAAAGCTATGTTAATTAGTTTTATCCTACTATTGTGAATGTTTTCAAGTCTTATAAGACTTTTGTTGTAATAAAGACATAGTACTGAGAATGTTGTAACCAAACTTAAACTTATTAAATATATCATCTTTTGTTACATCTCTTGCATTGTATTTACATTTTTAGTCAACTCAGAAAATAGCATTTGATCTAGTACAATATCCCTATGAACTATACATCTGAATGAGAGTATTTAAATGATACTGGGAGTTCTGTAAGCGCTGAGGTTACACTTAATGAGCGCCGGTAAGGTGCCACCTTTACTAAAATGCGCCCCTCTGTTCCAAGAACAATCTTATCATTAATACTGTGAATATCAGATAGATAGGGAATATCGATATGAAAGAGATATTCGTAAGATATGAATCTATACATCCAAGTGAGGGTATCCAAACACAGTTAACGTTCTGGCCGAAACTATTGCCTGTTATGGGATACTGTGAACCTTGGATAGATAGAAGTTATATATTATTGAATGTTTATAGTTGAATAATTTCACGTGAGCACCAAATCTGCTATAGGGAGTGTAGAGAATTTGGGGGCGTCACAGGTTGGTATCAGAGTTGTAGATTATAGTTCTAAGGTAGTTAAGAAATACCTTAGGATATAGTCTTTGAGTCCGTAAAATACTTAATTATATATAAAATAATCTTAAAAGCTTTATATTATGTGTAAATTTGTTTCCCCATAATACTAAACAAGTAAACTATTTGTAGGATGTCAGAGACTAATTGGAACGACCATCCATTGATAGATTACCACATGGGTGACAGATAGTGAGCCAGAAGAGGAGCCAGAGGAGATATATCCCGCACTAGGGACACCAGAGGAGGAGGACCGTGAGGAAGAAGAACTCTTGCATGACTAGGAGATACTAGATGTTGAGGAGGATGAACATCCTATAGATGGACAGCTAGTAGATCCTGATGAGGAGATTGGAACGAGTCAGATGATGAGTGTTGACAGACACGAGGAGATAGTTACGGGGATGGTTCAGCAGTCGACCGAAGACCTAGAGGCTACCAACTTTGGGACATACACAGCTGAAGGTTTGTTGGAGTGTGAGAAGGGTACTACTTGCCATCTTAGGACACTCCTCTAGAGTACCCAAAAAGAAAAGCAAGATGCCCAGATGCAGTTATACCGAGCTGATAAGGGATGTCGTGATACATTCGATGACTTAGAGTGTCGGGTGCTTAGATATCCAATATAGGAGAATAAGGTGGACTATATGATAGATTGATCAGTGGTATGCCACATGGTCCAGGATGCCTATAAAGAGGCACATGGTCGTTAAGTCTAGTATAGTACTTAGGTTTATTTTTCGCAGTTTGTATTATAAAGATTTTGGTTGTAAAATAGGGAATCCCTTATACTAACTAGCGGTAGTATAAACCACTAGTCGAATATTTAAACTTTCAGTATGTGATATACAAATTATGTTTGTATAAATTAAGTTGTTAATTCTGTGTGTAGTATATACTTGTATTTATACTTGTCTTTCTTTTATTTATAGAATCATGGCAACGAGAAGGAGAAATTAGAATGAGAGAGAAAATGAGAATAGAGAAACAAACCCCACCCAACAACTGATACACATACTCTTAGGAGCCTTACAAGGTCATCCACCACATCAACCTACTGCAGTTAATCCACAGGGTACCGTGTTCAAATACTTTAAACTTGTAGGACCACCCGAATTTAAGGGAGCCGCAGTGAGGCTCAAACTTGGGTTACCGAGATCGAGAAGGTCTTTGTGGTGACTAATGTCGGCGAAGATCAAAAGACAGTCTTTGCCACCTTTTTCCTCAAGGGCGAGGTGAACCATTGGTGGGAAAATACTAAAGTTTGTGCAGGTGAAGGGATGATTCCTTGGGCTAAATTCAAGGAACTATTCTTTGAAAATTACTTTCCCCAATCGATGCAGGATCGCATGGAGGTACGATTCCTAGAATTGAAACAAGGGGAGCTTACGGTATCCCAGTATATGGCTAAGTTCAATGAATTAGCTAGGTTTGCCCCACATCAAGTCAATACGGAGGCAAGGAAGACCAGGAGGTATGAAGAGGGGTTGAAACCCCAAATTTGTAGTAAGTTGTCGGTGTTTCAAGTGAAGAGTTTTCCTAAAATTCTCAAGAAAGCTATCATAGCTGAAAATGAGAATGAAGCTTTGTTAAACTTTCATAAAGAGAAACGGAGTCAAACTGAAGGAGGAAGGTTTAAAGGGAAAGTAAGTACTGGTGGGTTCAATAATAATAATAACAAGAGGAAGTGGGATGCCACTTTCAATAACTTTGGGAAGAAGGGGAATAATTACAACAATTATAACAATAATAACAAGGTGGAACGTTGTGCCACATGTGGAAAGAACCATCTGGGAGTATGTCATAGGAAGGTGGTTACCTGTTACAGCTGTGGTCAGGAAGGACATTATTCTTCTGATTGTCCCAAGAAGAGTAATGATAATACCAATCAGGGCAATCAGAATAATAAATGTTATAATTATGGCGCAACGGGTCATATATCTAGAAATTGCCCAAGGAGTAGGAATCAAACTGGGGGAGGAAATCAAGCCACAAATAACACCCTCAAACCAACAGTAGCAGGTGCTGGAGGTCAGAGTCGTCCAACCGCCAGAACATTTAATATGACGATGAGGGATGTTGTGACAGGTATCATCCCTATCGACACTTTAAATGCATATGTGTTATTCGACTCTGGTGCTACTTGTTCATTCGTGTCTAATAGTTTTGCTAAAAACTTGAATATGCCATGCGAAGACTTAGACATACCTTTCAATGTAATAATTGCAAATCGAGAGATAATTCCCGTTAAAACTGTATATAAAGATTGTAACGTAGAGATTAAGGGACAAGTGTTTCTTATGAACCTCTTTCCTATACGGTTAGGGGAATTCGATATAATTTTAGGCATGGATTGGTTGGTTAATCATAATGCAATGATTGACTGCCATCGAAAGCGTGTAAACCTAGTGACTGCGTCAAAGTCAAAGGTAGTGTTCAACGATGGTTGCTCACCTAAACGATCTCGATATCTGACAGTAATGCAAACGGAGAGATTGCTTAGGAAGGGTTGTACAGGTTATTTGCCATATATAGTAGATACTCGAAAGGAAGGAGCAAAGCTAGATCAAATACCTGTAGTTAGGGAATTTCAAGATGTATTTCCCGATGACTTACCAGGTCTTCCTCCGGATAGGGAGATTGAGTTTGTTATCGATCTTGCACCTGGTACAACGCCAGTTTCGAAGGCACCGTACAGGATGGCACCAGTAGAGTTGAAGGAGTTACTTGTGCAGTTACAAGAACTCTTAGACAAACAGTACATACAACCCAGTATTTCACCTTGGGGAGCACCGGTGTTGTTTGTAAAGAAGAAGGATGGAACTTTGAGGTTATGTGTTGACTATAAAGAATTAAATAAGTTGACCATAAAGAACAAATATCCTTTACTAAGAATTGATGATCTGTTTGACCAGTTGAAAGGGGCCGAACACTTTTCAAAAATTGACCTACGATCAGGTTATCATCAATTAAAGGTAAGAAAGGAAGATGTGCCGAAGACAGGGTTTAGGACACGCTATGGACATTATGAGTTTCTTATGATATCCTTTGGATTAACGAATGCACCGGCAGCATTCATGGACTTGATGAACCGAGTGTTTAAACCATGCTTAGACAAATTTGTCATAGTGTTTATCGATGATATTTTAGTATACTCGAGAACAAAGGAGGAGCATGTTGAACACTTAAGGAGCGTATTGGAGATATTACGAAAGGAACAACTGTATGCAAAGTTTTTTAAGTGTGAGTTCTGGTTAGAACGACTCCAATTCTTGGTCATGTGATTGACAAGAATGGAATCGCGGTAGATCCAGCAAAGATAGAGATGATTGTGAATTGGGAACAACCAACAACTCCAACAGAAGTAAGAAGTTTTCTCAGTTTAGCAAGGTACTATCGGCGTTTTATACAAGATTTTTCAAAAATAGTAACTCCGCTAAACAATTTAACTCGAAAGATGGTAAAGTACGTCTGGACAGATAAATGTGACGAAAGCTTCCGAGAGTTGAAGAAGCGATTGAGCATGGCACCACTGTTATCTTTGCCAGATGATACAGGAGGCCTTGTAGTTTATAGTGATGCATCACACAAGGGATTAGGTTGTGTGTTGATGCAACATGGGAAAGTGATTGCATATGCATCACGACAACTCAAAGATTATGGAAAGAAGTATCCTACACATGATCTTGAGTTAGCCGTTGTAGTATTTGCCTTGAAAATTTGGAGGCATTACTTGTATGGAGAAAAGTGTGAGATATACACAAATCATAAAAGTCTGAAGTATATTTTCACGCAGAAGGAGTTAAATATAAGGCAGAGGAGATAGCTAGAATTGATAAAGGATTTCGACTGTGAAATCTTATATCATCCCGGGAAAGCCAACATCATAACAGACGCGTTAAGTAGAAAGAACCGAGATAAGTTGAATGTAATAACCAACAACGAAGTACTGATAAAAGAGTTTGACAAACTTGAGATAGAGGTAATAGTTCCAGCTAATTCTACCCAGAAGTTATTCGTTGTGGAAAGTAATTCGACTTTGTTGGATAGTCAGGGAACTACAGGAGACAGATGAAGAGTGTCAGACGTGTAAAACTGAAATAACTCATAAAAAGAATATCAAATTCAGAATAGACAAAGATGGGGTACTGAGGTATGAGGATAGAATATGGGTACCCTCAGTATAAGAACTAAAAGATGAAATAATGAATGAAGCCCATAGTTCTAAGTTCGTCGTGCATCCAGGTAGTACAAAAATGTACAAAGATTTAAGTCAACATTTTTGGTGATCGAACATGAAAAGAAAAATAGCGAAATGGGTAAGTAAATGTTTAATATGTCAAAGGGTTAAAGCCGAACATCAAAAACCTAGTGGATTACTGCAGCCTTTAGAAATTCCCGAGTGGAAATGGGAACATATTACCATGGATTTCGTAGTAGGTCTTCCAAACACCCAGAAAGGTAACAATGTCGTTTGTGTAATTGTAGACGGCTCATTTTCTACCTATAAAGTTAACTTCAGTCTTGACCAGTTAGCCAAACTTTACATCAATGAAGTTATTTCTAGACATGGAGTCCCTGTTTCTATAATATCAGACCGAGATCCCCGATTTACTTCACTTTTTTTGACAAGTCTCCAGAAATATTTAGGAACTCAGTTGAGATTAAGCACAGCTTATCACTCACAAACCGACGGTTAGAGTGAGAGAACAATTCAAACATTGGAGGACATGTTGCGAATTGCATCATGGACTTCAAGGGAAGTTGGGAAGATCAGTTACCTTTGGTAGAGTTTGCCTACAACAATAGTTATCATGCCAGCATAGGAATGCCACCATTTAAAGCTTTGTATGGAAGGAAATGTAGGACACCATTATGTTGGGACGAGGTCGGTGAACGACAAATGCTAGGACCAGAAATACTTCAACAAACCGTTAAGGTAGTTCGAGTTATACAAGGAAGATTGCAAGCATCTCAAGATCGACAGAAGAAATATACGGATCAATACAGGAATCTACAAGATTTCGATGTTGGTAGTCACGTATGTTTAAAAGTATCTCCGTGGAAAGGCAAAATCCGTTTCGGCAAGAAAGGAAAATTAAGTCGGAGATTCGTTGGACCATTCCAGATATTGAAGAGGATAGGTGAGGCAGCTTATGAGGTAGCCCTACCTCCTGAGTTAGAACATATTCATAACGTGTTTCATGTGTCCGTATTATGACCATACAAACCCGATTATAAACATGTTATAGATTACGAGCCTATCCAGATCGAGAAAGATTTATCATATGAAGAAGTTCCTATTGAAATCATAGATAGGAAAGAACAAAATCTACGAAATAAAGTGATACCTTCAGTCAAGGTTATTTGGAGAAATCAAAACATAGAGGAAGCTACGTGGGAGTTCGAGTGTAAAATGCGAGACAACTACCCACACTTGTTTTTGTAATCTGTACTGTAATTTCGAGGACGAAATTCTTATTAGTGAGGGTCAATGTAATATTCCGAACCCTAATAAGATTTGTGTATGTAAATTATGTGTTTATTAAATGAAATTTCTTGTTCCGACTCTGTGTTATGTGATGATATACTCTAATGAACGACTGTTCAGGGAATCATTGAAAACCTAATACGATTCAAAAACGCTATCGTATACGTTTAGAATTAGAGCGTATAATCTAAAACTAGGTATCAAGAAGTTTAAAACCTTAAACCCTAATGATATTCGAATTTTGTGCTTAATAAAGATCGAAATTATATTTTGAAGCAGGTGTTTTGTGATTTTATTATGTAAACGATGAATTAGGTCAAATAAAATTTTTTTGTCAAGCTGCTTAGTCATGCTTACACTGACAAAATGATTTGTCGTGCTTTCCACGATTTCACCAAGAAGCATCCCGGCAAATTATTTTTAGCAAGCTGCTTTGTCGTGCTTAAACTGATATAGTGCTTTTGTCGTGCTTATGGTGACAAGCTGCTTTGTCATGCTTACGCCTGGCACACGCTGGCTTACGCCTGACACACGCCTACTTACGCCTGGCACACGCCAGCTTACGCCTAGCACACGCCAGCTTACGCTAGGCACACGCCAGGTACTAAAGTGTAATTAACCATTTTTTCTTAGCTTAAAGTGTAATTAACCTAGGTACCAAAGTGTAATAAGTCGGGTGCAAAGTGTAATAAGTCGAGCCCCTAACGTGCAATTAGCAAAACTATGTTTTCCTATAAATAGCAAACTAAGTTCATTCATTCCTTACTATTTTTCAAGAGCAGTTCAAGAGCAAAAACACTCTATATTTATATTCTGAGATATATTATGAGATAAAACTTACTTTAGAAGTATCGAAGCGCTACGGGATTGGAAGTAAAGCTAGCAACTACAAGAGGTATACTCTAGTAGTTATTATTTTAATTCTTCTTTGTATATTTAGTAAAAATATACTTTTACAAGCAGTTATAATGCCCAAATTATTTTTTATATATACAAAAGTCCTATTTATAAGCAGTTATAATGTCTGATTTATTTTTCTTATAAAGTTAAAAATATACTTTTATAAACAGTTACTATGTCTGATTTTCTTCAAGTATTTAGTATGAATATTCATTTTATAAGCAGTTATAATGCTGAAATTATTTCATGTATAGTAGAAGAAGTCTTATTTATATGCGGTTATAATACCTAAAATAAAATTTAAAAGATTTAATCGTTAAACGCTTATTTATCTACATAAACTTATAATCATGTAGGATTTACGACGAACGTTTAGACTGTTATATTAACTGTAAAAGATATATAAGGCAAGTCTCCAAACCTTGTTACATTTATGCAAGTATTATACATCTTACTATCAATTATTGTGAAGTTATTGCTTCTTATTCAGCATAACTTAATAAATGAATCATTATTCATATATTGTTTATTCGAGCATAAATTGTTGGGTCAAACCAAATTGTTTTGGTACGACATCTTATACTGAGAAATCAAATGCCTTGGTGGAAGGTTGAAAATCGTCGATTATATATTGACATAAAATTGTAGGATGATATGCATACTCCTAGGATATTAGTAGGTTGATCCCCTACAAGATATTCGAAATCAAGTTGTTCTAAGTCATTGAAGACTGATAGAACTGATTGAAACACATGGTTCATGTACTGAACCCTCAGTTATACATCTTTGACATCTTTCAACTCAAACACATTGTGTTTACATTTTCAAATAAACTTGCTGAGCATTTGTAGCTCATTCTTGCATACAACTTTCTTTGCAGTTTTAGATGGTAATCGCGGAACTTCAGGGACAGACAAGGGGAAAAGGCATGTTAATAAGTTTTATCCTACTGTTGTGAATGTTTTCAAGTCTTATAAGACTTTTGTTGTAATAAAGACATATGACTGAGAATGTTATAACCAAACTTAAACTTATTAAATATATCATCTTTTGTTACATCTCTTGCGTTGTATTTACATTCTTAGTCAAGTTAGAAAATAGCATTTGATCTAGTACAGTATCCCTATGAACTATACATCTGAATGAAGGTATTTAAATGATAGTGGGAGTTCTGTAAGCGCTGAGGTTACACTTAATGAGCGCCAGTAAAGTGCCACCTTTACCAGAATGCACCCCTCAGTTCTAAGAATAATCTTATCATTAATACTGTGAATATCAGATAGATAGGGAATATCGATATGAAAGAGATATTCGTAAGATATGAATCTATACATCTAAGTGAGGGTATCCAAATACAGTTAATGTTCTGGCTGGAACTATTACCTGTTATGGGATACTGTGAACCTTGAATAGATAGAAGTTATATATTATTGAATGTTTATAGTTGAATAGTTTCACGTGAGCACCAAATCTGCTACAGGGAGTGTAGAAAATTTGGGAGTATCACACTTCCAATCTAGAATAACCGATGGCACTACAGTATAGACAAATATCCTCAAAAATGATCAATATGCTTAAACAATTAGGATAACTGGGTTTTGTAATGGATGGAGAGATGATCCAAGATTTGATCTTGCAATCACTTCCGGACTCTTTCTCACAATTTGTTGTGAATTTTCACATGAATAAGCTATATGTCAGTCTGCCTGAGTTGCTTAAACATATTGAAAACTATAGAGAGTCACTTTCCAACCAAGAAAGACCAAGTCTTACTGGTAGATAATTCTTCCAGGAAGCGGAAGAGGGCCAAAGGATCTTCTTAAAAGAAGAACAATTCAAAGAAGGTATAAGGAAAGGCAATAACTAAGGACACTAAGAACAAAACTGATGCAGATAGCAAAGGAGTTTGCTTCCACTGCAATAAGCCTGGACACTGGAAATGAAACTGTAAGGAGCATCTTGCAGAGGCTAACTAGAAGAAGTTTAGTGAAGCTTCGGTTACAGATATAAATTTGTTCATGATTGAAATAAATCTTTCTGTAAGTCAAGGTTCTACTTGGGTATAGGATACCGGCTATAGTTCTCACGTATGCAATCTAATGCAAAGACTAAGCAGAAGTAGAAAGCTAAAAAAAAAGTAAGTAATCTTACGTGTGGAGAATGGAGCAATGGTTGCTACATTAGTCATAAGAACTTATAGTTTAGCGTTGCCTACGGGCAAGTCTATTAAGTTAATAAGTTGTTATTATGTTCCAGTTGTCTTTAGAAACATTATTACTTTCGTTGTTGGACAAAGAAAGTTCTGATATTATATTTAAGAACAATGGTTGTTCTATTTATAATGATAATGTTTGTTTGAAACTGGAAGATTACTTAATGGACTTTGTATACTTGACTTATATAAAAATAATTTTGCAAATTGAACAAACTAGTAAAAAAAAAGAGATGATCATTCAAAGAGTTGAATATGTGTATTTGAAGAAATACAAGTCTGAATCATTTGAAAGGTTCAAAGAATTCAGAATTGAAACAAATTGATAAAGTATTAAAATTCTTTGATCAGATCGAGGAAAGAATACTTTTTTCAATAAGTTTCTAGATCATCTCAAAATGGTATTTTCTCATAATGGACACCTCCTGATACGCAATAATTGATTGGTGTATCTAAAAGGAGAAATCGTACCTTGTTGGACATGGTGCAGTCCATAATGATTTTTACCGACATTCCAGTATCCATCTGGGGTTATGCCCTAGAAATGGCTGCATATCTATAAAATAAGGTAACCTCAAAATTTGGCCCAAGACTCCATAAAAGTTATGGATAGGGAGGATTCCTAGGCTTAAGTAAGTTAAGATAAGGGGTTGTCCAACTGATGTGAAAATGTTTCAAAAGATAAGTTGGGGACAAAATTTGATAACTGCAGATTTGTGGGATATCCTAAAGAAAGTTTAGGAGATTATTACTATAATCCTACGCGCTACCTTCTTGGATAAAGGTGTTTATCATTGAAGGAGCTAGTGGGAGGGTAATAGATCTTGAAGGAATTCAAGAACCACAAAGCACTTTAAGTCAAACCGAGGGACCTGTAGATAGACCTATTGTACCACAACCGAATCGTAAATCTGGAAGAGTACTAAAGATACCTAGGAGGTATGGATTCATCATAGAGGATGATGATGAGGTACACAACATAGAGGGTGATGATCCAGTTATATACGATGAGGCTATGAGTAGAAGACACTCAGAGAAATGGCAGATGGCTATAAAATCCGAAATGGACTCTATGTATGAGAACCAAGTATAGACTCTGGTTACTCCACTGAAAGGCATAGTGCCTAAAGGGTGTATATGGGTCTTTAAAAGAAAGACTAGGGCAAATGGCAAGGTAAAGACCTATAAGACCAGACCTGTTTAAAAGGTTTCAAATAAAGTCAAGGAGTTGACTGTGATAAAACTTATTACCGGGTAATGCTCAAGTCCATTTGGATTTTGCTTGTGATTGCAGCTTATTACGAAATCTGGCAAAATGGATGTGGAGTCGTCCTTCCTCAATGAAGACTTGAGGAGAATGTATGTATAATATAGCCAGAGGATTTTGTTTTAACGGTTGGAACAAACCAAGTCTGTAAGCTACAATGATCTATTTATGGATTGAAGCAAACTTCTCAAAGATGGAACATTCATTTTGATGAGACAATCAAAAGAGTTTTATTTTATCAAAAACGAGAAAGAACCTAGTGTGTACAAAAGGGTCAGTGGGAGTGTTGTGACATTTCTAATATTATATGTTGATATACTACTGATAAAGAATGACACACCAATGCTATAATCAGTAAAGATAAAATTGTCTAAACATTCTTCCATGAATAACTTGGGAGGAGCATCCTATATATTGGGGATATAAATCTATATAGATAGATTTAAAAAGATGTTCGGCTTGACCCAATGAACGTATATTCATTCGATGCTAAAGGCGTTTATCATGGCAAACTCCAAGAGAGGTCTCATGATGATGAGCCATGAAGTGTATCTCTTTAAAATTATCTCTAATGAAAGAGAGATCGCATGAGTTACTATCATGTATGCAATGAATATACAAGGCATGATGTTTGATCAGTCATATTCTAGAGAAGATCATTATAAGATAGTGATAAACATCTTTAAGTACTTAACTGGTACTGAAGATGTGATCATAATTCATGGTAGGTCTGAATTAAAACAAGAGGGTTAAACAGACTCAAGTTTTTCAGACTGACCAAGACGATAACAAATCCACTTTAGGATAAATTGTTACCTTGAATGGTGGTGCAGTGAATTGAAAAGGTTCCAAACAGCAAAGAGTTATTGGTTTAGTGACAAAGATAAAGTATATAGCTATAAATGAAGCTGCAAGTTGATTGTTTGGATGAAAAGTTCATTACAAAACGAGGAATAGTTCTTAAGTCTCATCTTAGATTCAAACATGAGTTGCGGCACTTTCATTTGATTAGAAGAATCATTGAAAGAAGAAAAAGTCACTATAGAGATAGTGGACTCTCAAGAACAACATTGCATATCTATTTACTGAAGTTTTATCCAAACAGCAGGATGATCGTCACTTAGAGAAGAAGGGTATTAGATACCATGGCGATTGACTTTACTGCAAGTGGGAGATTGAAAGTAGTATGCACGCAAGCCAATCATATTTGATATGATGTAGCATATACTTTGTAATCTTATTCGGTTATTAAAGGCATTTTACTTTATATACATTGTGTTGTTATATTAAATGTGATAAACCCATAGTTTTGAGCAATGCTTTTAGAATCATAATGGTGATCATGCTATAAATTCAAGATAGCTCACAAACTAAAATCGTTTCTAATCGTTGGATTACTAAAAAGGGGATTAGTGAATCCGGATAGATTAGTACATACGTTGCTTGCTCTTAGGAAGAGGATGATCGATCTCATAATCATTTGTGTAGAGACACTAAAGCAAGTATGTAGGTGCTTATTGGAGAATAAGTACACTAAACGTAGCTCGCTAAAGAATACCTAATGGAGTTTTACTCGCCTGTCAATAGGAATTCCTCTAGTGATAGTAGTACAAGTGATCCTTGGACTTGAGATCATCATAGTATCTTGTGTATAATGAGTTATACTTTGACATATCCCTTAAGACCTTTAGGGTATATCAAAGGGTATGATTTGATATAATAAGTTGTACATGGAGATAGGTGAATGATCAACAAAGAATCTACCACATCTAGCAAAAGATGTGAATGTCCTATGTGATTCGATAAATGACAACTCAGTAATCCTTAGCCAAGGCAGAATGAAATTAGAAAGGAGTTTCTAATTTACATTATTTAGAGTTGTGCATTTGGGAATCGAAATAAATATAATTAAATAAAATAAGACTTGACAGTAAATCCATGTCTTATATTTAATTGGGACATTGTATGGTAGAAGGATTGAATTGTACGGTAACTATGCACTGAAAGGTTCTTTTGTGATTAATGTTGAAATCTATATTATTTGGAAAGTCGTTGATCGCTAAGGGGGCTTACCCTTATTATAGAATAAATATTATTTATTTAAATGAATTAAATAGTTTAATTTATTTATTTATTTAAATATAATTAGAATTGTTCTAATTGATTTATTCACAACCGGTTTAATATGGAGAACCTAAAGGGTCACACCGCAAAAGAAAAATATTTATTTAAGAAGTAAATGGCATAATTGTAATAATAAGTCAAGTGTATTTAATTTAGTCTATGGAGATAGAATAAATTAAATAGCTTAATATTTATTATTTAATATTTTAGAAATATTAAATATAAATTAATAAGAGGAGTCTTATTATTATTATTATTACTATTACTATTATTTAATTCCTAATAGGGATTAGAAATTAATTAATAGAAGTACTCTCTCATGAATTCCTAATTGGATTAGGAGCATAATTAATTAAAGGAGTTTAATTATAATAGAAACCTTAATCCTAAATAGTTTAGGGAAGGGTTTTCCTACATCTATAAATAAGAGAAGTCTTATCATAGATTGGGGTTACACACTCTTGTATTAGATTGTGGAGAGTACTTGTAATTTCTATAGAGATAGAAACTAGGGTTTTGCAAACACCCATCTTCTTGAACAACTATTCTTCCTTGGTGGATCACCTCTAGAGGCCAAACATTTGGGTGGCTAACGTTGATCAAGCGAAGGAATTTAGTCGGTGGAATTCAAGGAGAACGCGAAGGAATTGGAGGTGAACTTGTACCCGAGGAAGCTTTGATTCACGAGGGTATAATTCTCTATCTCTATCTCTTTCGTTAATTGATAATTGAATGCAAGGAAAGATCATAGTGATGGTTTGTATGAAAAATTTTAAAAATCCGTTTTATCACGCTTCCGCTCTATTTATGTAATTTGATTGCATGATTGCGTTATATACAAACCCAAAACTGATAGTGGCCATAACTAGTGTAACTTCCACAACTATTGCACATCAGTTACCCTGTCCCAAGAAAGTGGTCATCTCCTCTTTGACCATTGACTTTGCCCGTTCGTAGAGTGACTTGATGTTCTAACCTTTCACTCTACGACCATCTCTTGAGAATAGAATCTAGTCACAACTTTTGCTGCTTAGATGCTAATTTGCACTTATCCTAGTGAGTGCAGTCCTTGATAGGAAGGTCTCCAATTAAACTTAAAGTGGCTTCCTTCTAGAATGCGTAGCTTAAATGCTTAGAAAGAACCTGTTCTCTCTTGACATCTGTGATGATAGTCTCCACACCTTGTATCTGCACCAATAAGTGAGCTGGATTGTTTGCTTGATGAAGATTTCCTTTTTGTACCAGCTTCTTTCTCTTCTAGAGAATCCCATGATCAACATCTCCTTTATGAGTGTAGCTTTTCACTTATGTTCCTTTAACATCTTTAGTTCTGGAGAGATTCTAGAGATGCATTCCATTCAGTCCTTCAACAGGGTAAAGGAAGCTCAGAAAGGGCAGGCCTCTAGGTTTGAAACTTAGGGCTTGGTTTGTCTCTGAGGCGCTTATCTGAGGAAAGAATGTTTTAATATGGTGCATAGAATGTCATCACTGTATTCCTATAGTTTGGTTTACCAGCTCTGAATGTTCTTTGAGGCTGGTATTTGTCTGTGAGAGATTTTATAGGAGAGGTGTTTGTATAGGTTACAATCGTAGAGTCAAGGTACTCTATGGTTGGGATGTCGATCATAGTGACTCTACTTTTTGGGGCAGTATGGGTGACTTGGTTATCAGTGGTAGAGTTTAGGGACTCTACAATCAGGGATGAGGTTTCATTTGGTTTCTTCTCTTCAACCTGAGCATGTGTTGGCTTAGGAACTTCAAATTGCTTTCTATCATCTTGTGCATTGCTGGACTTAACTGATTGTTGCTCCCCCATAGTGGATGTCACCATCTTATGACTGAATTCTTCAGTCATTGGGTCATAGAGTATTTTCTTTGACACTGGCCACTCTACGATCCCTTTATCTTGCGCTGCTATTATAGAGTTGATGAGGACCTGGTTCTTGTATGCTTCTTCAAGAGCTGTATTATGCTGAATTGAGCTCTAACTTCTAAGGGAGTTTCATTGGAGAATCATGCCTTTTCCATTTGCCAAAAGTTTGTTGATGAAGATCACACGTCTTTGAACTTCTCCTTGAATGTGCTTGAGTAAGGATAGAGCAATTATGATACCTGCAGGTTAAATAAATTTCTAACTTGGTACCCAATATTCTTTGGGTCCTGTAAGGTTAGTTCTTTTGAAAGCCCAAGTCCTTTCGACTTTGCATTATAAACATGTATTGCAGCTTATGACAGTTAATTATGCTACAAATGACTGTGTATGAGAGGGAGAACAAGCTTGTGTGGAACTAATGTGGATCCTCACACTTTTTCCTTAGATAGATCCCTTCTTACTTGTGTCAATGTTCTAAATGTTTGAACCTTAGTAGAGTAGTGGTCAGTTCTGTGAGTTATACCCAGAAGGTTCGTAGAGTTAATCAGTCTCTACAACCCTTCAAAGTACAACAGCGGACATGACTACACTCTACGACTTGCTAAAGACTTAGATCATGAAGTAATGGACCAATCAGCAGACAAGGTGAGAAAACTAAGACAGGATGTATATTACTCATTAACCATAGTCACCTCTTAAATAATAAGGTTAATAACAGGAGGTGATTTTACTAAGTACAATTCCTATTGAGTTTTCCACAACTAAGGATGAACTCTCAACATAAGGACTAATAAATACAAGTCTTTAATAGGTGATTAACCAGCAAATAAAAGCAATTGAACATCATTAACTCTTCTAGAAACTAGATAAGATGAGACTCTATTTGTGGATGAACTTTAGATATCTTTCTCAAGAGCTTTATTTTCAACTTCAAATGTGGATAGAGAGTAAGGTGATTTTTAGGCCATTATTCTCACTTTTCTCTCTTTCTCCTTTTGAGGTGGAAAATAATGATTCCCTGATATGCTACTGAAGTAAATAGAGATGCAGTTTAGTTATGCAATTATGAAATACATTTCAACAGTCAATAGTATTTGCATTGGAAGCTACAGAGTTAAATACCTCACTGATGTCAATCTCTTGACAGTCAGTGGTGCTGCTTTGTGATGGCGCACACCGTCGTTGATTGATGATTTGTAGTCCTTCAAGTCACTATCGACACCATCATTTGTTTCTTCATCATGCTGCATTGACTGACACACTTGAGCAAACCCTTGAGTTATGATCAACGTAAGTCATGACATCCCATACTTCTTGATACGCTTGAGTGAACCTCAGGGTTCACATTTTATGAAGTAGGGTCATGGCATATGTAGTTGAGAAGCTTATGGAATCATCGTAATAGTGCATTGATGATGGAGCATTGTCATTTAGATATCTCCTTGATTATCATCCGTAGGTCTTCTCAAACTTCTTAGGTAGAGATGCAGATTCCCTTTTGAATGGAGAATATCTTAGTTCTTGCTACATCTGTATTTCTTCCACTAAGAGAGTTTGATTGATCTGCTCACTGACATCAGCAAGCTTGATGATGATGACTTTTCCATTTAAGCACATGGTACAGCCTGGATAGCTTAAGATAGTTTACCTGCACATACAATTTTCAACTTGTTAGCTTATATTCATTTTGTCTTAACAACCAATACCGAGATTTAAAACTGATCTAAATTTTTGTCATGGATCTACTCAAAGCATGAGCTTTAACATATTCATGAGAACCCACTCTGATACCAATTGTTAGTTCCTGGGGACACAATAGAGATATAGAGGGGGTTGAATAGATCCTTTAAAACTTTTTCCTTTTATTACGAAAGTATATCGGTTATGATTAATAGAATCAATTCATGCACAGCGGAATATACTTTAAAAACCCCTTCAAAGATACAAGCATAATCTCAGTTCAATAATTAAATCTTCGATATGGTTGATAGCAGATATAGCAGTAATAACAGTTATTGTACATAAGGTAAATGACATAAAGTAGATGACACAAGAGACTTTAAGTGGTTCGGAGACTGAATAACTCCCACTCCACTCTTCTACTTCAACAAGTAGGAATCCACTAATTATTTTAGTCACTAAGACAAGGACGCTCCGCTCTCCTCAAGTCCAGCAGACATGAGTTATTTTTAGTCCCTCGGATAAGGATCCTCTGACCCTCTTCAAGTCCAGCAGACTTGGAACTCCAGTTCACTAAGAACTCTTTAAAGCCAGCTGTTAGGTTTGTATATAGCGCGAACATGCAATCAAATTACATAAATAGTGCGGAAGCGCAATAAAACGGATTTTAAAATTTTTCATACAAACCATCACCATGATCGTCCTTGCGATCAATTATCAATTAAATGAAAGAGATAGAGATATAGAATTATACCCTCGTGAATCAAAGCTTCCTCAGGTGCAAGTTAACCTTCAATTCCTTCGCGTTCTCCTTAAATTCCACTGATTAAATTCCTTCCTTTGATCAACGTTAGCCACCCAAGTGTTTGGCCTCTAGAGGTGATCCACCAAGGAATAATAGTTGTTTAAGAAGATGGGTGTTGGCAAAACCCTAGTTTCTATCTCTATAAAAATTACAAGTACTCTCTCTCCAATTCTTATGGAAGAGTGTATAATTGTCTAACCCTAAATCATGATAAAACTCCTCTTATTTATAGATATAGGGAACCCTCATAAATTATTTAGGATTAGGGTTTTTATTTTAATTAAACTCCTTTAATTAATTAAACTCCTAATCCAATTAAGAATTTATGAGAGTACTTTTATTAATTAATTCCCAAACTCTTTTAGGAATTAAATAATAATAATAGTAATAATAATAATAATAAGACTCCTCTTATTAATTTATATTTAATATTTTCAAAATATTAAATAATAAATATTAAGCTATTTAATTTATTCTATCTCCATAGATAAAATTAAATACATTTAACTTATTATTACAATTATGCCATTTACTTCTTAAATAAATATTTTTCTTTTGCGGTGTGACCCTTTAGGTTCTCAATATTAAACCGGTTGTGAATAAATCAATTAGAACAATTCTAATTTTATTTAAATAAATAAATTAAACTATTTAATGCATTTAAATATATAATATTTATTCTACAATAAGGTTAAGCCCCCTTAGCGATCAACGACTTTCTAGATAATATAGATTTCAACATTAATCACAAAAGAACATTTCATTGAATAGTTACTGTACAATTCAATCCTTCTACCATACAATGTCTCAATTAAATATAAGACATGGAATTACTGTCAAGTCTTATTTTATTTAATTATATGTATTTCGATTCTCAAATGAACAACTCTGATAATGTAAATTAGAAACTCCTTTCTAATTTCATTCTGCTTTGGCCAAAGACTTCTGAGTCGTCATTTATCGAATCACATAGGACATTCTCTCCTTTTACTAGAAGTGGTAGATTCTTTGTTGATCATTCACCTATCTCCATGTATAACTTATTATACCCAATCATACCCTTTGATATACCCTAAGGGTCTTAAGGGACATGTCAAAGTATAACTCATCATACACAAGATACTATGATGATCTCAAGTTCAAGGATCACTTAACTACTATCACTAGAGGAATTCCTATTGACAGCCGAGTAAAACTCCATTAGGTATTCCTTAACGAGCCACGTTCAGTGAACTTATTCTCCAATAAGCACCTACATACTTGCTTTAGTGTCTCCACACAAAAGATTATGAGATCAATCATCCTCTTGTTAAGAACAAGCAACTATGTACTAATCTATCCAGATTCACTAATCCCTTTTTTAGTAATCCAACGATTAGGAACGATTTTAGTTTGTGAGCTATCTAGAATTTAGATCTTATTAGCATGATCACCGTTATTATTCTAAAAGCATTGCTCAAAACTATGGGTTTATCACATTTAATATAACAGCACTATGTAGATAATGTAAAATGCCTTTAATAACCGAATAAGATTACAAAGTATATGATACATCATATCAAATATGATTGGCATGTGTTCATACTACTTTCAATCTCCCACTTGCACTAAAGCCAATCGCCATGGTATCTAATACCCTTCTTCTCTAAGTGACGATCATCCTGCTGTTGGATAAAGCTTCAATAGATGGATATGTGATGAGTGGGTTTTATACCTACGAACCAGGTCTTGTTAGACTTAACTATTGCGGTCTTTAAGTGTTTTTAGTATTGTTTTATTCGTTTTTGTGTTTGTTTATTGTAGGATTGGAGCTGGAGGGGCAAAAGAGTCATTTTAGAGCTTAAAGGGTTAAAATCAGACTTGGTGGCATTTTTGCAAAATCTGAGGGCATGACCTAGCGCCAGAAACGCTAGGAACAACACTACTATAGCCCCAGAGGTGCTAGGGCACGATTTACGTTGCTGATGTGCGGCTGGATGGAGAAGTGGAAGCCAATTTGGAGGAGGATTCAAGCTATTATTGAGGAGAGATTGAAAAAAAAACCTTAGAAGGAACTGGGAGACTTTGATTATTAATTATTCTATTTTTTTTAGAGTTATAGTTACTGGAGTTTTACTGTGGTTTATTATTGTTCAAGTGCTGGATTTTGATGTGGGTTTGAGCTTACTTTGGATTCTATTCAACAATTGGGTTTGATCAATCTACTTCTTCTTACTTCAATTGATTGTTTATTTTCCTATGTGTAGTTTTGATCCCATAATGGCTTTTGGTTCAGTCATGAACTAATCTCCATTATGGGATTCTAACGGATTTTAATATGTAGTCTAGTTATAAACTTGAGTGTTGGATTGTTTTGTATATCATAAGAAACTTCTATCATGATTGTTTTGCATGAATGAATGCTTGATCACCATTCGCTCTCAGTGCTTGTATGGAATTGAAAAATAACATATGAGTATGGATTGTAATCATGATAGCTTACGAATATGAGGCTTAATTGGATAGCTTAATATTTTGTGAATCAGATAGAAATATACTGTTTCACCGTAAGAGTCAAAAATAAGGGCTTGTGTTTTAAATCAGTATAATTGCAATTTCACATAGAAATATAGTGATGTTGGTTATAGTGGTGATTACATGGTGTCTATTGATTATGGATATTGTGTAAGGAGGTCATAGTACATTGACAAATGGTTATGTCTAAATTAGTGCCCTTGGCTACTTTTCTGTGATATGTGAGCTTTCTAGCATGATGGTGGCAATTAGATGAACTATTAAGTGAAGTTAGGATCCCATTAATTCTAAGTTTGATATATTCCATTAGAATTTGCATCTTTAGTAGTTAATTTGTTTAGAATTAATTCTGTTACCAAACTCAAGTATTTAGTCTAGGCAAATAAGTATAGTGATTTAATTTAACTGATGCATAGTGATTTAGTTTAGCACTTTCTCTGTGGGACGATACTCTACTTCCTCTGTATTACTTGTTGACGCATGTATGCTTGCATGAGTTAGAGTTCTTTTGTTAAAGTTTAAAAAAGAGGCAACAAGTTTTTGGAATGTTGTTCTTGAGAGTCCACTATCTCTATAGTGACTTCTCCTCTTTCAATGATTCGGCTAATCAAATGAAAGTGCCACAACACATGTTTGAATCCAAGATGAGACTTAGGAACTATTCCTAGTACTGTAATGAACTTTTCATCCAAACAATCAACTTGCAGCTTCATTTACAGCTATATACTTTGTCTTTGTCACTAAACCAGCAACTCTTTATTGTTTGAAACTTTTCCAATTCACTGCACCACCTTTCAAGGTAACAATTTACCCCAAAGTGGATTTGTTATCGTCTTGGTCAGTCTGAAAAACTTGAGTCTGTTTAGCCCTCTAGTTTTAATTCAGACCTACCATGAATTATGATCACATCTTCAGTACCGGTTAAGTACTTAAAGATGTTTATCACTGTCTTACAGTGATCTTCTCCAGAATATGACTGATCAACATCAGGCCTTGTATATTCATTGCATACATGATAGTAACTCATGCGATCTCTTTTTCATTGGAGACAATTTTAGAGAGATACACTCCATGGCTCATCATCATGAGACCTCTCTTGGAGTTTGCCATGCTAAACGCCTTTAACATCGAATGAATATACGTTCATTGGGTCAAGCCGAACATCCTTTTAAATCTATCTATATAGATTTATATCCCCAATTTATAAAGTTATTCATGGAGGAATGTTTAGACAATTTTATCTTTACTAATTGTAGCATTGGTGTGTCATTCCTTATCAGTAATATATCAACAGATAATACTAGGAATGTCACAGTGCTCCCACTGACCTTTTGTACACACTAGGTTCATTCTCGTTTTTGATAAAATCAAACTCTTTTGATTGTCTCATCAAAACGAATGTTCCATCTTTGAGAAGCTTGCTTCAATCCATAAATAGATCATTGTAGCTTAAAACACGATTTGCTTCAACCTTTGAAACAAATTCCTCTGGCTGTATCATACATACATTCTCCTCAAGTCTTCATTGAGGAAGGGTGCCTCCACATCCATTTTGCCAGATTTCGTAATAAGCTGCAATCACAAGCAAAATCTAAATGGACTTGAGCATTACCCGGTAATAAGGTTTTATCACAGTCAACTCCTTGACTTGAAAAACATTTTAAACAGGTCTGGTCTTATAGGTCTTCACCTTGCCATTTGCCTCAGTCTTTCTCTTAAAGACCCATATTCACACTCTAGGCACTATGCCCTTTTATGGAGTAACCAGAGTCTACACTTGGTTCTCTTATATGGAGTCCATTTCGGATTTCATGGCCATCTGTCATTTATCTGAGTGTCTTCTACTCATAGCCTCATCGTATATAACTGGATCATCATCCTCTATGATGCGTACCTCATCATCATCCTCTATGATGAATCCATACCTCCCAGGTATCTTCGGTACTCTTTCAGATTTACGATTCGGTTGTGGTACAATAGGTCTATCTACAGGTTCCTCGGTTCGACTTAAAGTGCTTTGTGGTTCTTGAACTCCTTCAAGATCTATTACCCTCCCACTAGCTCCTTCAATGATAAACACCTTTATCTAAGAAGGCAGCATGTAGGATTATAATAATAACACCCTAAACTTTCTTTAGGATATCCCACAAATCTGCACTTATCAGATTTTGTTCCAAACTTATCTTTGAAACCTTTTCACATAAGCTGGACAACCCCTTATCTTAACATACTTAAGAGTAGGAATCCTCCCTATCCATAACCTTTATGGAGTTTTGGGCTCGAATTTTGAGGTTATCTTATTTTTGTAGATATGCAGCCGTTTCTAGGGCATAACCCCAGATGGATACTAGAATATCGGTAAAAATCATTATGGACTGCACCATGTCCAACAAGGTAAAATTTCTCCTTTTAGATACACCAATCAATTATTGCGTATCAGGAGGTGTCTATTATGAGAAAATACCATTTTGAGATGATCTAGAAACTCATTGCACAAGTATTCTTTCCTCGATCTGATCAAAGAATCTTAATACTTTGTCAATATGTTTCACTTCTGAATTTTTTGAACATTTCAAATGTTTCAGACTTGTATTTTATCAAATACACACATTCAACTCTTTGAATGACCATCTCCTTTTCTTTTATTAGTTTATTCAATTTGCAAAATATTTTTCATGTAAGTCAAGTATACAAAGTCTATCAAGTAATCTTCCAGTTTCAAATAAAACATTATCATTATAAATAGAACAACAATTATTCTTAAATATAATACCAGAACCTTCCTTTTCCAACAACGAAAGTTCTAATGTTTCTAATGAGAACTGGAACATAACAACAACTTATTATCTTAATAGACTTTCCCGTAGGCAATGCTAAACTATAAGTTCCTGTGGTTAATGTAGCAACCTTTGCTCCATTCCCACACATAAGATTACTTACTCTTTGTTTAGCTTTCTACTTCTGCTTAGTCTCTGCATTGGATTGCATACGTGAGAACTACAGCCGGTATACAATACCCAAGTAGAACCTTGACTTACAGAAAGATTTATTTTTAATCATGAACAAACTTATATTTGTAACTGAAGCTTCACTAAGCTTCTTCTGGTTAGCCTCTGTAAGATTCTCCTTACAGTTTCCTTTCTAGTATCTAGGTTTATTGCAGTGGAAGCAAATTCTTTTGCTATCTGCATCAGTCTTGTTCTTATTGTCCTTTATTTTTGCCTTTCCATTTACCTTCTTTGAATTGTTCTTCTTTTAAGAAGATCTTTTGGCCCTCTTCCGCTTCCTACAAGAATCATCTACCAGTAAGACTTGGTCTTTCTTAGTTGGAAAGTGACTCTTTACAGTTTTCAACATGTTTAAGCAACTCAGGTAGGCTGACATATAGCTTGTTCATATGAAAATTCACAACAATTTGTGAGAAAGAGTCCGGAAGTGATTGCAAGATCAAATCTTGGATCAACTCTCCATCCATTAAAACCCAGTTGTCCCAATTGTTCAATCAGATTGATCATTTTAGGATATATGTCTGTACTGTAGTGTCATTCTAGATCGAAAAAGCTCCTTAGATATCGAATATCTAATAGTCCTACTTTCCTCACCCTTCAACTCCTTGAAGGTGCCGAAGTACAGTAGGAGCATCCATAGTTTCATGCTAACGCTGAAGCTCGTTATTCATGGATGCGAGCATGATGCATTGAGCCAACTGTGCATCATCTTGCCACTTTCTAAAAGTAGCAATCTCTTCCTCAGAGGCATTGTCTGCAACCATTGCAGGGATAGGCGTATTAAGGACACAAGATAGCTTTTCAGCCTTGAAAACTATTCTCAAATTCTTTAACTAGTCCGTGTTATTTGGTCCAGTTAATTAGCATCTAATATACTCCGCAGTGATAGTAAATTAGACATTGTAAAATTCTGTAAATGAATTTGTAATTTAACAACATTTTAGCATACATTCTTTTCTAAATTAATTACCAAAATAAATTAGGTCTTTATTTTAAATTGGTATGTCTTACTTTTTCATCAAACTATATTACCCTCATTATATAGTTCGACAAATCTAATTAAAGATTTGCTAGTGAGAATAAGGATCATATTTCAAATGTATATAGCCTTGTGTGTGCACAACAAACTATATATAAATAAATAGGTAGACAACTATTGTCAATTACATCACTATGTAACTCCTTGTATTTTGCCTCTTAGATTATAATGGTCAAGTGTGTACACATCCGAACTAAAATAATCTAAGTTAAGTCCAACCTAGCACTTCCATATATTTGAAGAGAAAAAGACCGCCCTTGTGTGTGCACAACAAAGCAGTAATGTTCAATTCCTTAATAAGCATCAAATGTGATAAAGCAACATCCTAAATATTTAATACTCGCCTTGTGTGTGCACAACAAACTCATATTAAATATTTAATACTCTATTGTTTTACCATGCTAGAAGGCGACGTTCGATATTCCGAATATCTTTGAACGCTTAGGACTTAATATGATTTCTTTGAGGGGTTTGTTATTATTTGTCTCATCTTGTTTAGCGCGCATGCACATATATATATAAAATACGCGTCATATTATTTAACATGCGAAGCATGTTGTATAATATATAATATATACATAGTAAGCATGCACATATAGAATACTATATTCTACCCGGATTGATTATGGACTTTTATTCTAGTTTGGTTCACTAGAGCCACCAAGTGAACCAAAAGGTCAAACCTAGGGTGCAAGAATTAAATTTAAATATAACTATTACATTTAAACCCGGGCTCCATTACAAACGGGTCTCCAAGCGCTCCTTGCTCCTTTGTCTCTAATTCTTCAAGTAATTCTAACTAAACCTATTACATAAACTATTTACAATAAATAGAAACATTGATCAGCAGTTAAAGGGAAGTACATAGGAGGGAGATAAAATTTACATTAAGAAAAATTAAAGAAGACGAGGTACGCAAACCCCATTTATAAAAACCCATTCATTCAAGTATCCACTAAAATAAATCCAATAACACATTGGACAGTAGTCCATAATCAATCCCTATTTATTATCATACAGATCTCCATATGTATCAATAAATAACATTCATCTCATGAATAATAAAACCATTCCATATATGCATTGATATCATTTAATGGGCAATTAAAAGTTTAATAGAAATCCAATTTTGAAACAACAATAAACTCCTTTATTTTAATCAAAATTTAAATCATAATAAACTTATTTATTTTATTTTATCCAATTTTGAATAAAAATAAACACATTTATTTTTAATCAAATTTCAAATCAAAATAAACTCCTTTATTTTAATTAACATAGACACCAATTTTAAGTTAAAAAATTTCAAGTTCAAACTAAACTCCTTTATTTTAACTTAAAATTGCTTGGAAAAATAAAATATGTTAAATCTTATTCCTTATCAAAATAAACATTTTTATTTTTAAGGAAACATGAAATCCTATTCCATATGTGAATAAACTCCTTTATTCTAGGAAACATAGAATCTTATTCCATATGTGAATAAACTCCTTTATTCTAGTTAATGTAGAATCCAATTCCAAGATCAAATAAAACTTTTAATTTTAATTATATTCTAATTGAAAATAAACCTTTTATCTTAATTGAAAATAAATAAAATTAAAATAAAATTTTTCAGAATCTGCAGACCGGCACGGCCGCGCTCCGAAATGAACTAGGAGCGGCGCGGCCGCGCTGCACCCCCAGAAACGATTTCTGGATTTGGGCGCGGCCGCGCTCCAGAATGAACTAGAAGCGGCGCGGCCGCGCCGCGTAGGAGACTTTGAAATTTTTTCTGTTGCCCCAAAAATCGATCCAATCGCATACCCATACATACATGGAATCATAATAATCGATAATTAGCACAAGGTTAGGCTCTGATGCCACTGTTAGGATTGTATAACGCGAACATGTAAACAAATTACATAAATAAAGCGGAAGCGCGATAAAATCATATTTTAAAATTTTTCATACAAACCATCACCATGATCATCCTTGTGATCAATATCAATTAAACGAAAGAGATAGAGATATAGAATTATACCCTCGTGAATTAAAGCTTCCTCAGGTACAAGTTCACCTCCAATTCCTTCGCGTTCTCCTTGAATTCCACCGATTAAATTCCTTCATTTGATCAACGTTAGCCACCCAAGTGTTTGGCCTCTAGAGGTGATCCACCAAGGAATAATAGTTATTCAAGAAGATGGGTGTTGGCAAAACCCTAGTTTCTATCTCTATAAAAATTGCAAGTACTCTCTCTCTCCAATTCTTATGGAAGAGTGTGTAATTGTCTAACTCTAAATCATGATAAGACTCCTCTTATTTATAGATATAGGAAACCCTCATAAACTATTTAGGATTAGGGGTTTTATTTTAATTAAACTCCTTTAATTAATTAAACTCCTAATCCAATTAGGAATTTATGAGAGTACTTTTATTAATTAATTTCCAAACTCTTTTAGGAATTAAATAATAATAGTAATAATAATAATAATAATAATAAGACTCCTCTTATTAATTTATATTTAATATTTCTAAAATATTAAATAATAAATATTAAGCTATTTAATTTATTTTATCTCCATAGATTAAATTAAATACACTTAACTTATTATTACAATTATGTCATTTACTTCTTAAATAAATATTTTTCTTTTGCGGTGTAACCCTTTAAGTTCTCCATATTAAACCGGTTGTGAATAAATCAATTAGAACAATTCTAATTTTATTTAAATAAATAAATTAAACTATTTAATTCATTTAAATAAATAATATTTATTCTACAATAAGGGTAAGCCCCTTAGCGATCAATGACTTTCCAGATAATATAGATTTCAACATTAATCACAAAAAAACCTTTTAGTGAATAGTTACCGTACAATTCAATCCTTCTACCATACAATATCTCAATTAAATATAAGACATGGAATTACTGTCAAGTCTTATTTTATTTAATTATATGTATTTCGATTCTCAAATGAACAACTCTAATAATATAAATTAGAAACTCCTTTCTAATTTCATTCTGCTTTGGCCAAAGACTTCTGAGTCGTTATTTATCGAATCACATAAAACATTCTCTCCTTTTACTAGAAGTGGTAGATTCTTTGTTGATCATTCACCTATCTCCATGTATAACTTATTATACCCAATCATACCATTTGATATACCCTAAGGGTCTTAAGGGACATGTCAAAGTATAACTCATCATACACAAGATACTATGATGATCTCAAGTCCAAGGATCACTTGTATTACTATCACTAGAGGAATTCCTATTGACAGGCGAGTAAAACTCCATTAGGTATTCCTTAACGAGCCACGTTCAGTGAACTTATTCTCCAATAAACACCTACATACTTGTTTTAGTGTCTCCACATAAATAATTATGAGATCAATCATCCTCTTCTTAAGAGCAAGCAATGTATGTACTAATCTATCCGGATTCACTAATCCCTTTTTTAGTAATCCAATGATTAGGAACGATTTTAGTTTGTGAGCTATCTAGAATTTAGATCTCATTACATGATCACCATCATGATTCTAAAAGCATTGCTCAAAACTATGGGTTTATCACATTTAATATAACAACACTATGTAGATAATGTAAAATGCCTTTAATAACCGAATAAGATTACAAAGTATATGCTACATCATATCAAATATGATTGGCTTGTGTGCATACTACTTTTACCAGCAGCCTTGGAACACTGTAGACTAAGACCAGCAACCTTAGAATCTCTTGTACCCTTTGGTACTCAGCAAGTCCAGCAGACTTAACTTAGTTTAGTCACTTAAGACAAGGACGCTCTGCTCTCTTTGGTGTGTTGATTATTTGTTGGGTTGTGCTACTAAGATGAACTTTGATCTCCTTCATCTTCAAGTACTTAGCAGCTGTTTGTGATTATCTTCTGGATGCTGCTGATGTTTGTCATTGATGCTCTTCTTTTTCTGGTATTCAGCAGGTACAAGTGATCACTCTAGATGTACTGCTAAGTTCTTCACAAGCTTTGTACTTAGCAGTCCTTGAACACTGGTTGTCTTGTGTACAGAACCTATTCTGCATCTTCTTCTTTTCAGCTTTGAGTGTTCATGGTTGATCACAGAGTCGGTTTTCTAGATTTGCTTTCAGCTCTGGTTACTCTTGATCTTGGCTTCTTGGTCATTTGACTCTTAGCTCATATGTCAGCCCTTTGGCATACTTCTGATGTTGCAGTGAAGCTTTCAGCAGATTTGTTCAATCGGTGTTCTTGCTCTTGTTCATAACACACTTCCTGCAATCTTGATGCATTTTGCCATATATAGATTTCGTTGATCTTTTCCGTTTGGAATCCTGTAATTGCTAGCTTTCCGTTGGAGTATTCCATTTTTGCAGATTTCTTTATTGTACCAATGAATATTTTACTCTTTGAAGTCTGCTAGTGATAGCTGAGTCATCTTTCATTAACTGGTACCAAGGTAGTGGAGTCATGTGTGCTGACTTTTGCTGCAGTAAATATGGCTGTTTGATCTCCACTGAGATTGGTTCTCCTTTTTGCTCATTTAAGTACTCAACCGCTTATCTCGGGATAATAAACCTAAGTGCTCTGATGTCTTCAATCCTTGCTGGCACTTACTTACTCTACGATTAACTGGGTTGTAGCCTGTTACTTCAGATCGTAGAGTCGTCTGCTCGCTTCATAACATAATTAACCTTATGATCATGCATGATGTGCACTGCCTTGGAGCTCGTAGAGTAGCTGACTGCATTTTGCTTTACGCTTTAATGTGTTTCTTACTGTATTGCAGTTGTGCCTTCTTGTGCTCTGTGATCTCCATTGAGCTTTACGTTCCCAGAGTATAGGTTCATGATCTTGTTGAGCTTTTGCTTCAGTTTGTTTAACGTAGAGGACTGCTCTGTGTTCTTCAGGTGTTAGCTCTGCAAACTCTTTCTTATCATAGAGGACTGCTCTATGATCTTTAGGCGCAAGCTCCGTTGTCGTAAAGGAATGCTCTGTGTTCCTTAGATATTATCTTTGTCGTTGTGTCATAGAGGACTGCTCTATGATCTTCTGAAGTTTTAGCACTTTCATTATTGAGGACTGCTCTACTTAATCTTCAGATATTTTCTCTGTTGTTACGTCATAGAGTACTGCTCTATGATCTTCCGTTGCTTCGCTGAGACTGCCAGAGTACCTATGTTATCTTTGGCTCAACTCAACGATCACTTGATCTGGCTGGTGCTTTCCTACTCTACGACCTTGTCTTTAGTGCAAGTCGTAAAGTCTTGATAGATCGTAGAGTGTGTATTTGAGCTGCCCTGTGATCTCTGTTATGGCTTGATACTTCGGATGCATTCTGAGATCTTTGTTTGTCTGATAGCTCATGCTCAGCTTACTTAGAAGTCCTTATGAAGATTGCTACTTTAACTTTGAGTGCTCAAGCAGAGACTGCTCTACGTTGTTGGTTGATTGTAGATTGTTCATGGAAATCATAGAGTGACTGATTGTATTGACTCTACGATCCCAAGACAGCTCAACGATCTTCTCTTTGCTTTTACTCTGCGCTGCACACTCTACGATTCCGAGTAAGCTTTTTGATCCGCCGAGCCTTACTCTACATTAGCCTGGTAAACTCTGCGATGACATGTTCAACTCTACGTCTGTTCTTTAATCATGCTAGAGTTACTCTACGATGTCGAGATGAAACTCTACGTATGCCTGGCCCAACTCTACGATGCCGAGATGAAACTCTGCGTATGCCTAGCCCAACTCTACGATGCCGAGAGAGCTCTGTGATTTAACCAGGCCTCACTCTATGTTTGTCTGGCAGACTCTGCGTCCCTTTAAGCTGACTGAACTCTAAGCTGGCTGTCTGCTCTACGATCCTTCATTGGATGCTTTGTGTAGTACTTAACGATCAGTCTGGCCTTTGCTTATTACGTATATCATTTCAGCTCATAAGATCAACCTAACAAGTTTGATCTTTTTCTATTCTAAGTCCTTGTACATCAAATTCATTTAAGGACTTTACAATACTCAATATTACAAATATGCTTTGATCATATAGATATTAATTCAGTTTAGATCAACCTAGCATATTTAATCTTCTTAGTCTAAGTTCTTGTACATATATATTTCATTTAAGGACTTTACAATACTCAATATTACAAATATGCTTTGATCAGATAGATATTAATTCAGCTTAGATCAACCTAACATATTTGATATTTTCATTCTAAGTCCTTGTACATATATATTTCATTAAGGATTTTACAAGGCTTTAACAATATGAATGTTCTTCTTATCATTTTGTCATCAATCAAATCACGTATAATGAATAATGGTAATCTCATGCAGATCTTATAACATTCTCCTCATATGATAGTGGACTTAACGATCTCATTCAGATTTCCAACACAACCTAAAATGGCAGTCAAGGAAATATGTCCTATATAATGGGATGGTAAAAATTTATTAAATGTAATAGAATTCAATTGAACCACCTTAGCAGATATTTATGGTGCAACCTACAATCGCATTTAAGGAAATTTATAAAAAGATTCACATACATAAAGTACCAAGATTAGTACATGAAATTTAGCAGGGAAAAATATAACATACAATCATGGTAAGCAATTGTGATAATAAGAAACCGAATGACTAAAGAATACTTTGAATATCATCCATAAGATGTTATTGGTGGTGGTGATGACAATGTTGTATATTGGGGTGTATCTACTTCAGTTAGTAATGGTTTAATTATACAAGTAATTAGAGATAATATTGTATTAATAATCTCTAACTTGGAATAAGATTGTAGTTGATATGCTTAAAGAATTTGTTTAGTGTTTTATTTAATGAAATTGTGGATGATTGTCATGATATGATATGATATTGAATCAATATATCTTTTTATTAATATCTTTTTTAGTAATCTTTACATTTGATTTTAACTTATAAGTCATTATCAGCCGAACACCTCCATAACTTGTTTTAACTTAATTTCTGACTTATAAGTCAAATTGGTACCGAACACTTTTACTTATAAGTCACAACTTAAAATAACTTATAAGTCAACTTAAATTTTAACTTTAAGTCATTTTAAAATAAGTCGTTGTCGAACGGGTCCTAGATTATAGACATGGATGAGAGAGAAAATACTAACGGGCACACATTTTTACCCCCTTAAAAGATTATGTGCAATGCACATGGCTAAAACCATTAATTTTTTTAACGATTTTATGTTCGAAGTGTGCTATTTGTGACATTGAAAATATGGGATGCAAAGTGTCTGTTTTTAAATTATAGGATGCAATGTGTAAATGGAGCAAAATAGAACGATAGAAAGTGCTTATTTAAAATATGGGATGCAATGTACAATATGGAGTAAAATAGAGGAATACAAAGTGTCCTTTACTCTTAATTTTATTATGAATACTATAAATTATTAAAAAAAATACTCACTATTTCATATTATTAGATCATTGTTGACTTTTTAAAGTCAACTTAAGAGATTTTTAAACTCAAAATTGACATAAATTCTTTTTATTTTAATCAATAAAATGATAAATATTGTAAACTATCTAAAAAAAATTACTCATTGTATATTTTATTGTTTTATAATTTTGAATAAGTTATCTCAATTTTGAGTTTGAAAATGTCTCAAATTGATTTTTAAAAGTCAATAATGATCATATAATTTGAAATGGAGGGAGTAGATTAAATAAATAAATATTTAATTTTTCAAATGGACTTTAAATTAATGTACTTTCCCAAAAAGATGGAGGAATTATGTATTTCCTAGTATGACCTGAATTTAGATTATCCTGAATGCAAATGGAAAGTATGCAACGTGAATATGTAAATGTATTAAATTGAAACCAATGATACATTCCCTTTTATTTCGCCTACCAAATTTACGAAATTGGCTCTTCTCCATTATCCTTCAATTTTCTTCAAACTGGTATAATATTTGTAATAATATTTTTGTTACACAGGATCCGAATATGTCAATGAAAAGATTAAAATGATGCAATCACTTTGCAAACAAAGTAGTCATTAGAAAAACTTTTACCGTTAAAAATTAATAAACCATCTAAATCTTGACTAAGATTGCACATTCATTGGATGATTAAAAAATAAAAAATAAAAAATAAAAAGAGCCTGATTACTCTGAATTTTCAGGTCATGATTCAACTCAATAACATAAATTAAGTGATGTTTTGAATTTATGTATAATATATAAAATTGTAAATAGTGTATATGGTATTGAGAGAAATTGGAAAAGAGTAAATATGATCCAGGGAAATTGGAGAGAAGGATAATGGAGAGGAGACTACCCCAAATCCATAAGGGATGTGATATTAACATAGCAATAAGGGAGGTGATATTAACATAAAAAAGTATAGGGACAAGACAATTGTTTTTATTTGCACAAATATACCCTTAGCAAACCTTATCTTAATGACAATGACACATTTGTTCAAAACAAAACAATTGGCCTATCATCATACTTTTATCCCTGTTCATATCAACTATTAATCCACAAAAAGAAAGGTACTCTCAAAATATGGAAAATTTTAGATATTAGTAGCCATGCTCACAAGGGAAATGGGAATAGAAGGGATACTGAAGAAATAAGGAAATAAGAACAAAAAAGCTAAGGGAGAATGTGTCCTTGCCTATGTTCCGGATAGACTACTTTCATCAGGATACTAATAAGAAATCCAGTTCCAGAATTCCTTTGATGGCTATTTCCATTTCTACAACACAATTATTTTGAGCAAAAAAAAAAAAAAACTCCTTCATGCATATCTATAACTACTTGGCTGTACATAGCTGTACCATGAGCCTGATACCAAATTTTTGCGCATTTCTCATACTATATCCTTTATAGTTTACAAAGGAGGAATATGCACCTTGTTCTACAACACTTGGGGTCCAGGTTCCACGAAACAACAGACTCAATAGATACACATATTTGCTGGAGTTTCAGCTTACAATATTAACACATTTATGTCATCCCCCCCCCCCCCCCCCTCCCTTTTCTTTTCCTTTTTCCTTTTTTTTTCCTCTCATTCATTCATTCATTTTTTTTTCCTGTATAAGTACATTTATGTCATTCACTAGCAAAGCACCTATAGTTTACTGACCTCAACTCCCACAGGCTTTGATACTGTTATCTGCTTATATCATATGACTTGGGCATTACCATGGATCTCATTTTTCTTTGTAGTCAGAAGCCTCAACTGAGAATTGAAAACAGGTTGGCCGGTTCACCTATGAGAATTGAACGGGTCATAATCACACTAAAAGGGAAAAAACAAGATTATTCATATAGAAACAAGAATGAAAGAAAATGAGAAAATGGTGAAATATGGTCATACGACAAGAACCAGAGCCATTGCCACCGGCCGTTGCCTCCATCAGGCATCAGCACTGGCACAAATCACAATAATCAGTAAATTCAGCAGATTTTTTTTAAGAATGCTGTAATTGGACTTCCGTAAAATTATGATAATTGGTTTACAACATGTAGCAATGGCTGAAATTAGAAAGGAGTCACCACTTAAGCAAATTGAATTGCCATTTATAAGAGTTTAACATCATCATTTGTCAGCACTTGATGCAAGTTTCATACCCCCACAATTCCTCCCCCCCCCCCCCCCAAAACCAAAAGGAATTGGCTCCCCTCCATTACACATTCCCTCCAATTCCATCCAATACACCATATTTTTATAATTTTAGGTATTATAGTTGAAATCAATACCGGTCAATTAATTTATAATATTAAGTAGTATAATTGTTTCAAAAATAAAAGTAATCCAATACTTTTTCACCATTTGATGAACATGTGAATTTTTCATCAAAATTTCAATGGTTGAATTGGTTGAATTTTTTTAAAAACTTTTAGCTGTAAAAGTATTTTTAATGCTTCTAATTTTTGGTAGGATTGATAATATTATCAACTATCTATTAATATATTTTGATCATTACTAAGATTAAATAATTGGTTTATTGGATGGAATCGGAGGGAATGTGTAATAGAGGGGAGCCAAATCCCAAAAAAAACTCGCAACAATCTGATTAATTTTCAGAGTACAAAAATCATAGACAAAAAAGAAGGAAAAAAGAAAGAAAGAAGAAAAAAGAGTAACAAATCAAATTCATATTGAATGATTAAAAATATACAGTTTATAGAAGAAAAAAACATACAGATAAGGACTATTAGATATGAAGCATCACCAATTTCCATCTATACATACATCTGTCCATCATAATTATGTCCTTGTCTGGTTCGGAAGTTTAAAACTTGAACATATCTCCCAAGTTATCTCATGGCTAACCTTCTACGTATAAACATACTATATACATTGATATGATAATTAAAATTTATTTAGAAAGGCACCAAAGGGAATACCGCTGATGCAGGAGCATCTATCAACTAGTCTACTCAGGCCAGCGCGATAGTTTATATAGCAGACTACTCTTTTATTTTATAACTGTCTTTCAAAGTCATATGACTAGCATGTGACTTTTAAATTAGTATTAGTAGATTATTAGAAGTCTGTCAGTGGCAACCTTTATTCAGTTTAATTATAATGTTCACATATAGAGTTTTCTTTGGACTTCGAACTAAAAACTCAAATTTAGCGTTCCAAACTTAATTATTCTGCTATTATTTCTATCATTTTGTTGTCTAGCCTTCAGGCAGTCCAGACTTCAGTTCAGGTCGGTCCAATTCAATCCTACCTAAATTGTGCTTTACAGTGCGGGACACGAATAGGAATGGAAAACGTCACTTTTTTTGGTACGAAATACGGTAGAGATAGGTTTGTTCGAATCGCTTAGTTGGTACAAAATTCTTTTATTTGAATTGTGGTACTCTGGGAATAACTTTCTAAAAAGATATAGTTATACCTAGTTGAGATAAAGTTAAAACTAGTTGAGTTGTTTTTAAACTTAGTATTACAACAAGAACATTTTCTGTAACGATCTCAAAATCAGGACAATTTCCATACCCGATCTTGTGCGTTAATATTCAATCTCATTCTATCTTTACATCATTATTCGATGTTATAACTAATAAATAATGCGGAAAAACTTAAACTTCTTTTCTAACATCTTTCTTTTATTCCTTGAATCACAACCTTTATATATACATAACTCAGAATCATGTTCATTCTATGATTTGCTTTATCAGTCTTACAAAGTAAGATTACACATCTCAATAAATATTCAAGATTTACATTCTAACATTAAACAATCATCGAAAACTGCCAACTACTTGTATTAGAAACTTTTAACATGGATCAACCAACTTTTAGATTAAGCAAGTTTGTTTTCTTGCACGCTTCCTGATTGTTACCATCCAAATGGTAGATAACATCTCATTGCATCCTTAACATGCAAAAAAGTTATTTTTGCAAGATTGAGCTCGACAGCTCAGCAAATCAAACAGTTTTCATGCATCACATAGCATATAATATCATACTCAACTTGTACAATCATAAATATTCTAACATGTCATACATGCTGCATCTCACATAACACATATTAAGACTGAGTTCCTTACTTAATCAACATAGTTATAGATTGACTTTCATATTTCATATGTATTTCATATGCATTTCATATTTAACTCAACATTCATATAGCAGTACACAATTCCACTAATCAGTTATCAAATTCACATAGCAAATAGGAACTGAAAAACTTGTCTTGCGAGTTGATTACAACTACAGCTATCTGCGCTTCGCAAATCCTACACATATTAAATATACGTTCATACACACATTAGTGTAACATACTAAATTCACATATTCAATGTAGAACTAGTTTTAGTATACGTCTTGTTCATTGGTTTCATTTAGAAACTTCTTATCCAATCTTCGGTTGATATAGTCATTCTATGTTCGGACATGCTAAACACCATGCTTGACATGTATTCTTGCTTATAGGACTAATATACTCATACCTCTAGGATCAGTTTAACAACAAAGCTTCTTGGCAACTCTACAACACGGCGCAACTGCACTGCTTTTGGCCTTGGGAGTGGCGCAACTGCGCTACTCCCTGAACTGCCTAGAATTGAGATTTTTCTCATTCTGTTTTCTTTGAAGCATGCTAGACTTATTTAACATAGCATATAGCACATGTCAAGCAAGCTTATACCAGTTTTGATCTTTATCAAGTTTCATTTTCAAAACTTTATTAGTTTCATTTGAAAACTTATTCTAACTCATGCTAAATTAGTTCATTTCGTGCATAGCTATCTTGAACACCATATCAGATAAATGTTCATGCATATAAGATTCTATTACACATGTCCAGAGGTTCAGAAGACCAAAAGAAATCAAATTTCATTAGTGGGGACCAGCGCAGCTGCGCTGGTTTTGCCTTGGGAAGTGGCGCAGCTGCGCCACTTCGGCAACAGACCCAGAAACAGACTCTGTTCTGCAGATTCTTCAATTCAATACTCAATGCATGTTATCAGGCTTCATAGCTGCTATATCACTATTTCAAACTAATAAGGACATGTTTCTAGTTCCGTTTCACATTACCAAACATTATAAACATTAACTAATTTCTTTTAGTTCAAGTTTTTAGAAATCATTTCTCACTTGGACATTTTGTCAAATGGCTTGTGGGCATCAATTTGGAGTTTAATTTCCAAAGTCTATTCAATATACATGACCCAGATTTCATTTGAAATCCTTTCTTAGTTCACCAATTAGCAAACAAAATCTTATCACAATATCAAATCATTCAACCTAAATAATTTTTCAGTGGAAAACTTTGAGAAAACATAACCAAGAATTTAAAATTGAATTATTACCTCTTGATTCTTCTTTATACTTAGAATAGATGATTAGGAGAGTTTGATTAATCTCCTTCCTCTTGATTTCCAGAATTTCTCTTCTTCAATTTCACAGAACTCTCAAACCCTCTCTATTTCTCTCTTTTCCTCAGCCTTTTGCAAATAGCATAAAATAAACTGATGAATGTTTAACGTAACTTTACTAACTAAAAGACTCAGCTGTTACAAATACAAAGGGTCACAAGGCCATGTTTGGCCAGCACCCAAACCCCTTTCTAATTTATTTTACTTTTTCATTTAACATATAGTACACAATTGTCACACTTTATTTAATTTAATTACTTAACCAATACAATTACAATTTTAATTACAAATCATTATTCCTCCAATTAATCATTTAATTAAATTAGAACATTACCATTCCATTAGCGTAATAAAAATACGCACCGATTATAAAATTGTTTCATTAATTCACTTACATAAATTATTCCACAATAATTTCCATCAAATATTTATTTTATTTAATAAATATCCCAACTAAAATATTTATTTTATTCGATAAATATTTTAACTATTTAAGAAATTCACAATCGTATTACATTAACATATTACATTTATATGTAACACATTGCTTTCTCATTTTATTAAAACAAATATATTTACATTAATTCACTATTTTAATTAAGCGAATTAACCTCCTCTTTTACGAAACTTAACTCATAATATCTCTATTTCCGTTCAAGGCTTAATAGTCAAATTATATTATTTCATAATATAATTTTTAACTTAATTAAATTAACTAATAATATTCAGTTAATTTCCTTTTCGTAATAATTTAATTTACTTTCTTCAATGGTTTAATTAACTACTAAACTTCATTTTCCCAATATATAAATATATATTTCTCTTCTACATTCACACTTAATCTCTTCACACCAAATTACATATTTCAAAATATAACACACACACACACACACACACATATATATATATATATATATATTTATTCGAATCCGACACCTCTCATGATAAGAATTTTATTTATTAAATTCTTATTTAATAATTACTGAAAATCCGGGTTGTCACATTTTCAACGAGATTACACCATGTCATCACTTACTTGACACCCATAAGGCGCTCATTTGGCTACATTAATTGGTATTCTCTAGAATTTTCATTTATATATTAGGGTTTCTAAGAGTATTCAATATTTACTCATGTGATTATTATATTCTATAAATATAAGGATATTTGAAGGATGATTTTAGATAGTCCATTCTTGTAGATTTGATCTTAGCCATTAAATGTATGGCTGATCAAGATGTGGAACAAATAAAATCGCTTTACTCGCGGCATTGCCATTTCTCTTGCCCAAGAGTTATATAAGAGGAAAACAAAGTTGTAATCATGCTAAAATAGGGGAAAAACATTGGATTGCCACATTTGATGTTCCGAAACAAAAATGTACCATGTTTTGGAACGTTCTTATCAAAACGCTCGATTTGCTACCATGTTACCGGTTTTTGGTAACCATGGTCCTAGGTCTTTTCTCTCCAACACCTAGGTCATTTTTAAGCCCCAGGACAGACCAGGCCTCGACCTAAATTAGGTCCGGCTTTTTTTGAGCTTTTTCAAGATGGGCCACCAGTCCGGTCATTGGGTTTTAATTTTCCAGATCCCTTTATTGTTGGGAACATCATCCCCTTCAATGCATCTAAGAAATCAATGCATCTAAGAATGGTATCCGACCTCGGCATCATCCACTCACCCCCATAAAGCAAGAAGTCAATCTCTAAAAGGTATCTAATACTAGGTTGTATATCTTAATAACTAAAGTTCTAAAGTGTATTGCATAAAGAAAACAGAGAGGTCTACAAGGTTCTATCGTAATCTCCTTCCATTTAAGTGATATCGTAGTTTTCTCCACGGATTTTCATATGTGCCATAAACATATTTATGTATATTATACTTTTAGTGTTTTTATATAATATTTTTTACAATTGTATTAATTGGGTATTGGAGTACTAATTAAGCTTTTTGATAATCTTGATGAAAATTTGACAGCCTAATTACATTACCTCTTTGAATATTAGTTCTTCCAAGTGTCTTGTCCCCATTTCTCCTACCATCCCCGAATTTATATTTTGGGATGGAAGCTGTGATAAAGGAAAGCATAAACAAATGATCTTTCAATTGACCTAAATTTAAACAAATATTTATGCAGTTGACAGTTTTGTAAATTTCTCCACGGATTTTGTAAACAAATGATCTTCTGAATTGACCTAATTGTCAATTTTGACAAATATTTATGTGGTTTCTGGCACCTGGTCAGCTTAGTATACACCATAGTGGTAAGCTCAGTTTATCCTTTGCAGCCACTAAAAGTTTGAAAATAGAATTGGAGGTATGAAAGAACATGGATGACAGACTAGACAGGATAGGATTTCAAGATGCAAATGCTTTATTCTCCCAATAAGGAAGGCGTCAAGGTATTCATAATTTTTCCAAATAAATTATTATACTGTTCACCATTTGTCAAATAATATGTGAAAGCTAAATAAACATTAAAAAGAGCAAGCAATGACATGGCTGACACCAGTATTGTAATTACATATGGCTTTTGATTATATCAATGAAAGACCTGCAAGATCAAAAATGGAAAGTACTAGTTCATCATAAATTGACGAACACCTATTTCGTTCTTTAATCAGCTGGCAAATAAAACGGGAAAAGGGAAAAGTTTCCACTAGTCAAAAACATTACACTGTGCCAACTAGTATTTTAATGAAACAGATCCCTAAATAACTAACAAAATCAAGAATAAAATGACTTATTTTGATTCTTCAAAAATTGGAAGACATGATATCCAGAGTCATGAGGCTGTATATAGGGGACATTTTGGTTAATCACTTTAGAAACTCAGAGTAAGGATAAACAGTAAAGGAAAGGTGAACAAAAAGACTAACAGAGTTTTGGTCTGCAATTGCACTGTCCGCAATTCGATTGGCTTGAAATACTTCAGAAACAGGACTGCTCTCATCCAAATCCATATTATCATTTCCATCATTATCATCACAAAATTGTTGCGCAGCTCCTGCATAAAGACGGTATAAGTGAGTAAATGTTAGTCCTTAAAATGCATACACTGCCATTCCAGAATGTGAGCTAGCAGGCATGAAACATACCTAGTGGAGCTGATTCTATGCTGGGAGTTTTCAGTAAAACTTTCTGGCACATGATGGTGCCCTGGAAATCAAGAAAATTGTAATCTAGAAATTCATATCTCTCGGACTGTGTCATTATAGAAAACCCAAATGAAGATATCCAAGTGTCGAGCAAACTTGAAACAGCAGGCAAAACCAGCCTCTCCACTCCTAATTCCGCTAGAGCCTAAAAAAAATATGGAAAACAATAATGAGTAAAAGACTAATACAAGTCAAATTATGGTCTTACGGGTTATGATTGTAAATAGAGAAATATCTATCTCCTCCTCACTTTGAGCATTCCGTCGAGATTATTTATAAATGATGTCCGATATATGTCAAATATGGAACAGGCTTTGTGCTCTGGTGAGATTATTTATAATCCTCCAATTTCCCATTTATATCAAATTTGGTACAGGCCATTGATATACTAATGTTTGCGACAAATTATATAAATCCAAGCATACAAAGTTCAAAGAGGTCAAACTGATTGTGGGGATTATGATTCTTCTATAAAAAAACCTAAGACTTAAAGTAAACTAGTGATATTAAGGAAATAATTCTTAACTAAACAGTAAACAACGTATACTTGAAAAATATACCAAAAATATATACCTAGACACCTAATAATCAAATAAATCTAGAATTACACCAAATAGATCTAATTAGGGGTGTTCCTAAAACCATTTAAAGCGATTAAACCGGTCAAACAGGACCTTACTAGAGATGTTTGCCCAGTTTTCATGTAAGCCAGTCGGGTGCGGTTCATGGAATGAATAACTGAGCATGTCATGGTCTGTCAACAGTTTAAATCAAAACAATTGGTTTTATAAGCGCACCGACTGAAGAATATACAATACTATATACTCCTATGTACACGAACTATTACTAATTTACTACATATAGTACTCCTTCAGGCTACCTCTGTACTACACTTTTAAATGAATAAAGATTAAAATGATCGACTTAAGAGGATATACAGTCTATTATGCTTCTCTCTCTCTCTCTCTCTCTCCTCTGTAGCTAATACCCTCTTCTATCTCTCCTCGCCACGTTACAAAATTGCATTGGGGATTGCCGATTAGCCATGGAGACGCCCATATTCAGGTCCTCTCCTTTTTATTTCTCTATACCTTCTTCTTCCGAGACATGGTCATTATATTTTATCTCCTCTGGCAATCTTTTTCAATTATTTACCGCATGGAAACCCTTTAATTTCTACCTCTTCATTTGGAAAAAGTCCAGATTATTTATAAATGAACTAGTATATATGCTGAATGAAATGAGAATGTAAATCAATCATTAGGTTTGGATTAGTATTCTAAATGAATTTGATCTTTAATATTCAAAGCAATGACAACCGATTGATAACCGACTGAAGAATCAATGTCATCCGAATATAATAAAACTGCCCAATTTTTTATTTTTATTTTTGATAATGTGGAGTTTCCCAACCGCAGTCGGACTAAGTCTCCCCACCCCGGGTCAGACTTTGCGTACAGATTCCGCCTAAGACATGGCTTCGCCCTGAAACGTACGACCCGTGGCCGCTAACAATTGTTGCAAGTGGGATTCAATCCCAGGACGTCCGAGTTGACGGTTCGCCCCGGGGCCTCATTTGAACCACTGCGCCAACTGCCGCGGTTTAAAACTGCCCAATTTGGTCGGCCTCAATGGGAGTATTACTAAATCCAATCCTTTCGGTTTCGGCGCAAAACTAAATAATCAGCCAAAACCAACCGTGTTCACCCCTAGATCTAATTGAACCTTCATTCTACTTGAATACATAATCATCCATACTCTGTTAAGAATGTTAAGATCCTTTGACATGCCTCCCACATCATTCTCCCCTCCATTAAAAAGAGCTCCACCTTGAGGTCTAAAGTGTGGAATAAATGATGACAAACCATAAGCACTGACCATGAATTTTGAAAGGATAAGATCTTGACATCTCTTTGAACTTGGATTTATCTCAAGAAAGTCACCAAGATATTAAGGTAAAGGCATCTTGTTGCTAGCACAATGTAAGCTATAGGGAAAGAAAGACTCGATATTCAATAGATTGAGTAGTTGGCTCTTCATGTCAACTGTTTGCTCGATCTCTTTTTTAAATTCTTATCACTTTATCTTCATGCGACTCTGATGCAGGACAAGGTTTGGAACAAAGATAACTGAAAGAAACAACAGAAAATTAACTTGTATGAGGCTTAGCACCTCTGCACCTCACTACCTAGGGATCTTTCACTTGGGTGATACTCCGCAAGTCATTACCCCAAGTTTCTCTTTCTCAACCACAAAAGAGGGGAAAATAACTCATAGCTTCATTCAATTATCAATAGTCTATTTTGTAATTAACTTGTGAGGATTATATTAATATTTATAGACTCAAATTCCTAATATTAATTGGGGAACAATAAAAGAACTAAGAGACTAAAATACCCTTACTAAATATTAAAATTCCTAATCACTAACTAATGTCCTAAATCCCCACTAAAAAATAAATAAATACATCAATTACTCTCACAATAAATATTAATAGAAATTTTTTGACTCTTGATTTGTCATCGTCATCTTACTCTTTAATTATCTCCTCAATTTATTTCTTCGGTTCATACCTTGTACTATTTGTTTGAACTTGCTCCTTTAACTTGTAAGGATTTCACCTTATGCCCACAACATCACACACAAAAACATAAGTATTTCCTTCACAATAGTTATCAAAATCATTAAACTGTTAAAATCCAACGTAGACCAAGTAAGATGTGTGCAACATTCGCGTTGAATGTAACACCAAACATTTGTTGACTAAAATAACATCTTAATTGGAACTAAACATTTCCATGTACTATAAATAGATATATTATTAAGCAAGGTACTTCATACGAATGCAAAAGGGTTTAGGGCACGAGCTTTAATCTCTCAATTGCAAGTAAATACTCCCTCCATCCTCTAGAGGATGACCTACGGTATAAATTTTTTTGTACTCAAAATGATGGCAATAAGTACATAAAGTAAGGCAAATATGTCATTTAGTGGGGTCCACTAGTATATAAAAAGAAAAAAACTCATCACTTTATGTAATTTTGTGGGACCACTAAGAATAAACTTAGAACTTTTTCTACACTCTTTCCTCTGCTTTACTTTTCTTAATTTGTGTGCAAAATGTACTTTGACCATCCTTTGGAGGACCAGAGAGAGTACACAACATTGTGGTTCACTCCAATAATAGTTTAAGATATTCCTTCCTCAACAAGAAAAAAATGGAAAGGAGTGTTGCTCTTCAAAAATCCTCTTCGAGTCTTTTCTAAGCTTGGAATTCCACATATATTTTGTTAATGTGGTAAAATTCTAAAGTTAGAATTAATCGCCCCCTAACCCACCCAAACACCCCCCCCCCCAAAAAAAGCGCTACTGAGCGGTATTGAATAATTCTCGTCGATGAATTATATCGTTGTTTTTCCTTTCTCTCTCCTAAATGGAAGGAATTGATTTTTAAGCAAAAGTTGTATGAAAATAATTGTTAATCCAAATATTTAGTTTCGATACCAAAATTAATGGAAAACAAAGAGAAAAATAATAGATTGGGAGAAGCAGAGAAGAAGAAAAAGCATATCCTCACAAACAATCAATAAAAACACACAAAGAACTAAGTTTTCTTCAAAATAACTCCGCTCAGATTAATTTGTGGGGATTACAATACTTAAAAGGAAAAAGAAACCAAACTAAGACTTGATAACCATGTAAACTGTTAGAATATGTTAGGTGGGAAAACATGTTTCCATGTTTTCCTCCCCATGTTATCCTCTCCATGTTTTCCTATATTGTGTGCTATCCTATTTCCTATATAAACCAATGTAATGCTATGTAGAAATAACATGAATTAGAGAGTAATATGAGATAATGGAATTATTCTTATTCCTTATACTTATTTGTTCTATTACATGAACACTCTTAAATTCTCTCTTTTAACATGGTATCAAAGCTTGATCCTTTATCAGAATATCAGGCGACTTTTTTCCGGCGACTTTTTCCGGCGACTTTTTCCGGCGACTTTTCCGGCGACTTTTCCGACGACTTTTTCCGACAAGTTTTTCCAGCGTGCCTTTTCTCTCTCCTCCTTCCATCTGCAGTGGTCGACTTTTCCGGCTACTTTTCCGGCGACTTTTTCCGGCGACCTTTTTCCGGCGGTGATCCATTGATTTTCAGCCGCTTCTCGAGTGTCCAGTATCTCCCCATGTTGGTTTTCTTGCTGGTCCTTGGCTGTTTTCCAACTTTCTTCTTTGATGCACCATATTTGCTATGCTTTCTTCCCATATGTTACCCATTGTTGATGTCTCTTCCAACATGGTATCCATTGTTGATGTCTTTTCCAACATGGTTGTTGATGTCTCTTCCAACATGGTATCCATTGTTGATGCTTCTTCTAACATGGTATCCATTGTTGATGTTTCTTCCAACATGGTATCCATTGTTGATGTTTCTTCCAACATGGTATCCAATGTTGTGCTTGACTTTGTTTCATGGCTGGTTCGTGGCTGCACATGGGCTGATTTCCAGCACATTGCAGCCGCTTTTCTGCGTGTGGGGCCTGCTTATGGGCTGGTAGTGTCTCTTCCTTATGCAGATTTTATGGAGAGATGTTGTGTTGGTCATGTGTGTTGAGCATAATTTGCAGTCACGTGAATCTAATTTTTTGATATCCTTTGGAAAGTTTATTCTCCTCGGATATATATTGTACTCATCTTTTACATGGCGGAACAAAGTGGTGCTAGCAGTGAAGTTCATGTCAGTAGTATGGGACAACAAGCTGTTTCATCTATTCTGTTTTAACTTGGATATGCGAAATATCTATACACCAACTTGAGGGGGAGTGTTAGAATGTGTTAGGTAAGGAAAACATGTTTCCATATTATCCTCTCCATGTTTTCTTCGGGAGCACTATCCATAATTTATGGAAGCACTATCCATAAATTAAGGGAGCACTACCTTGTGAAACCAGTATATAAGCCAATGTAACTCAATGTAAATTAGATGAGAGAAGCAATGTAAATGTTTATGTGAGAAGTATTAATGGAGAAACCCAAAATTAGTTTCTCTCTTTCAATATCAGTTTCTCTCTTTTAACATGGTATCAGAGCTTGATCCTTTATCAGAATATCAGGCGACTTTTTTCCGGCGACTTTTTCCGGCGACTTTTTCCGGCGACTTTTCCGGCGACTTTTCCGACGACTTTTTCCGACAAGTTTTTCCAGCGTGCCTTTTCTCTCTCCTCCTTCCATCTGCAGTGGTCGACTTTTCCGGCTACTTTTCCGGCGACTTTTTCCGGCGACCTTTTTCCGGCGGTGATCCATTGATTTTCAGCCGCTTCTCGAGTGTCCAGTATCTCCCCATGTTGGTTTTCTTGCTGGTCCTTGGCTGTTTTCCAACTTTCTTCTTTGATGCACCATATTTGCTATGCTTTCTTCCCATATGTTACCCATTGTTGATGTCTCTTCCAACATGGTATCCATTGTTGATGTCTTTTCCAACATGGTCCCGGGTCTTAATTGGTTAGAATCTGCAACTATGTTGTTTGCATCTTTCTGATTTTTTTTTCTTTCTTCTTTTTGTCCTCCTTTTTTTTTCAAATGCACTTTATTTTGTCCTTTTTATATAAAGCTGCATTTGAGGGGGAGATATATGAGATATGAGATACGAGGTATGAGATATGATTTGGTCTAGGTTGCATGAGAGGTAGTTCATGCTACGTTATGCTCATTTGCAGCCGTATGGTTTTTTGCTTCGCTTCGGTTTGTTCTTTGTTGGCTTGTGCAACTTGGGTCTCACATGGGTGCAACATTGGTTCTCGGCGTTGGCTGCTTCTTGGTGATTCCAGCTCACTTTCCATGGCGCTTTCCTCATGTTCTTCAGTTGCTTGCTAGTCATGATGGCTCCTTTATGTTGTTGCAATTTTTTTCTTCATATTTTTGTCAAATGCACTTTAGTTTGTCCCTTCTATGTAAAGTTGCATTTGAGGGGGAGTGTTAGAATATGTTAGGTGGGAAAACATGTTTCCATGTTTTCCTCCCCATGTTATCCTCTCCATGTTTTCCTATATTGTGTGCTATCCTATTTCCTATATAAACCAATGTAATGCTATGTAGAAATAACATGAATTAGAGAGTAATATGAGATAATGGAATTATTCTTATTCCTTATACTTATTTGTTCTATTACATGAACACTCTTAAATTCTCTCTTTTAACATAAACTAAGGGATATTATTGAAAAATTTTAATTACGTAAACAAGTTATACTAGAAACATAGATACTATAAAGTAAATCTAAAGTTATATCAAAGAAATCTGCTTGAAACAATTTTAGTCATCCATTAAAAATGCTAAGATCCTTTTACATGCGTTCATGTTACGGGTATTGTTTTCCTAAATTAGTTGTCCCGTTTAACATGCATTTCATGACGTGCTGAAAACTCATTTCTATAATACTGACCCAGTTTAAGTAACTCCCTGGTCCCTCCTTTCGGTGGCTTTCGGCATGAACTTTAGACATGCCAAAAGCATATATATGCATTATATGTTTAAAAGATTTTTATATTCTATATATTTTACTCCCTCCGTTCCATACATTTGATCATTGTTGACTTTTTAAAGTCTATTTAAGAGATTTTTAAACTCAAAATTAACATAGATTCTTTTAATTTTAATTAATACAGTGATGAATATTATAAACTATCTAAAAACTATTACTCATTGTAAGTTTTATTGTTTCATAATTTTTAATAAATCATCTCAATTTTGAGTTTAAAAATATCTCAAATTGACTTTCAAAAGTTAATAATGATCATATAATTTGGAACGGAGGGAGTATTTCATTTTATTTTGGTTTCTAATGTGACTTTTGTCTTTCAATCAAATGTCGAAGGCAAGCCTTTATGCCAGTAGTAGGGGATTCATGAATATAAACTGCGGCCCGACTCCAAGGGTATATTCTCAACATATTTATATAATATTGTCCAACTACATTAAACTATACCAAAAAAATATAATATATGAATGTGTTTTCAACACGTCTAACAACCGAAAAAAATGTCACTTAGACCGGAACATAGAGGATAATTTTTCATATGATGTATCAGTTTTCATCTATATGAAAAGGTTTTAAGGTTATCTAGCTTAACTCCAACTATATGACTTTCCATGACTCAATATAAACTTAGGCGAACAGAGTAGTGTGCTAGAATTGCCTTTTCTTTATTCCAGAGAATACACACTCTGATTTTTTGCTTTTGTTCTTTTCACTACCTTCTAAGTTGATATCGATCATCACTTTCTCTGTTTTTCTCTCTTTGTACTTGGAAATTGATTTTGTTTGAACAATTATTGAGGGCTTGGTCAAAAGTCTTTTAATGGAAATGCTTGTGCATTTAAGAGAGATTTTCTTGTCCAGTATCTTTTGCTTTGTCTAAAGAAAACTAGAAAAGTAACCGTTAGGTTGTCTGTTACAGTTTACAGGCCTACAGATGGCTCTGTCACTAATCTACCTCCTACTATTTTGACCATTCTGTCATTTTTTGCAACACTGAGTATTTGATGCCATTTAATGCTCCTTTAACTTTAATTCAAATGGCCTTCTTCAAGCGGTCAATAGCTGAGCGGGTTTCCATCTAATTTCACTAATGCTACGTTTGGATTGAAAGAAAGCATGGAGGAAAGAATGGAATGATTTTTTAGCATCTCAAGTACAACCGTGGTTGTTGGTGGTGGTGGGTGGTACAATAGGATGACATAATTGTCATATTCATCCATTCCATTGGAATGAATCCCCATTCCACCACCACCCCTATGGAATGAAAATCAAGGGAGTAGAATGAATATTTATTCTATCAAAATGGTTTATCAGTCTGAATAAGTTACCAAAACACTCTTTTTCATTGAATTCCATTCAAACCTTGATTCCTTCAATCCAAAACGCAGCATAAGACTTCAGCTGACCATTAGTATGACATTTGAACTTGCTGGGCCTTCCAACTATACTGGACCTTTGCTAAAAAACTTTGCTCTGCTAGATCTGAATTGGAGCCTTTATTAACTTTGGTAAGCTGGATCTAACCAGAGGACAATTTTGTACAACACTAAATAAACAGAAAATTACATTCTTTTTGGAATTTAAACCATAACCTATCCAACTACTATCTTAGTAGCATTTAGCAAACTTTAGAATACAATATTCCTGGTGGGTAGCACCAAGTCCACATATTAAATCTCCCCAGCAATGTAGTAATGAATGCTTGGTAAATTCGAATCAAAATATTCTAGTCACATAACCTGGGATGAAATCAGCTAAGAGAAAATCGCCACAAAAAACTTGGCCAAGAATTAAAAAATAGCGACGGAGACATGAACATGAAAGCATAAGTAATATACAACTGTTAACTATACCTCCCTCCAGCACTTTCCAAAACACAAGCTACACATAATATAAACATATATATATATATATATGTGTGTGTGTGTGTGTGTGTGTGTGTGAGAGAGAGAGAGAGAGAGATTATTTTGACAATTTTAAAACTGTAACTGGGAACATGGGTGTTTAGATGGGGAAAGTTTTTGGGATGGCAAATTTAACAAGTCTGAGAAACCAAAAGGCCTCATAATTAGAGGATACTATTTGCATATTCAAGCTCACTAACAAAATCGACAGTTATATTTATATAGTTTGCGGGACTAAATTTTGAAGGGACCGCTGACAAAAGTACAAACTAGAATCTAAAATGCAATTCCTTGAGTCTCACTGTGAGATCTCTAGCCATATATAATGTCTTTAGCAATTATGATGCTCAAATCAAGGGCTGTTACATCATTCACAGGGCTGTTATATGAGTTATAGAATAATACAAAATAAATATCTAGATCCTAAAATCAAGCCTCAGATCGAAGGGGACTGTTATCATGGGGCTGTTACATTATATTTATTTGCATAGAGTTAACTATTTACACGCGCATCCAAATTTATTGTAGTTTCCATATATTGGTGCTACTTACCAAAAATCATTGTCAACCATGACCAAGTGACTCCTGCTTTACACAAACGTTCAATCCCCTACCTCTCAAAAACAGATAACGAAAATTTAATATAAAAAAGCTGAGATTAGATTACCTTTTCAAGCTCATTCATCAGAATGCGACACATTCCACGTCGACGATATAGAAAACGTGTGGCAACAAGAGGGATTTCTGCCACCTTTTCTCCATAAACCCTTAATAAGGGGTAAAAAAAGGCTTTCAGTTCACCATAACTAGTCAAATCAAGAAGAATAAGGTAGTCAACAAGAATATGTTATAATACCTTACAGTAGCTGCTGAAATTAATTCATCATTTTTCTCCAAAAGCACTGTATAGAACCCTCGATAGTTCAAATGGTTCAGCTCGGACCTTCAAATTTAGATCATTATTATCAAATTTGTCTTGTATAATATTAGATATGACCAGTCTAAAAAGAGTAAAAGAGCAGAATTTCGTATACACCAAGACTATAAGAAACATCAGAAACGATCAAATCGCTGAACATATGTGCAAATCATACTCTAATCATTAGTGAACGAAAAAGCCATGACAAAATCCTACTAACTAGAGAATATCTCCATCACCGAAACCAACATACAAGGCAAGGTTTAGGCGGTCACTCAGAACAGGAAGTATTTCTTTGAATATAAGGCCATCAATTGCTGATACCTACAGTTGTTTCAGAAGTAATACTATCTATGAGAAAACCCTGTTCTAATTACTGGGGAATATAATCCCAACAACCCTGTATGTCTAGTAAACTTGTAATTTAGTATTTTGTTCCTTAGGTCTCACACCAAAAATCTAATGAGTAATGACTAAATAGTGCATAGGTTTTAAATAGATAAACTCGCATAACACGGAAGCTAGCTAAACTTCAAAAATAAAAACTTCAAAATTAAGTATGTGAGAGAAGGTAAAAAGTATCATAAAGATCAACATTCATATATGAGAAGATGCATGACACGCTATAATTGTCCTGATTTATTCTTATGGGAAATCTGATTTATTGTAACAGAAATAGGATACACAAAAAAGTGGACAAGATCCTTTCAAACAGCGAAAGTAAAAGAAAGGAACTAAAATGTAGGATGCAAGCATAATAAGTAAGGCTACTATATGTAGCAAAAGCATGGATTCTATTCTAAACAAAATACTAATATTTCCAAAGGATAAAACAGTTTCAACAATGTCCCCTCTCGCATGGGATCACATCCATGTTAGAGGAGTAATAGCCCTAAGGAAAATGCAAAATGGAAAATGAATTCCTGGTGAAGTGGGACAAAAGACATGATTTAAGCAATCAAAGTTATGTTTGTGTAGTAGCATCAGTTCTATAATCGGTAATGTGTGGTTTAGGAACTGGAGTAAAAACCTGAGGGCAAGGAACAATCTTTGACAAAAACGCCAATTAAGAATGCAGTTATTAAAAGCTCAAACATGGTAGAAGAGAATACACAATTTCAACAAAATAATTTGCACAAATCATATGATCAACAGAATTCAGAACAAATCTATGTTCTGAAATCAGAAATACCTTTATATCTCCTCCATTCAAACAGACTAACAAGTAAATTTTCAGAAAAATATGGGTCTACCAAATAAAATTAGCAAGAGATTCTAATCCTGCACTTAATAACAAAGTAAACAATGTAATGTTCCAGTGCACAAATAGATAGTCAAAAAACTTAGGCTTACCTTCTGTTGAAAATAACATCTTCAACAAGATCCCTCCTGCTCCGAGTTTCCTTCAAGGGCTCAAAACACTCGTGCATCACGCGAAGAGCAAGATTGAGCTTGCTATAGTTCTCTGACATGTCCTCAGTATTAGAAGCATCACTATCGCAACTGTCAGCTTTTGTGTACTTCAACAAAGTCCAAGTTAAATTATCTACACCAACTAGAACTGGTTTCTCCAAAACCTTTTGGAGGCCCAAAAATACCTGTATAAATGACACAAGCTTATTAGAAACAGGAGCAATGACATTTTGAAAATGTCACATCAATGTGATGATACCCATCAATACTATTATCTTAACGTCATTATCTCACAAATATATATAAATATATTATTTCCAAGTACAACCCTACAACCAAAAACTGGGAAAAGCATAACTTGCTCTTTCTTAAATTGTACTAGAATATACTTATCAATTATCAAAACAGAAGCGTATAGTTAACAAATATATATAAGCGCTTCCCACCAACCATAATCTTAAGCATGAAAATTTTCACCGAAAAGATAACATGTATTAATCCATAATCATTTAATTGATAAAAATTGTGATTACATAAGTGAGCAATCCAAAAACCTTAAACACGCATAAAACTTTACATCTCCACCTTAAGCCACTCAAACCCCCCTCCCCAACACGGACATACACAAACATCAAAACCAGAGAGAGGGAGAGAGAAGATACACAAACACATATAAATGTTAAAATATGTCAAAAATGATCATACAAGAAAGAAAGTTAAATAGAAGATTTTATTTGAAGTTCTTCACTGAAATCTTGACATGAGCAAATGCTGAATGTATAAAGATCAAGATCTCAGTATCTCACATTGATGAAGACTGAGGAAGTCATCAAATGTTTTAGTAGCATGTAGTTGGCTTTCATCGAAAAGGTAATATCGGTCTCTAACTAATTAAGTCTTGTATTTGCTTCTCTGATTGTATATCCGAGAATTAGTGTTGAAAACATAGACTAGCCAACTAGGATGATAATGCTATGCAACTCAAATTTCTTAAAATTCCAGAATGCAGATTTTCTGTTCATTTTAAAATGGGAAAATTTATGAATGTCAAAAATATTATAAGTCTACTAATGTTTGCCTAAAATGTGAGGGAAGCAACATACTTGTACACACATTGAGCGAGGAATTCTAAATCCTATCCTTTACATTTTTCTGTGTCATCATCAAAATCTAAGTCACAGGGAATCCTAAAATCCATATTGCTTCAAATCCCAAAAGGGAGGCAGTGTTCCCAGAGATAATAAACCCCATTTCAAGTTTAGCAAGACATGTGACCTTGTTGCTGCATATCAAACTACAACCAAAGTATAAGCAGAAAAAATTGTTCTAATCATTTAATGGTATGAAGACTAAATAAAACTGAGGTTACTTGGGATTAACACACAAACATATTGTGCCAACATTCTAAGCACTTTAGTTTAATCCCCATATTATATAGAGGAAACGGCTGGTCTGATCTACCTGTTCACATCTTCTATTGCAGAACCAATGACCTGTTGGATAACTGTCTAGCACAAGACCTTTCTTCCTTAGACAACCAATATGATCTGCATCAAAACAATTAGACACATACATTGAAGACATATTAAAGTTTATGAAGATGGAAAAGGAAAATAAATATACATGTACATATATATATATATATATATATATATATATGGTCCAGAGTGTAATATGCTACACCCAGAGTCAAGTTAACGTACATTGAAGCTCGCACTGATGACAGTTAATAACAGTATTATCCATAAATCGTTCCACGTCTCCATTGATTTTACTCTGGCCACAAATTTTGCAGCAGCATGATGGACAAAACCAATCGCCTTCCGGAACCTCCTAAATATGAAACAAAATGCAGTCAAAAAAATAGGAGTTCACTCAGTATTATTATCCACATACTGATTGTAGAATTGGGAAATAAGAAAATCAGAAGATCTTAGAGTTGAAGCATGACATGAGAATTGCAAATAGACTTGCCTTCAAATCGAGGCAAAGTGTATGAAATGAAGATGGACATTGATCGCACAAAACTAATTCACCCCCAAAGTGACAGACTGAACATATGTCGTCATTCATGCATTGTTGTTGATTACCCTTCACCTCACATTGCTCTATTGTAGAGCTTCTAGCATCGATATCGTGTATCAATTGCAACTGGCAGTCTAGCAAGGACCTGCCATCCTCCAAAAGAATATTGGCTGAAGGTTGATGGTAAGAACTGCCAGCATGAGCTTCGAAGTTACTTAGAGTAAAAATATCTTGGCAGCAACTGCACCTGATCCCATCACGAGTGACTCGACCTTCTGCCATTTTACGAGCACCCCTTCTGACACGGTATTGTACTTTTGCGCTGGGTAAAACCACATTATTGTCGATCAACCAGGACAAGACAGTTTGAGGGTTGCTATGAGAAGAAGATGGAACCACCACCTGACTAATTCTTTTGCTTGAGCGTAAGACACGGGTTGAAACAGCACCATTCAAATTATCTCTCAATTTTATATCTTCACCTTCTTTTGAATCCTTGCTCCGAGACTTTGAGGACCGAGATATCAGATTTAGAGAAATGCTCTTTCTTTTTCTTCCACGTTTTTTAATTCCTTGGACTTCACCTAGGTCAGCAACCTCACTTGACAATGATATGCCGGAAGATTCTGCTGGCCGCTTTTCAGATGGTGGTCTTTGTGATACAAATGTTCCATGAACCTCCATGGCAAGTGGAGAACATAGTGCATCGCTAGCTACTTGTCCTTCAGCATTCTTATCGACACGGGTTACAACACCATTTAAATTATCTTTTGATTCGAGTGCTTGAATTTCCTTTGAATATACAAGATTTAGAGAAATACTCTTTCTTTTTCTTCCACGTTTTCTAATTCCTTGGACTTCGACTTTACCTACGTTAGCAACCTCACTTGACAATGATGTACCAGAAGACTCTGCTTGCTGCTTCTCAGACATTGATCTTCGTGCATCACTAGCTAACTGGCCTTCAGAGTTTTTACTAACGTGTCTTATTTTACTTTGTTCAGAGTCATAAGCTTTATTGTCAGAAATTCCTTCATCTATACACGCCTTGCAAGCCGCCAGAAGAGTATAGTACAACCTTCCATTTGGCGAACTGTACCGAAATTCTCTCGTGCGCCGCACCTCGTCTGCTCTGTAAACATAATAAAATTTCCATCCAACAAACGACAGGTGCCTCTTTGCTTTTAATGCAAGCTTATCATCTCTCTTCCATATGCGCAAATAATAGTTGACAATAGCTTCAGGACGGTATTCAGGTTCAACAATAAGTTGAAAAAGAGAAGGCCTTACGAGTTCCTCCTTGTATCCTTGTGACTGTTCAGTTAGAGGAGAGGAAGAGGTACCAGGTGCAGCAATTAAAATACTATGGTCATCTTGGGGAATTGGAGAACCAATATCAGATGTAGATTTTTTCAAATACTCGCACACCTTAAGAAGCGAATCGAAACTCCTCCCAACACCACTAGGCCGAGTGTAGCGCCATTTCCGTTCTTTTTCCTGCAGATACTCCATTTTCCAGCCCAAAAATGAAAGATGTTTCCTGGCCTTTAATTTTAAGTCGTTCGATGGCATATGCCTGGCCTTAGATTTTTTGTAGTATTCAATAATTGCATCTTCACAAAACTCGGCTTCAGGAACAACGTCAAGGCCAGCAGGCTGCCAAGTATGCTTAGGAATTTTAGAATTGGTAGCCGGAGATAATTCATCAGGTTTGGAAGTAGATTCTCTCAAATACTCGCACACCCTAACAAGTGATTGGAAATGCTTCCCATTAGGACCAGGCTCAATGTAACGGAATTGCTGTTCACCTCCTTTTATCGTAAACTCAATTTTCCATCCCAAAAATGAAAGATGTTTCCTGACATTTAATGTAGTATCATATGATCTCTTATCCTTCCAGTATTCATTAATTGCATCAACGCAAAACTCAGCTTTAGGAACAACGTCAGGGCCAGCTGGAAACCAAGTATGCCGCTTTCTTAGCGTGGACACTTTACAATTGGTACTGGAAAATCCCTTGTAGTTGTTACAATAACTGTCCTGAGATAATTCATTCTTAACCCGACCAATCTCCTCCTCTTCAACAGGTTGGCAACACACTTTCTTTATATCTGCGGGCAGCAACTCACTGCTACTCAATTGGCCAGTTAATTCAAAAGGTACAGTACCATGAGAGTCACCAAAGTATGCTTCATTCTTCAATAAAGCATCAAGAACAGGTTCATTTAATTCCACTAACAAGTTTTCTGAGGAGTTCAACCTGTGAAAGAATTCAGTTATGCTAAGCTTAAAGTTATCCATGACAACCTGCAAAACCAACTCCTTCCATATATCACGCAGAGAAGAAGTCCACTCCTTCAGATTCGGAAAACCATTCTTTAGCTGCACATCATACCAAATTTGCTTAACAGAAACTACAAGCGGCCAATCTTTCTCAATTTCCTCAATAAGTTCAAGGAATAACCAGTCTCCCCGGGGCTTCCAAACTTCATTACTCTCATCCCAGTCCTGAGTAATCCGCAAATCACTTTTGTGGGCCTTCAATTCATCACCCATATCAGGAAAGAAAATGATCCGCTCGAGCGAACCATCTTCATGGTCAAAAACCACGCCTTCCCACCACGCATCCTTGTGAAACACATCAACACATTGTCCATAGTGGAGCCACAATGTATTCCAATCAAGTGGAGGCGGCAATGGCCGTATCCAGCCACGATAGTTAGATGGTGTCGAGTTGGTGCTAATGATGCCATCAATCATTTTAGAAGTTTTCACACGATCGACAAGATTTTTAGAATTATGATCATCACTTAGAAGATTATCATACTGAATCAATCTGATTGCGATTTCGCACGCAATCACTGTTCCAGAGTGCCATGATCCTAAAAACCCCTCCTCAGAACTCCTTACCTGCACAAAAGTCGACATTTTAACGCAAAATCTTTGGATTTCAAAACCCAAACTAGCTACAAAATAATCAAAATAAAGAACAAAAAATAACGGATTTTGAACAACCAATACACTTTCTAACTTCAATAAGACAGAGCAAGAATCTATGGACCGAAAACAGAAAAAATTGATGAAAAATTCAATAACTTATCTACCCAATCTAATCTCAAATTAATCACTGCATTTAGAAAAAGGAAATAAAATCAATTATTAAGACACATTAACTGGCTCAATTAATAGAACGCCAAATTCATTATCAACCTCAAAATCGAACAAAACCCACATGCAAACATAGAAACATCAAAATCACAGACAAATAAACACAAAAATAGAATAATCTAACAAAATGCATGTAAAATTGAAGCGAGATCGTTCATAAAAACCAAAAGAATCAAAACTCTGAAACCCACCATTACAAAATAAAATAAAAAATCACAAAATCTCAAATCCAAAGGATTATTTTCAAAGGATCAACAAGACCCAGAACCCCAAAAAAGGCAACAAGTAAAATTCACCTACAAAATTGCTTTTAAGTTATACATATCAAATTTCAAAATTTAAAAAAAAAGAAAAAGAAAAAATAAACTTGAATTAGGCGAATTTACTTCAACTTTCTGATCAACGAGAAGCTTTGGATGATTTCCCACAATTTTCCGCATTGTTCTTCTCCCTGCAAACGCCTCATCTTCTATGTCTACCGCCATTGAAGAGGGTCTTGAGGTTTACGTGGGCTTGTTGTGTAGTAGTAGTATTCAGAAGTGTCTTTGGTGGGATCAGTCCGACTGTTGACTCGGTATCTTTTTAGGATAATAATATAAGTTGGAATTTACTTGTGGATTTTCTTGCTGCGCAGATAACTATAATCAGTAATATTTTTAATACATATTTTTTTCGTTCCAAATTAATTGTTTAATTTTGACTTTTTAAAATCAAATTGACCATTTTTAAAACTAATTTTTTTATTATTTTTGCTAAAATATAGGTGAAGAGATTATAACCAAAAGAAAGTATATACAATTTATTACTAACCCCAATTTTTATAATTTTTAGAAATATATTTATATATGCTTAATTATTAATTCTAAAAATAGTCAATTTGACTTAAAAAATCAAAACTGAGCAATTAATTTGAAACGAATGGAGTATTTTTAAAATAATGATATATGTAATTATATATTACGATAAATTTGTCTCGAATTATAATTGTGAAAATTATAAATATATAGGATTGGATAAAATTATAAAATGATCTCACTTATTACATATTTTTCTCTAAAATAGTTATTGGACCAATTTTTTATAATTTTATCCAATCTCATGTATTGATAAAAGTCGTAATTTAACAAAAAAAAAATTGCATTGCAGGACTCTTCTTTTTATATTGAAAGTAATAATATAAAAAGGAAATAAAAAAGATAAAATAAAGCAATTAAAATAAAGCATACTTCTATAATTATTAGAAAAGGAAACTTCCAAAATTAAGGTGGAAGACAACTCATCTTGCGTGAGTTATTCCCCGTAATAACAATATTTTTAAAAATTACAAAAATATTTTGTTTACATAAAAATGTAATTTTTGTATATACCATTACACAAAATTATGTCGCTTTTATGCCACATTTTACATAACTATATGCGGTGTATTTTATCTTTTTTTTATATATTTTATTATTATTTAAAAATAAAGGAATTTAAGAAAGAATATATTTTAAGATCTCTAACCCTTAAATAATCTTTCCTTGAAAAGGAAAACTATAAGACGGAAATATATCCTAACAATATTTATAAAAAAAAATAAAAAAAAAACTTGACCTGAAAGGATAGCTAGACTATGGTACTATACAAAATAAAATCTTAGTAAGATTCTACTAATATAAGAAAGATAAAAATAAAAATATTATTAAAAAAAAGAAGAAGACTGAGTACAACAGGTTCGCGAATTTTATTGAAACAAAGGTAAGCTCTCTCCTCTATTTACATGTTGTCCTTTCTCCATTTTGTGGTAGAGAAGCTTTTTATATGGCTGCCCTCCAGTTGATGATTTGTGCTTTAAGAGTGTATCATTTAGAATATCATTAATTCTGTCCCTATAATCGTAATTTGTCCATTGTCAAAATGAGATTGATCACACCTAAAATGAAAATCTTTGACAACAATGAAAACAATCATTTACAAGTGTATGTTAAACCAAGAATGAACAAGTTGATGAGTGTATATACACATGTAAATGACAACTTGTAAATGACAACAATATAATCATTCACAAGTGTATATTAAACCAAGAATGAACAAGTTGATAAGTTTTGGGTGAAAGATAGTTATAAAAGAGGGGTTGTGAAACGAAGTTCGAGCTCTCTTGACTTCAATCCAAATTCTTTTTTCGATTTTCAAGAGTATCAACATTTGTCTTTTTCATTGTAAAAGGTTGTGTCTAAGTGTGATTTATGATATTTTTAATATTTGAGAAAAATAATTAACATGAATTTTTAATATGCTTTTTATATGAAATGTAAGATTCATTTTTTTACTGTAAGAAGTTTTGTCAAAGTTTTTTTTATGTAAATTTTACTATTTATAAAAAAATAATTAATTTTTTTTTGGGGTCAATTTATTTTTGTAGGGTTATTAAGATTTCTCTTTTTTAATTATAAAAAATTATGTCAAATTTTATATTATGTAATTTTAATTTTTGAGAAAATTTTCTTTGTAAAATTTGTATGACTTTAGTCTCTTGATGAAATGAATTTTTGTAATTTTATGACATTTATGTTGTTTAATACCCAAGTTAATAATTTAATTATTCACATAAAATTAAATGAAAATGAAATACATACAAATTTGTATGTAGTGAATATATTAATGATCATAATTTAAAGTTATAACTATTCACATAATAACTTAGGAGTGTTTTGAATATTATGTTTAAAAAAAATTAGTAGATATTAGTTGGTCAACCACATTAAAGGTAGTGAATATTTTATTTTATTGACTAAAGGGATATTGACTGTTACTTAAAAAACAAGAGGGAAGTTGAGTGTTATTATGATAATCTGTTGGGGTTTTCATTATATTCTACTCTTTTCTTTCATATTCTTCATTGTATATATCCTTCTGTTACATGCATATTAACTAAAAGAATATAAAAGGGCAATAGGAATTCGTCCTTTTCGGTTTTAGTCCTTACTTTCCTATCGGTTTGGGTCATTCCTCAGGAGTTTATTATTCGAAACGGCTTCCCAAGAACTCGAACAGACGCAACAATTAAGAAAAGAGAAAGGAAAAGAGACATGAAACTCATCAGTATGTCATCCTCATAAGCTACTCTAACAATGTATCATTAGCTTCCCTTTTAACAATTCTTCTTTCTTTCTTCACCTTCTATTTTTCTGTTATTAAATGCATGTTCATCTGTTTTGGTAACTATTTGTATCGGCTTCACAAATTTCTTTCAGTGACCTCCTATAGCATCCTTCAGCTTACCTCGTCAGGTAAACCCTCTTTCCTTTTTAGATGTTGTAGAACTTCAGCAGGAGTCTCCCCCCTTAACAGTTGGCTCAATTACTTTTTTTGACTTTGCAGCCTTCTTCATCAACTTTTTCTTTGTGTTGCTCTTCTTCACTGTCATTTTCTTTAATCTTTAACTTATGTTTTTGGCTCAGGCATAGATGTCTTCACAACCATTTATTCAACAGTTGGCTAAGGCTCATTTGTCGTCCCAGCCATCTTAGCATCAAAATTAGGCTCAGGCATAAAAGTCATCACAACCATATCTGTAAAATCATTAGGCTCTACGATCGGTAAGTGAGACTCTACGATCAGTTAGACATCATCAAATTCTTCTGCCAAGATTATTCTCTTTTTAGCTTCCTTAGATTTATTCAGACCCTTCATGACTGCATCTTGCTTGTGCCATTCCTTGGCTTCTTTTCTTTATATCTTAATTTGTTTCTTATCCCATTCTTCAAGAGTTAACCCTTCCTTGGTTGTAGCTTTAACATCTCTTTTGTCAGTTTATGCATAGTAGTTTTGAATTCTGTTGGTCATTACTTCATAGGCTATTATTAGAGGAGACTTTGAAGTAAATTTCAAACGTCTCTGCACTTTCTAAGTATTTTGATTAGCTAACTGACTAAGAGTTATAACAGCATTATCCTCTGGATTTTAGGATTAGTTTTAGAGTTGTCCTTTTCTTTTTCTTTCTCCTTTAGTTTATCCCTCTTCTTAGAAACCTTAGGTTGATCTTCAGCAGTGGTTTGCTTTTGAAAGTCCTCAGGGTCAGTCTTTTTCTTGTCTTTCTTCTTCTTTAAGCCATGCTCCTTGGCCTTGATACTTATTGGTATTATCTTCTTATTTTTCTTCAGTGCTTCCCTATAGTTAAAGCCAGATTTTCGGAGGTCTCAGGCATTGTATAACCCTGAGATTCTTCATATCCTTCATCTCCAACCATCTTCCTCTCCTTAGAAGCCTTATAGGGCTTCTGAACCTCCATGATAGTTCTTTCATTTTCCTATGATTGCTTTGATTTGTTGAGCTTGACTGGATTTTTATTCCAATTTTTAAAGAGCTTTTTAGTAATTTTCTTGTTCACATTGAGGGGCTCTCCTTCATATTCTCCAATATGTTGCCTCATCTTCCTTTTCAACAAAATACTTACGACCTTCCCAAAATACATCTTAGGGGAGGGCTTCCCATCCTTCTGTTAGGTTTGTATATAGCGCGAACATGCAATCAAATTACATAAATAGTGCGGAAGCGCAATAAAACGAATTTTAAATTTTTTAATACAAACCATCACCATGATCATCCTTGTGATCAATTATCAATTAAACGAAAGAGATAGAGATATAGAATTATACCCTCGTGAATCAAAGCTTCCTCAGGTACAAGTTCACCTCCAATTCCTTCGTGTTCTCCTTGAATTCCACCGATTAAATTCCTTCCTTTGATCAACGTTAGCCACCCAAGTGTTTGGCCTCTAGAGGTGATCCACTAAGGAATAATTGTTGTTCAAGAAGATGGGTGTTGGCAAAACTCTAGTTTCTATCTCTATAAAAATTGCAAGTACTCTCCCTCTTTCCAATTATTATGGAAGAGTGTGTAACTGTCTAACCCTAAATCATGATAAGACTCCTCCTATTTATAGATATAGGGAACCCTCCTAAACTATTTAGGATTAGATTTTTTATTTTAATTAAACTCCTAATCCAATTAGGAATTTATGAGAGTACTTTTATTAATTAATTTCCAAACCCTTTTAGGAATTAAATAATAATAATAGTAATAATAATAATAAGACTCCTCTTATTAATTTATATTTAATATTTCTAAAATATTAAATAATAAATATTAAGCTATTTAATTTATTCTATCTCCATAGATTAAATTAAATACACTTAACTTATTATTACGATTATGCCATTTACTTCTTAAATAAATATTTTTCTTTTGTGGTGTGACCCTTTAGGTTCTCTATATTAAACCGATTGTGAATAAATCAATTAGAACAATTCTAATCTTATTTAAATAAATAAATTAAACTATTTAATTCATTTAAATAAATAATATTTATTCTACAATAAGGGTAAGCCCCCTTAGCGATCAACGACTTTCTAGATAATATAGATTTCAACATTAATCACAAAAGAACCTTTCAGTGAATAGTTACTGTACAATTCAATTCTTCTACCATACAATGTCCCAATTAAATATAAGATATGGAATTATTGTCAAGTCTTATTTTATTTAATTATATGTATTTCGATTCTCAAATGCACAACTCTGATTAATGCAAATTAGAAACTACTTTCTAATTTCATTCTGCTCTGGACAAAGACTTCTGAGTTGTCATTTATCAAATCACATAGGAGATTCACTCCTTTTACTAGAAGTGGTAGATTCTTTGCTAACCATTCACCTATCTCCATGTACAACTTATTATACCCAATCATACCCTTTGATATACTCTAAGGGTCTTAAGGGACATGTCAAAGTATAACTCATCATACACAAGATACTATGACGATCTCAAGTCCAAGGATCACTTGTACTACTATCACTAGAGGAATTCCTATTGACAGGCGAGTAAAACTCCATTAGGTATTTCCTTAGCGAGCCACGTTCAGTGAACTTATTCTCTAATAAGCACCTACATACTTGATTTGGTGTCTCCACATAAATGATTATTAGATCAATCATCCTCTTCATAAGAGCAAGTAACGTATGTACTAATCTATCCGGATTCTCTAATCCCCTTTTTAGTAATCCATCGATTAGAAACGATTTTAGTTTGTGAGCTATCTAGAATTTAGATCTCATTAGCATGATTACCATCATAATTCTAAAAGTATTGCTCAAAACTATAGGTTTATCACATTTAATATAATAACACAATGTAGATAAAGTAAAATGCCTTTAACAAATGAATAAGATTACAAAGTGTATGCTACATCATATCAAATATGATTGGCCTGTGTGCATACTACTTTCAATCTTCAACTTGCACTAAAGCCAATCGTCATGGTATCTAATACCCTTCTTCTCTAAGTGACGATCATCCTGCTGTTGGATAAAGCTTCAGTAGATGGATATGCAATGTTGTTCTCGAGAGTCCACTATCTCTATAGTGACTTTTCCTCTTTCAATGATTCCACTAATCAAATGAAAGTGCTGCAACACTTGTTTGAATCCAAGATGAGACTTAGGAACTATTCCTAATTCTGTAATAAACTTTTCATCCAAATAATCAAACTTGCAACTTCATTTACAACTATATACTTTGTCTTTGTCACTAAACCAGCAACTCTTTGCTATTTGAAACTTTTTAATTCACTACATCACCTTTCAAGGTAACGATTTACCTTAAAGTGGATTTGTTATCGTCTTGGTAAGTCTGAAAAACTTGAGTCTGTTAAGCCCTCTAGTTTTAATTCAGACCTACCATGAATCATGATTACATTTTCAGTACCGGTTAAGTACCTAAAGATGTTTATCACTGTCTTACAGTAATCATCTCCAAAATATGACTGATCAACATCAAGCCTAGTATATTCATTGCATACATGATAGTAACTCATATGATCTCTCTTTCAATTGGGGACAATTTTAGAGAGATACACTCCATGGCTCATCATCATGAAACCTCTCTTGGAGTTTACCATGCTAAACGCTTTTAGCATCAAATGAATATACGTTCCTTGGATCAAGCCGAACATCCTTTTAAATCTATCTATATAGATTTATATCCCCAATTTATAGGATGATCCTCCCAAGTCATTCATGGAGGAATGTTTAGATAATTTTATCTTTACTGATTGTAGTATTGGTGTGTTATTCCTTACCAGTAGTATATCAACATATAATACTAGGAATGTCACAGTGCTCCCACTGACCCTTTTTGTACATACAAGGTTCATTCTCATTTTTGATAAAATCAAACTCTTTTGATCGTCTCATCAAAATAAATGTTCCATCTTTGAGAAATTTGCTTCAATCCATAAATGGATCGTTGCAGCTTATATACATGATTTACTTCAACCTTTGAAACAAATTCCTCTGGCTGTATCATACATATATTCTCCTCAAGTCTTCATGGAGGAAGGACGTCTCCACATCCATTTGTCAGATTTTGTAATAAGCTGTAATCGCAAGTAAAATCCAAATGGACTTGAGCATTACCGGTAATAAGGTTTTATCACAGTCAACTCCTTGACTTGAAAAACTTTTTAAACAGGTCTGGTCTTATAGGTCTCCACCTTGCCATTTGCCCTAGTCTTTCTCTTAAAGACCCATATTCACACTCTAGGCACTATGTCCTTTTGTGGAGTAACTAGAGTCTATACTTGGTTCTCATACATGGAGTCCATTTCGAATTGCATGGCCATCTGCCATTTCTATGAGTGTCTTCTACTTATAACCTCATCGTATATAACTGGATCATAATCCTCTATGATGAATCTATACCTCCCAGGTATCTTCGGTATTTTTCCAGATTTACGATTCGGTTGTGGTACAATAGGTCTATCTACAGGTTTCTCGGTTTGACTTAAAGTGCTTTGTGGTTCTTGAACTCCTTCAAGATCTATTACCCTCCCACTAGCTCCTTCAATGATAAACACCTTTATCTAAGAAGGTACGTAGGATTATAGTAATAACACCCTAAACTTTCTTTAGGATATTCCACAAGTTTGCACTTGTCAGATTTTGTCCCAAACTTATCTTTGAAATCATTTCACATAAGCTGGACAACCCCTTATCTTAACATACTTAAGAGTAGGAATCCTTCCTATCCATAACCTTTATGGAGTCTTGGGCTCGGATTTTTGAGGTTACCTTATTTTTGTAGATATGCAGCCGTTTCTAGGGCATAACCCCAGATGGATACTAGAATGTCGGTAAAAATCATTATGGACTGCACCATGTCCAACAAGGTACAATTTCTCCTTTTAGATACACCAATCAATTATTGCGTATCAGGAGGTGTCCATTATGAGAAAATACCATTTTGAGATGATCTAGAAACTCATTGCACAAGTATTCTTTCCTCGATCTGATCAAAGAATCTTAATACTTTGTCAATATGTTTCACTTCTGAATTTTTTGAACATTTCAAATGTTTCAGACTTGTATTTTATCAAATACACACATTCAACTCTTTGAATGACCATCTCCTTTTCTTTTATTACTTTATTCAATTTGCAAAATATTTTTCATGTAAGTCAAGTATAGAAAGTCTATCAAGTATTCTTCCAGTTTCGAACAAAACATTATCATTATAAATAGAACAACAATTATTCTTAAATATAATACTAGAACCTTCTTTGTCCAACAACAAAAGTTCTAATGTTTCTAATGAGAACTGGAACATAATAACAACTTATTAACTTAATAGACTTGCCCGTAGGTAATGCTAAACTATAAGTTCCTATGGTTAATACAACAACCTTTGCTCCATTCCCACACATAAGATTACTTACTCTTTGTTTAGCTTTCTATTTCTGCTTAGTCTCTGCATTGGATTGCATATGTGAGAACTACAGCCGGTATCTAATACTCCAGTAGAACCTTGACTTACAGAAAGATTTATTTTTAATCATGAACAAACCTATATCTGTAACCGAAGCTTCATTAAGCTTCTTCTGGTTAGCCTCTGTAAGATTCTCCTTACAATTTTCTTTCTAGTATCTAGGCTTATTGCAGTGGAAGCAAACTCCTTTGCTATCTGCATCAGTCTTGTTCTTATTGTCCTTTGTTTTTGTCTTTCCATTTACCTTCTTTGAATTGTTCTTCTTTTAAGAAGATCCTTTGGCCCTCTTCCGCTCCCTGGAAGAATCATCTACCAGTAAGACTTGGTCTTTTTTAGTTATAAAGTGACTCTTTACAGTTTTCAACATGTTTAAGCAACTCAGGCAGGCTGACATATAGCTTGTTCATGTGAAAATTCACAATAATTTGTGAGAAAGAGTCCGAAAGTGATTGCAAGATCAAATCTTGGATCAACTCTCCATCCATTAAAACCCAGTTGTCCCAATTGTTCAATCAGATTGATCATTTTGAGGACATTTGTCTATACTGTAGTGCCATCGATTATTCTAGATCGGAAGAGCTCCTTAGATATCTGATATCTAATAGTCTTACTTTCCTCACCCGTCAACTCCTTGAAGGTGCAGGAGTATAATAGGAGCATCCATAGTTTATGCTGACGCTGAAGCTCGTTACTCATAGATGCGAGCATGATGCATTGAGCCAACTGTGCATCATCTTGCCACTTTCTAAAAGTAGCAATCTCTTCCTCTGAGGCATTATCTGCAACCATTGCAGGGATAGACATATTAAGGACATAAGATAGCTTTTCAGCCTTGAGAACTATTCTCAAATTCCTTAACTAGTCCGTGTTATTTGGTCCAGTTAATTAGCATCTAATATGCTCCGCAGTGATAGTAAATTAGACATTGTAAAATTTTGTAAATGAAATAGACAATATTTTAGCATACATTAATTACCAAAATAAATTAGGTCTTTATTTTAAATTGGCATCTCTCACTTTTTCATCAAACTATATTACCCTCATTATATAGTTCGGCAAATCTAATTAAAGATTTGTTAGCGAGAATAAGGATCCCATTTCAAATGTATATAGCCTTGTGTGTGCACAACAAACTATATATAAATAAATAGGTAGAGCTATTGTCAATTACATCACTATGTAACTCCTTGTATTTTGCCTCTTACATTATAATGGTCAAGTGTGTGCACATCCGAACTAAAATAATCTAAGTTAAGTCAAACCTAACACTTTCATATATTCGAAAGAAAAACACTGTCCTTGTGTGACACAACAAAACAGTATCGTTCAGTCTATTTATAAGCATCGAATGTGATAAAGCAACATCTTAAATATTTAATACTTTCCTTGTGTGACACAACAAACTCATATTAAATGTTTTAATACTCTATCGCTTTTGTTAGGTTTATATTACGCGAACATGCAATCAAATTACATAAATAAAGCGGAAGCGTGATAAATCGAATTTTAAAATTTTTCATACAAACCATCACCATGATCTTTCCTTGTGTTCAATTATCAATTGACGAAAGAGATAGAGATTAAGAAATTATACCCTCGTTGAACCGTGCTTCCTCGGGTACAAGTTCACCTCCAATTCCTTCTCGTTCTCCTTGAATTCCACGGATGAGATTCCTTCTTTTGATCAACGTTAGCCACCCGAGTGTTTGGCCTCTAGAGGTGATCCACCAAGGAAGAATAGGTATTCAAGAAGGTAGGTATTGGCAAAACCCTAGTTTCTATCTCTATAGAAATTGCAAGTACTCTCCACAATCTAATGCAAGAGTGTGTAACCCTAATCTACGATAAGACTCCTCTTATTTATAGATGTAGGAAAACCATTCCCTAAACTATTTACGATTAGGGTTTCTATTATAATTAAACTTATTTAATTAATTATGCTCCTAATCCAATTAGGAATTCATGAGAAAGTACTTCTATTAATTAATTCCTAATCCCTATTAGGAATTAAATAATAGTAATAGTAATAATAATAATAAGACTCCTCTTATTAATTTATATTTAATATTTTTAAAATATTAAATAATAAATATTAAGCTATTTAATTTATTCTATCTCCATAGACTAAATTAAATACACTTAACTTATTATTACAATTATGTCATTTAGTTCTTAAATAAATATTTTTCTTTTGCGGTGTGACCCTTTAGGTTCTCCATATTAAACCGGTTGTGAATAAATCAATTAGAACAATTCTAATCTTATTTAAATAAATTAAACTATTTAATTCATTTAAATAAATAATATTTATTCTACAATAAGGGTAAGCCCCCTTAGCGATCAACGACTTTCCAGATAATATAGATTTCAACATTAATCACAAAAGAACTTTTCAGTGACTAGTTACCGTACAATTCAATCCTTCTACCATACAATGTCTCAATTAAATATAATACATGGATTTACTGTCAAGTCTTATTTTATTTAATTATATGTATTTCGATTCCCAAATGCACAACTCTAAATAATGCAAATTAAAAACTTCTTTCTAATTTCATTCTGCCTTGGCCAAGGACTACCGAGTTGTCATTTATTAAATCACATAGGACATTCACTTCTTTTACTAGACGTGGTAGATTCTTTGTTGATCATTCACCTATCTCCATGTACAACTTATTATACCCAATCATACCCTTTGATATACTCTAAGGGTCTTAAGGGACATGTCAAAGTATAACTCATCATACACAAGATACTATGATGATCTCAAGTCCAAAGATCACTTGTACTACTATCACTAGAGGAATTCCTATTGATAGGCGAGTAAAACTCCATTAGGTATTCCTTAGCGAGTCACGTTCAGTGAACTTGTTCTCCAATAAGCACCTACATACTTGCTTTAGTGTCTCCATACAAATGATTATGAGATCAATCATTCTCTTCTTAAGAGCAAGCAACGTGTGTACTAATATATCCGGATTCACTAATCCCCTTTTTAGTAATCCATTGATTAGGAACGATTTTAGTTTGTGAGCTATCTAGAATTTAGATCTCATTAGCATGATCACCATCATGATTCGAAAAGCATTGCTTAAAACTATGGGTTTATCACATTTAATATAACAGCACTATGTAGATAATATAAAATGCCTTTTAAGAAAATCAATTCTTTTATTAATAAATGAATAAGATTACAAAGTATATGCTACATCATATCAAATATGATTGGCTTGTGTGCATACTACTTTCAATCTCCCACTTGCACTAAAGCCAATCGTCATGGTATCTTATACCCTTCTTCTCTAAGTGACGATCATCTTGCTGTTTGGATGAAGCTTCAGTAAATGGATATGCAATGTTGTTCTTGAGAGTCCACTATCTCTATAGTGACTTTTTCACTTTCAATGATTCCACTAATCAAATGAAAGTGCCGCAACACTTGTTTGAATCCAAGATGAGACTTAGGAACTATTCCTAGTTCTGTAATGAACTTTTCATCCAAACAATAAACTTGCAGCTTCATTTACAGCTATATACTTTGTCTTTGTCACTAAACCAGCAACTATTTGCTGTTTTGAACCTTTCCAATTCACTGCACCGCCTTTTGAGGTTACAATTTACCCTAAAGTGGATTTGTTATCGTCTTGGTCAGTCTGAAAAACTTGAGTCTGTTTAGCCCTCTAGTTTTAATTCAGATCCACCATGTATCATGATCACATCCTCAATACTGGTTAGGTACTTGAAGATATTTTTCACTATCTTATAGTGATCTTCTTCAGAATATGACTAATCAACATCAGGCCTTGTATATTCACTGCATACATGATAGTAACTCATGCGATCTCTCTTTTAATTGGAGAAAATTTTAGAGAGATACACTCCATGGCTTATCATCATGAGACCTCTCTTGGAGTTTGCCATGCTAAACGCCTTTAGCATCGAATGAATATACGTTCATTGGGTCAAGCCGAACATCCTTTTAAATCTATCTATATAGATTTATATCCCCAATTTATAGGATGTTCTTCCCAATTTATTCATGGAGGAATGTTTAGACAATTATATCTTTACTGATTGTAGCATTGGTGTGTTATTCCTATTCAGTAGTATATCAACATATAATACTATGAATGTCACAGTGCTCCCATTGACCCTTTTGTATGCACTAGGTTCATTCTCGTTTTTGATAAAATCAAACTCTTTTGATTGTCTCATCAAAATGAATGTTCCATCTTTGAGAAGCTTGCTTCAATCCATCAATGGATCATTGTAGCTTAAAACATGATTTGCTTCAACCTTTGAAACAAATTCCTCTGGCTGTATCATACATACATTCTCCTCAAGTCTTCATTGAGGAAGGACATCTCCATATCCATTTTGCCAGATTTCGTAATAAGCTGCAATCACAAGCAAAATCCAAATGGACTTAAGCATTACCTGGTAATAAGGTTTTATTACAGTCAACTCCTTGACTTTATTTGAAACCTTTTAAACAGGTCTGGTCTTATAGGTATCCACCTTGCCATTTGCCCTAGTTTTTCTCTTTAAAGACCCATATACACCCTTTAGGCACTATGCCTTTCGGTGGAGTAAGAGTTTATACTTGGTTCTCATACATGGAGTCAATTTCGGATTTCATGGCCATCTGCCATTTCTCTGAGTGTCTTCTACTCCTAGCCTCATCGTATATAACTGGATCATCATCCTCTATGATGCGTACCTCATCATCATCCTCTATGATGAATCCATACCTCCTAGGTATCTTCGGTACTCTTCCAGATTTACGATTCGGTTGTGGTACAATAGGTCTATCTACAGGTCCCTCGGTTTGACTTAAAGTGCTTTGTGGTTCTTGAACTCTTTCAAGATCTATTACCCTCCCACTAGATCCTTCAATGATAAACACCTTTATCCAAGAAAGCAGTGTGTAGGATTATAGTAATAATACCCTAAACTTTTTTTAGGATATCCCACAACTCTGCACTTGTCAGATTTTATCCCAAACTTATCTTTGAAACTTTTTCACATAAACTGGACAACCCCTTATCTTAACATACTTAAGAGTAGGAATCCTCCCTATCCATAACTTTTATGGAATCTTGAGGCCGAATTTTGAAGTTACCTTATTTTGTAGATATGCAGCCGTTTCTAGGGCATAACCCCAGATGGATACTGAAATGTCGGTAAAAATCATTATGGACCGCACCATGTCCAACAAGGTACAATTTCTCCTTTTAAGATACACCAATCAACTATTGCGTATCAGGAGGTGTCCATTATGAGAAAATACCATTTTGAGATGATCTAGAAACTTATTGCACAAGTATTCCTTCCTCGATCTGATCAAAGAATCTTAATACTTTGTCAATTTGTTTCACTTCTGAATTCTTTGAACCTTTCAAATGATTCAGACTTGTATTTCATCAAATACACATATTCAACTCTTTGAATGATCATCTCCTTTTCTTTTACTAGTTTGTTCAATTTACAAAATTATTTTTCATGTAAATCAAGTTTACAAAGTCCATCAAGTGATCTTCCAGTTTCAAACAAAACATTATCATTATAAATAGAACAACAATTGTTCTTAAATATAATACCAGAACCTTCCTTGTCCAACAACGGAAGTAATAATGTTTCTAAAGAGAACTGGAACATAATAACAACTTATTAACTTAATAGACTTGCCCGTAGGCAACGCTAAACTATAAGTTCCTACGGCTAATGTAGCAACCATTGCTCCATTCTCCACACGTAAGATTACTTACTCTTTGTTTAGCTTTCTACTTCTGCTTAGTCTCTATATTGGATTGCATATGTGAGAACTATAGCCGGTATCCAATACCCAAGTAGAACCTTGACTTACAGAAAGATTTATTTCAATCATGAACAAACCTAGATCGGAAGTCGAAGCTTCTCCAAGCTTCTTTTGGTCCGCAAGATACTCCTTGCAGTTCCGCTTTAAGTGTCCCGACTTATTGTAATGGTAGCAAATTCCTTTGCTATCTGGATCAGGTTTCTTTTTATCCTTTCTCTTCGCCTTGCCTTTAGCCTTCTTGTTTTTCTTCTTTTCAGAAGATACATTGGGCCTCTTCCTTTTCTTGGAAGAATCATCTACTAGTAAGACTTGGTTCTTGTTGGATGAGAAGTGACCTTCAGCAGTTTTCAACATGTTAAGTAACTCAGGCAAGCTGACGTCCAACTTATTCATGTGAAAATTCACAACAAATTATGAGAAGGTGTCCGGGAGTGACTGCAAGATCAAATCTTGGCTTAACTCCCCATCCATCACGAACCCAAGCTGTCCAAGTTGTTCAATCAGATTGATCATCTTAAGGACATGAGTCTCAATTGCAGTGCCCTCGGTCATACGAGATCGGAAGAGCTCCTTAGATATCTGATATCTAGCAGTCCTACTTTGCTCACCATACAACTCTTTGAGGTGCAGCAATATAGTAGGAGCATCCATAGTTTCATAATGACGCTGAAGCTCGTTACTCATGAATGCGAGCATGATGCATTGAGCCAAAATTGCATCATCTTGCCACTTTCTAAAAGTAGCAATCTCTTCCTCAGAGGCTGTTTCTGCAACATTTGCAGGGACTGGCGAATTTAGGACATAAGAAATCTTTTCAGCAGTGAGAACAATTCTCAAATTCCTTAACCAGTCCGTGTAATTCGGTCTGGTCAGTTTGTTAGCATCAAGTATGCTACGCAGTGATAGTGAGTTTGACATTTTTAAATTCTACATGTGAAATAGACAACATTTTAGCATACATTCATTTAATTAATTACCAAAATAAGTTAGGTCTTTATTTTAAATTGGTATCTCTCACATTTTCATCAAACTATATTACCCTCATTATATAGTTCGGCAAATCTAATTAAAGATTTGCTAGTGAGATTAAGGATCCCATTTCAAATGTATATAGCCTTGTGTGTGCACAACAAACTATATATAAATAAATAGGTAGACAACTATTGTCAATTACATCACTATGTAACTCCTTGTGTTTTGCTTCTTAGATTATAATGGCCAAGTGTGTGCACATCCGACCTAAAATAATCTAAGTTAAGTCCAACCTAGCACTTCCATATATGTGAAGAGAAAAAGACCGCCCTTGTGTGTGCACAACAAAGCAGTAATGTTAAATTCCTTAATAAGCATCAAATGTGATAAAACAACATCTTAAATATTTAATACTCGCCTTGTGTGTGCACAACAAACTCATATTAAATATTTAATACTCTATTGCTTTACCATGCTAGAAGGCGACGTTCGATATTCCTAATATCTTTGAACGCTTAGGACTTAATATTATTTCTTTGAGGGGTTTATTATTATTAGTCTCATCTTGTTTAGCGCGCATGCACATATATATATAAAATACGCGTCATATTATTTAACATGCGAAGCATGTTGTATAATATATAATATATATATAGTAATCATGTACATATAGAATACTATATTCTACCCGGATTGATTATGGACTTTTATTTTAGTTTGGTTCACTAGAACCACCAAGTGAACCAAAATGTCAAACCAAGGGTGCAAGAATAAAATTTAAATATAACTATTACATTTAAATCCGGGCTCCATTACAAACGAGTCTTCATGCGCTCCTTGCTCCTTTGTCTCTAATTCTTCAAAATTAATTCTAACTAGTCCTATTACAGAAACTATTTACAATAAATAGAAACCTTGATCAGCAGTCAAGGGGAAGTACATAGGAGGGAGATAGAATTTACATTAAGAAAAATTAGAGAAGACGAGGTACGCAGACCCCATTTATAAAAACCCATACATTCAAGCATTCTCTAAAATAAATCCAATCACACATTGGTCAATAGTCCACAATCAATCCCTATTTATTATCATACATATCTCTATATGTATCAATAAATAACATTCATTATATGAATAATAAAACCATTCCATATATGCATTGATATCAATTAATGGGCAAAAATTTTGCTAATATTTATTTTTGAAACAAAATAAACTCTTTTATTTTAATCAAAAACCAAATCCAAATTAAACTCCTTTAATTTTTAGCAATCTGAAATCCTATTCCAGATAAAATAAACATCTTTATTTTAAACTTATATCAATTAAATAAACTATTTATGTAATTGAGAAAACAAAAATTTTTCAAAGTCTGCACACCGGCGCGGCCGCGCTCCAAATTGAACTAGGAGCGGCGCGTCTGCGCTGCACCCCCAGAAACATTTTCTGGGTTAAGGCGCGGCCGTGCTCCAGAATGAACTGGAAGCAGCGCGGCCGCGCCGCGACGCAGATTCAGAAACTTTTTTCCAGCTCAAAACTCCGATCGTATCGCATATCAATTCATACATGGAATCATCAAAATCAATAATTAATACACGGATTAGGCTCTAATACCACTGTTAGGTTTGTATTACGCGAACATGCAATCAAATTACATAAATAAAGCGGAAGCGTGATAAATCGGATTTTAAAATTTTTCATACAAACCATCACCATGATCTTTCCTTGTGTTCAATTATCAATTAACGAAAGAGATAGAGATTAAGAAATTATACCCTCGTTGAACCGTGCTTCCTCGGGTACAAGTTCACCTCCAATTCCTTCACGTTCTCCTTAAATTTCACGGATGAGATTCCTTCCTTTGATCAACGTTAGCCACCCAAGTGTTTGGCCTATAGAGATGATCCACCAAGGAAGAATAGGTATTCAAGAAGTTGGGTATTGGTAAAATCCTAGTTTTTATCTCTATAGAAATTGCAAGTACACTCCACAATCTAATGCAAGAGTGTGTAACCCTAATATATGATAAGACTCTTCTTATTTATAGATGTAGGAAAACCCTTCCCTAAACTATTTAGGATTAGGGTTTCTATTATAATTAAACTTATTTAATTAATTATGCTCCTAATCTAATTAGGAATTTATGAGAGAGCACTTCTATTTATTAATTCTCAATCCCTATTAGGATTTAAATAATAGTAATAGTAATAGTAGTAATTGTAATGTCCAGGAAATTTTTAAACATTGTATTAATTTATTTTGATATATGAAATTCGTTTTATTTAATTTTACAAATTTAACTGGATCCATGTGGGTATTATTATTTAATTATATAATTATATGGTCCAATAATTCCCTTTGCATAAAAGGGCTCATTAATAGTTTTAATAAATTAATGAGTTAATCCTAATATTTGATTGGCAAGAAAATAGGGAAATTTTTTTTTTTTGAATAAATAACTTTATCATTATCGGATTAAAATTCGAATAAAGAATTATGGTTAAAATAAATATTTTTATATAGTTAATTGGTTAAGTATTTAATTTAAATTAATAGAAATACAAGGTGGCTAATTTAATTGGGTCATTTCTTTTATTCTGAATTGGACCCAAATTGTATTGGAGCCCAATTTCCCTTTTATTTTTCCTATGGGCCGAACCAAATGGGCTTGCAAGTCCTTAAGAGTTAAATTAAATAGGATAAGCCCATTCCTTTTTTTTACCGGCCTGGTTGGACTATAGGCGTTGGGTCGGTTGCTAGGAAATTGGGGAAAGCCCAATTGGCATATCAATTTGGGGAAAACCCAATTGGCATACCAATTTGGGGGAGTTCAGTCGAGCAACGAGTTCACAATCTCAAACCCTCAAAATCGATTAACCGAGCCAGAGAAAAAGGGGAAAACCCACAACCCAAAATCAATCCATCAGTCAGATATGGGAGACGGGAGAAAGGCACCGGCGACAGCAGCGAGTCGACCGACGGCGTGAAGGGAGACCAGCGGGCTAAGCGGGGAACCGGCGTGAGCAACCGAGCGGCCATCAATGGACCAAAGGGTTCAAGCGTGCGACGACGTGACAGGAGGGTACAGACGGCTCAAGGGCCGGCCGACGGTTCCAGTGGGCTTGATGGGATCGGTCGGGCGACTACTCTCCTCCGACCGTTGGTCCTTAATTGGCCAATTAGGGCAATAACCGGCTAATTGGGTAAACAATTGGCTATAAATTGAAGCTCCAATTAGCCAAGCTACTGATTTTCCTTGAGTCAATATTTGGGAAAAATAGAAATTTCAGAAAATAGAGAGAACAGGGAGAGTAAGCTGCTATTGTCCAGTCGGCGGTGAATTGGGAGGAGAAGGGAGGTAGCTAATCAAACGATATTAAGGTATAACCAAGGATTATTAAGTTACTGTAATAGTGTTGTTTGATTTAGGTTATACATGGTATACTATTGTGATTACTCTGGTGTGAAGCTCAGACATTGTAATATAATTTTTGGGCTTAAAATTCGGTATTGAATTGATTTTTTTTGTTCTCTGTACTGAATTAAATTGTTCCTGGGTATTGCTTGTACTGTGATAGTTTTCTACTTGGGTTCGTATAAGTTTTCTTCCTTCTGTAATTAGATTGGTGTTGCCGATTGTGTTGTGCTGATGGTAGTATGCACTGTGATGGTTATAATATACCTTGTTTTGGGGATTGTATTATATTGACTAGATTTAAACATTTGGTATTGTATTGTATTGTTTTGCTTGGGTTCGAACATTTGATGTTGCATTCTGTTATTGCTGGTACTGAATTTCTTGGGGTGCAAACCCTGTGTTCTAAGGAACTTCAAGTTCTGGTAATTCGGTTGTACAGTGCAATTAGGCCAGCAATATGAATTATAAATCAAACCTTGGGTTCTTTTGAGTGTGATAACCAGTGTTTGGGATTTGCTGTGTTGGGTAGTATTTTGTTCGTTTGAAATGAAAATTTTAGGGTTTGATGTACTAATTGTGCTATCATTGGCTCGAATTTGGTTATTAATTTGGTACTAATAATATACTTGTGGATTAATTAGTTATTATAACTAACAAGAAAAGTAAATAAAATAATTATTTATTATTTATCAATAAATAATAAATAAAGATAATAAATGTTTAATTATTATTTAACTGACATTAAATAATAATTAAGTACAAATAAAATTAATAAAGTAATTGGTTATTATTTATCAATAAATAATAAATAAAGATAATAAATGTTTAATTATTATTTGATTAATAAATAATAATTAAATGTGAATAAAGTAGTAAATTAATTATTATCTATCACCAAATAATTAATAAATATTTAATATTATTAACATTATGTAATAATTAAGTATGAATAAAATCAATAAGATTAATTATTTATTATTTATCGATAAATAATGAATAAAGATAATAAATATTAAATTATTATTAATACTCAATAATAATTAAGTATGAATAAAACAATAAATATTTAATTATTATTTAATTAGTACCAAATAGTAATTAAGTATGAATAAAAGTAATAAAATAATAGCCTTGTATGCTATTATATTTTCCATATATATTAAATTGTTTAATTTATTTTAAACAATGATTAAGAATTGTAAATTAATTATTTATTATTTAATTAACCTTAAGTAATAAATAAATCTAGTTTAGTTATTATTTATTATTAAATAATAACTAAAGATAATTCATATTTACTAATTAATTATTTATTATTTGATTAACTTTAAATAATAAATAAACCTAATTAGTTATTATTTATTATTAAATAATAACTAAAGATAATTATTACTCACTAATTAATTATTTATTATTTGATTAGCTTTAAATAATAACTAAACCTAATTAATTATTATTTAATCTTAAATAATTATTAAAGACGATTAAAATTAATAATTTGGTTATTATTCGATTAATACTTAAATAATAAGTAAGTATAATTAGTTATTAATTACTATTATCGATAACTAAAGATAATTAAATAATTACTGTTTAACAAATATTAAATAGTAAAGTTAATAAATAAGGAGATTTTAATTAGCACATTAACTGAACAATTTTGATAAATTGACTAAGGGTTAATAGATGAACATTACTTAAGAAAGAGTAATTAAACAATTATAATTGATTGTTTAAGGGTTTAATAAGCGTTTATTACTTAAGGGATACATGGTTAATTAATTAAACCACCAACCTAGAAATCAATTAAGTGCCTTATAGGATTTACTATATTTTATTTACTTATGCGTGTTATGTGATTTGCTTAATTGTTAAATAAATAACATAAGTGAGTGTATCGATATACAGTTATGCAATGCTAATGGATAAACCGACTTTATCAACTGATAGGTTATCCAAGATCAATTAGTTAAAGCTAAGATTTATTTGTAGCTGAGCAAACATGCAAGTTCCCTAACTCAATCTCGAGTTATTATTTTTGAAGCATGTTAGTGAATAATTATTGTCGATTATTCACATCTATACTGATTATTGAGATTCGCATCTTGTGCAATTGAATTGCTATCCTATTATGATTGAACTGTAAATTTAATTAAAGTTCTTTCAAGTATGAATTGTTTATGAGATAGATCTATGCTATTTGTATCAGCTAGATCCAACATGTCTAAATTGGTTAAGACAATGGTATTTTAAAAGCTGTTCTTATTAAATTGCTATGGTAAGAACTCTTGGCTGAGAAAAGGATAAACTTGTTTAAGGCATGATATCAATGCTGGTTATTAAGTGTTTATGCATAAATCACAGGTATGAGAGGCTGATCCCCTCGATTACCAAAACTTTTTTAGAGGTCCAGCGTACATGCTGAGAACCTTGGAAAACGTCCTTGGTTATTTCAAACCACTCAGTAATTGACATTCAATTATTCGAATATTCAACTGTTGACTGATAATTCATAATTCTTCACAATTCTATACTGTTGTTGAACATTGAAAGTGAAATTTCCTTCTATTCATGATATATCTCCCTTGTGTATAAACTTGCTAAGCAAACTAGTTGCTTACCCTTGCTATATTATGATCTTCATTTCAGCTAAGGCAGAAACGTCTAAAGGAGACAAAGGAAAGGGAAGGTGCAAGAATAGATGCCCGATAGTGCCTATGTACTAGTTATTCTTGAATGTTGTTTGATTAAGTGAACCTTTTATTATATTAAGGGTACGTTTTATGTTAAGGTTAAAGAACCTTGGGACCAAGATTGTAAGACTTTATTTCTATTCGATAAACAATGTATGTTTATTATTCCGCATTTAGTTAGAAAGTATGTTTGTTGTTGAGAATCGTGAACACCGAATTCGAGGTTAGGAGACCCGGATTTGGGGGTGTCACAATAATAATAATAAGACTCCTCTTATTAATTTATATTTAATATTTCTAAAATATTAAATAATAAATATTAAGCTATTTAATTTATTCTATCTCCATAGACTAAATTAAATACATTTAACTTATTATTACAATTATGTCATTTACTTCTTAAATAAATATTTTTCTTTTGCGGTGTGACCTTTTAGGTTCTCTATATTAAACCGGTTGTGAATAAATCAATTAGAACAATTCTAATCTTATTTAAATAAATAAATTAAACTATTTAATTCATTTAAATAAATAATATTTATTCTACAATAAGGGTAAGCCCCCTTAGCGATCAATGACTTTCCAGATAATATAAATTTCAACATTAATTACAAAAGAACCTTTCAGTGAATAGTTACCATACAATTCAATCCTTCTACCATATAATGTCCCAATTAAATATAAGACATGGATTTACTATCAAGTCTTATTTTATTTAATTATATGTATTTCGATTCCCAAATGCACAACTCTAAATAATGCAAATTAGAAACTCCTTTCTAATTTCATTCTGCCTTGGCCAAGGACTACCGAGTTGTCATTTATCGAATCACATAGGATATTCACATCTTTTACTAGACGTGGTAGATTTTTTGTTGATCATTCACCTATCTCCATGTACAACTTATTATACCCAATCATACCCTTTGATATACCCCATGTAATGTCCAGGAATTTTCAAAACGTTGTATCAAATTATTTTGATAAATAAAATTCATCTTATGAAATTTTATGAATTTAATTGGACTTATGTAAGAATTATATTTAATTATATGATTATATGGTCCAGTAAAAAAAATAAAAATAAAAAATAAAAAAAAATTTAAAGGAGCTCACTAATAGTTTGAATAAATCAATGAGTTAACCCTAGCATTTAATTGGCAAGAAAATTAGGATAATTAAATAAAATAATTTTATCATTTTAAATAATTCGAATAAAGAATTATGGTTAAAATGAATACTTCAAATATTTAATGAATTTGTTAAGTATTTAATGAAAAATGTCAAAATATAAGGTGGTTAGTTTATTTGGACCAACCCTTTTATTTTAGCTGACCCAGATTTCCAAAAGGGCTGAGCCCAATTCCTTTTATTTCTTTTGGGTCATTTTCCTGATGAATTCAGCTGGCCCAATCCGATTCCTTCTATTTTCCTTTTGGGCTACCCTTGTCTTCATTGGGTCAAGCCCAATCTCCAGCCGGGTTAAATTCTTTGCACTCGGGTTGAGGAAGGGGCAAGCCATATCAGTGAATCAATTGGGGAAGAAAATCAAACGAGACCAAGACCCTCAATCAAACCCTTGCACCAGACGAACCAGACAGAGACGAGAAGGACCAAGAGAAATCTAAGGTCCCCAAACCCTCAAAAATCACATAGCTAAACCTAGCAAACCCCAAGCCCTCAAATCGACAGCCGAGCAAGAGACGTGATAGGTATCAATCAAAGCAAATGGACAAGGATTGAAGCCGGCGACGGTGTGGTGACCAGCGGTCGGAGCAAGGAAAGGGACGACGACCGAGCAAACCGCGACTTGGACCAGAGGTCCCTGAAGTTCGGCGATTGGACCGGCGAAACTACGCGGCTCGAGGATTGATGAGACCACCGTTCGCTTAATCCTCTCCTACCGACGGTCATTGACCAAGCAATTAGGGTATTGCCCAATTAATTTCTTCTATAAATTGGACCCCTTCCCAGACCCTGAAACTGCCGATTTTTGATTGTGAGTTCCCAATTAGAGAGAAATTAGGGTTCGAAAATTTCAAGGAAGAGGGAAACAGGGGAGGTTTGTTCGTGGCTTCCAAATTTCGTCTGGAGTGAATGTCCAATTTGGCCACCTATTTTGGTAGGAGGAGAAGGTCGGCCACCCGCTCAAACCCAAGGTATAGCCGTAGGGTCTATCAAACCACTGTGATGGTTTTTATTTAGTGTTGGTATGAATTTTCATTCTTCTGTACTTGGTTTGGGTTGCCAATTTTGTTAGGATGTTTATGTTATACACGGTATTGCATTGGGATAATTATTTCCTTGATTTGGGCTACACAGTGTATAGTAGTGGAATTATTTGGTAAAATTAGGAACTGTATTACATTGACTGGTTTAAAAGAAAATCTGGTATTTAATGGTGTTAATCCTTGTGTTTTTCTCTTGTGTTTATTGCTGGAAAATCTGTGTATGGTATCAAACTCAAAACTTACCTTGTATTGGGTTGTTGCTTTGGCTGGGAATCTATGTACTGAAGGACCAAACTCAGTTCCATTAGCTAAACTGTTCTGTCGGCAAAATAGCTATAAGATCAAACCTTGTTATTTTGATGTGTTAATGGCAGCCGTGTGTGAGTCCCAACTATGGTATTGGGTGTGTTTTGCTGCTGTGCAAACTTTGGAAAAACAGAGGAAGGATGCACATCATAAGGCAGTACTCTGCCCAAATTTTTCCTTGTAACTGGGTAGTAATTTCGTTAGCTAAAACCATAATGAATAAGTGTGAACAAAGCTAATTATTTAATTATTAACCAGGTATGAGTAAAATTTATAATTTGGTTATTTACTATATAACATAAATAATAAATAAAGATAATAAATATTTAATTATTATTTAATAATAATTCTAATTAAATTTGAATAAAGTTAATAAAATACTTATTTATTATTTATTAATAAATAATAAATAAAGATAATAAAAAGTTAATTATTATTTAATAATAGTAATAATTTAATATGAATAAAGATAATAAAATAATTATTTATTATTTATTAATAATAAATAAAAATAATAAATATTTAATTATTATTTAATAATAATAATAATTAAATATGAGTAAAGTTAATAAAATAATTATTTGTTATTGTTCCAATAAATAATAAATAAAGATAATGAATATTTAATTATTATTTAATAATAATAATAATTAAGTATGAATAAAATTAATAAATAATTATTTATTATTGTTCCAACGAATAATAAATAAAGATAGTGAATATTTAATTATTATAATAATACTTAAGTATGAATAAAGTTATTGAATAAGAAGGAAATTAACTACTTAATCATTAATGAAATAATGATTAAGTATGAGGGAAATTTATAAGTTAATTATTTTTGGCCCTTAATAAATAAAGATAATTAATTAATTATTATTTAATTGATAATTAAATAATAATTAAGTGTGAATAAAGTTAATAAATAATTATTTATTATTTAGTAATAAATAATAAATAAGAATAATAGATAGTTAATTATTATTTAATATTAAATAATAATTAAGTGTGTAGAATTAGTACCTTAAGTATTTAATTAGTGTTGAATGAGGAACAAGTGTAATAGTTACTCAATTACCCTTAAGGTAAATAATAATTAAGTAAATAAAAGATTAAGTAAGAGACCAACTGCTATTTAGTTGCTATTAAATTATGTTAAATTTATTAATTATTTTATAACTAATAAATAAGAAATTTTAACCCACAGGTAGAAGGGTATTCAAATGATAAGTGACCCTGATTAATTATTATCTGTTCAAATAATACCTAGAGGCCATTAAATTTTGTTAAGCTGATGGCTAGGTAGTAATTAAATTCGGTAAATTGTTTATCTGCTAAATGAATAGCATAAGTGGGTATAATTACGCAATGCTAATGGATAAACCAACTCTACCAGCTGATAGGTTATCCAAGGTCAAGTAATTAAAGCTAAGATTTAAATTGTAGCTGAGCGATCAGGCAAGTTCCTAACCCTAAACTTCTTACATTATTGCAAGTTCTTCTTACTCAACTTTCACATTGAGCAATACTTCTAAAACCTTATGCAGTATTTTAATTCATGCAAAAGGTATATATTATTGCAAGTTGTTCTTTAAGCTTGAATTTTATCTCCAAGCATGCTTTAAGTGGTCTAATTACTTTCAGAATTATTCCACATCTGTACATTTATTGACATTCGTGCATTCGAATTCGTATATTTAAATTCAGAAATCTATAAACCATTCATGGTTAAGTCTGAACCCTTGTTCGGTCAGACAATTTTGTGAAAATTTATAAAAGCTATCCGAACCAATCAATGGTAAGGATTCTTAGACTGTATGAACACCCCTTTATTTATAGGGGAGTACCCCACGTACCGTATATAAGGTACAAATAGCAGAATTAAATGTTATGCATATACATAGGGTACGCGAGGCTGATCCCCTCAAGTACGTTATTCTGTAGCCAGTAACCAGAGGGTCAACCAGCTATTGACTCCTCTGGAAGTTATCGTTCAAAGTCTATCTGACTATCAATTATTCTAAAAGCATATAATGTTCTTGCTTCTGATTATTCTATTGTTGAAATCCTTTTAATATTCCTTCATCATGATATATCTTTATTGTTGCACATTAAACTTGCTGGGCAAACTCGTTGCTCATTCTTGCTATATCATGACTTCATTGCAGCTAAACCCGAGACGTCAGGGAAGAACAAAGGGAAAGAAAAGATGAAATGATAAACGTCTCGTAGCTGACTTTAGATTCATGTGTTAGTTACTTTTCTGTTAATGTAATTTAAACCCTGCTAGCTATTTAGGGTATGGATTGTGTAAACGTTTAAGGTTATTCGTATTCTGGGACTAGTAACACCTTGTAATGAACAACGTATGTTTATTATATTCCGCACTTTTAGATATCATATGTTGTTAAAGGTGAATGTTTGTTTTGGATCGTGATGACCAGATCCGGGTATTTGGAGATCCGAATTTGGGGGCGTCACACCCCAAAGGTCTTAAGGGACATGTCAAAGTATAACTCATCATACACAAGATACTATGATGATCTCAAATTCAAGGATCGCTTGTACTACTATCACTAGAGGAATTCCTATTGACAAGCGAGTAAAACTCCATTAGGTATTCCTTAGCAAGTCACGTTCAGTGAACTTATTCTCCAATAAGCACCTACATACTTGCTTTAGTGTCTCCACACAAATGATTATGAGATTAATCACCCTCTTCTTAAGAGCAAGCAATGTATGTACTAATCTATCCGGATTCACTAATCCCCTTTTTAGTAATCCATTGATTAGGAACAATTTTAGTTTGTGAGCTATCTAGAATTTAGATCTCATTAGCATGGTCACAATCATGATTCTAAAAGCATTGCTCAAAACTATGGGTTTATCACATTTAATATAACAACACTATGTAGATAATATAAAATGCCTTTTAAGAAAATCAATTCTTTTATTAATAAATGAATAAGATTACAAAGTATATGCTACATCATATCAAATATGATTGGCTTGTGTGCATACTACTTTCAGCTTTATCATGCTAGAAGGCGACGTTCGATATTCCTAATATCTTTGAACGCTTAGGATTTAATATAATTTCTTTGAGGGGTTTGTTATTATTTGTCTCATCTTGTTTAACGCCCATGCACACACACACACACACACACACACACACACACACATATATATATATATATATAAAATACGCGTCATATTATTTAACATGCGAAGTATGTTGTATAATATACAATATATACATAGTAAGCATGCACATATAGAATACTATATTCTACCCGGATTGATTATAGACTTTTATTCTAGTTTGGTTCACTAGAGCCACCAAGTGAACCAAAAGGTCAAACCTAGGGTGCAAGAACAAAATTTAAATATAACTATTACATTTAAACCCGGGCTCCATTACAAACGGGTCTTCAAGCGCTCCTTGCTCCCTTGTCTCCAATTCTTCAAGTAATTCTAACTAAACCTATTACATAAACTATTTACAATAAATAGAAACCTTGATCAGCAGTCAAGGGAAGGTACATAGGAGGAAGATAGAATTTACATCAAGAAAAACTAGAGAAGACGAGGTACGCAGACCCCATTTATAAAAACCCATTCATTCAAGTATCCACTAAAATAAATCCAATCACACATTGGTCAGTAGTCCATAATCAATCCCTATTTATTATCATACATATCTCCATATGTATCAATAAATAACATTCATCACATGAATAATAAAACCATTCCATATATGCATTGATATCATTTAATGGGCAATTAAAAGTTTACTAGAAATCCAATTTTGAAACAAAAATAAACTCCTTTATTTTAATCAAAATTTAAATCATAATAAACTTCTTTATTTTATTTTATCCAATTTTGAATAAAAATAAACTCCTTTATTTTTAATCAAATTCCAAATCAAAATAAACTCTTTTATTTCAATTAACATGGAATCCAATTTCAAGTTCAAAACAAACTCTTTTATTTTAACTTAAAATTATTGGAAAATAAAATATGTTGAATCATTTTTCTTATCAAAATAAACATCTTTATTTTTAAGGAAACATGAAATCATATTCCATATGTGAATAAACTCATTTATTCTAGGAAACATGGAATCCTATTCCATATGTGAATAAACTCCTTTATTCTAGTTAACGTAGAATCTAATTCCAAGTTCAAATAAAACTTTTAATTTTAATTATATTCCAATTCAAAATAAACCTTTTATCTTAATTGAAAATAAATAAAATCAAAATAAAATGTTTTTAAAATCTGCAGACCGGCGCGACCACACTCCAAAATGAACTAGAAGCGGCGCGGCCGCGCTGCACCCCAGAAACGATTTCTGGGTTCGGGCATGGCCGCGCTCCAGAATGAACTGGAAGCGGGCGCGGCCGCGCCGCGTAGCAAACCTCAAAAATTTTTCCGTTGCCCAGAAAATCGATCCAATCGTATACCCATACATACCCATTCATAATAATCGATAATTAGCACAAGGTTAGGCTCTGATACCACTGTTAGGTTTGTATATAGCGCGAACATGCAATCAAATTACATAAATAGTGCGGAAGCGCAATAAAATAGATTTTAAAATTTTTAATACAAACCATCACCATGATCATCCTTGTGATCAATTATCAATTAAACGAAAGAGATAGAGATATAGAATTATGCCCTCATGAATCAAAGCTTCCTTAGGTACAAGTTCACCTCCAATTCCTTTGCGTTCTTCTTGAATTCCACCGATTAAATTTCTTCCTTTGATCAATGTTAGCCACCCAAGTGTTTGGCCTTTAGAGGTAATCCACCAAGGAATAATAGTTGTTCAAGAAGATGGGTGTTGGCAAAACCCTAGTTTCTATCTCTATAGAAATTGCAAGTACTCTCTCTCTTTCCAATTATTATGAAAGAGTGTATAACTGTCAAACCCTAAATCATGATAAGACTCCTCTTATTTATAGATATAGAGAACCCTCCTAAACTATTTAGGATTAGGTTTTTTATTTTAATTAAGCTCTTTTAATTAATTAAACTCCTAATCCAATTAGGAATTTATGAGAGTACTTTTATTAATCAATTCTCAAACCCTTTTAGGAATTAAATAATAATAATAGTAATAATAATAATAATAAGACTCCTCTTATTAATTTATATTTAATATTTTCAAAATATTAAATAATAAATATTAAGCTATTTAATTTATTCTATCTCCATAGATTAAATTAAATACACTTAACTTATTATTACGATTATGCCATTTACTTCTTAAATAAATATTTTTCTTTTGCGGTGTGACCCTTTAGGTTCTCCATATTAAACCGGTTGTGAATAAATCAATTAGAACAATTCTAATCTTATTTAAATAAATAAATTAAACTATTTAATTCATTTAAATAAATAATATTTATTCTACAATAAGGGTAAGCCCCCTTAGCGATCAACGGCTTTCCAGATAATATAGATTTCAACATTAATCACAAAAGAACCTTTCACTGAATAGTTACCGTACAATTCAATCCTTCTAGCTACCATACAATGTCCCAATTAAATATAAGATATGGAATTACTATCAAGTCTTATTTTATTTAATTATATGTATTTCGATTCTCAAATGCACAACTCTGATTAATGCAAATTAGAAACTTCTTTCTAATTTCTTTCTGCTTTGGCCAAAAACTTCTGAGTTATCATTTATCAAATCATATAGGACATTCACTCCTTTTACTAGAAGTGGTAGATTCTTTGTTGACCATTCACCTATCTCCATGTACAACTTATTATACCCAATGCCCTTTGATATACCCTAAGGGTCTTAAGGGACATGTCAAAGTATAACTCATCATACACAAGATACTATGATGATCTCAAGTCTAAGGATCACTTGTACTACTATCACTAGAGCAATTCCTATTGACATGCGAGTAAAACTCCATTAGGTATTCCTTAGCGAGCCACGTTCAGTGAACTTATTCTCTAATAAGCACCTATATACTTGATTTAGTGTCTCCACACAAATAATTATGAGATCAATCATCCTCTTCATAAGAGCAAGCAACGTATGTACTAATCTATCCGGATTCACTAATTCCCTTTTTAGTAATCCATCGATTAGGAACGATTTTAGTTTGTGAGCTATCTAGAATTTAGATCTCATTAGCATGATCACCATCATGATTTTAAAAGCATTGCTCAAAACTATAGGTTTATCACATTTAATATAACAACACGATGTAGATAAAGTAAAATGCCTTTAATAAACGAATAAGATTACAAAGTATATGCTACATCATATCAAATATGATTGGCTTATGTGCATACTACTTTCACCTTCTTCCTCTTTTATGCATCTGTGAACCACTTGGAGATTCAATTGAAAAACACTACTCCATAGTTGATTGGAACTCCATTGTGATTGCAGACATAACTTGAAGCTACAACTCACTTATAGAGTCATGAGCAAAGTCCTTGCATATGATGCACTTTCCCACAATATTAGCCAAAAATTTGAAGTCATGTGGGAGATCTTTCTTCTTGTAACATTTGGTTTCTGGGTTTTTCTTCTTGTAACCCATGAAATCTAGACCATCTTTGGTATTGGCAGAACCAAATCTTGTATCTCCTTTGTTGACGAACCCTAACATGTTACCAAACTCCCTAGGCTCATAAGTAAAAGTAATATCTCTTACTTTTGTTTTGGTCTCGCTGTCAACATAGGATCAATTGAGATAGAACTCCTACACTAGCTTTGAGAAGATTCTGGTTTCAGCATTCAGAACTTTGTACATCCAGACTTCTTGACTAAGTTAAGAACTACGCGAAAATGAGACTACACGCCTTCAAATTCTTCAAAGTAAAGCTAATTTCCAAAGACAACTTGGTTGGTGACATGATTTCAATGGTCGCTTGAATCTTGAAGAGCTTTAACAATCTGTTTGGGTTTCATTTGAGACAGGAAACTCAAATAAAAACATTGATTCCGTGTTCCAAACCTTGTTCTGACTCTTGTATTTGGATCACCAATGATTAGGTCTTGTGTGTGATCCTTTGTCTATCCTCTTCTAGTTGGAACATCTGTCCTTATGTCTTCTTGTCTGAGGTCTTTAAGATTAGGCTCGACATTGGGTTCTGGTGTAGGAGGGTTTTCAATTCACAGAGCTCCCAAGTCTGGAACAACTGACTCTACGATATCTTCTACTGGCTGTACGATCGCTAGGTTATTGATCGTAGGGTCTTCCTGCTCTACATTTACTTGATCTTTCTCTACAATCTCACCAAACACTATAGCCTTACTTGGCTCAACATTGTCGGTCTTATCAAAGGTAATATAGATATAAACTTCAACATTTAACATACATTTATTAAATACTCTATAGGCCTTAATACAAGTAGAATAACCAAGAAAGATACCTTCATCTGACTTAGGTTGAAACTTAGTCAGATACATTTTTTCATTGTTGAGAATATAGCAAGCACAACCAAAGATGTGAAAGTAACTAATATTGGGCTTCCCTTCCTTCTAAAGTTCGTAGGATGTCTTTTTATGGGTAGAGTGAAAGGAAGATCTATTCTAAGTATAGCAAGCAGTGTTGACAGCTTCAGCCCAAAAGTATTCTGGTAATTTTTGTGACGCCTCCAAATTCTCTACACTCCCTGTAGCAGATTTGGTGCTCACGTGAAACTATACAACTATAAATATTCAATAATATATGACTTCTATCTATCCAAGGTTCACAGTATCCCATAACAAATACTAGTTCTTGCCAGAACGTTAACTGTGTTTGGATACCCTCACTTGGATGTATAGATTCATATCTTATGAATATCTCTTTCATATCGATATTCCTTATTTATCTGACATTCACAGTATTAATGATAAGATTGTTCTTAGAACTGAGGGGCGCATTCCGGTAAAGGTGGCACCTTACCGACGCTCATTAAGTGTAACATCGGCTCTTACAGAACTTTCAATATCATTCAAATACCCTCATTCAGATGTATAGTTCATATAGATACTGTATTTACTTAGTACAACTATGCTAAACAATTTAAAAATCAGAGTATAACGCATTCGATATAATAAATGATGATAATATATTTCATATCATTAAGTTCAGTTACATCGTTCTCAGTACTAAGTTATTACAACAAAGCCTATAAAAGACTTGAATTATTCAAAACAGTAATTAAAACTAATTAACATGGCCTTTTCCTTTGTCTGTCCCAGAAGTGCCGAGATTATCATTTAAAACTGCAAAAGAAGAGATATGCAAGAATGAGCTACAAATGCTTAGCAAGTTCATTTGAAAACGTAAACACAATGTGTTTGATTTGAAAGATGTTAACGATGTATAACTGAGGGTTCAGTACATGAACCATGTGTTTCAATCAGTTCTATCAGTCTTCAATGACTTAGAAAAGCTTGATTTCGGATATCTGATAGGGGATCAACCTAACCAATATCCTAGGAGTATGCATATCATCCTATAATTTTATGTCAATATATAATTGACGATTTTAGAACCTTACATCAAGGTGTTTCATTTCTCAGTATAAGATGTCTTACCAAAATAATTTGGTTTGACACAACAATTTAAGCTCCATCAAGCAATATATGAAAGGATTCATTTCTTAAGATATGCTAAACAAGAAGCAATAATTTTGTAGCAATTGATAGCAAGATATATAATACTTGCTTAAATATAACAAGATTAGAAGACTTGCCTTAGCGTAGTTCGTTTATCAAAATTCAATATAGTTTGTCAACGTACGTAGTCTACGTATATCAATAATAAGCGTTAAAATAAGTTAATCTAGACAAGTTTTGTTAAGGTCCGACGTTGATTCGTTATCTCGGTCGCAACTATAGAGAGCTAAACACACAGGTTGTTCAATAAAACTTCATTTGGAAGCTTAAATATTAGTCTAAATAATTTATTTATTATTTATAACACTTTTAGAAGCTTAATATTATTTTTAAATAATTTTTATAAGCTTAGAAATATTTTTAAATGATTTAATTATCATTTAGAATATTTTTAAAACATTAATATGTTATTTAAATAATTTATTTATCATTTAGAATAATTTTAGATATTTAAAATATTATTTAAATGAATTATTTATCATTTATAATATTTTTAGAAAGATAGAATATTATTTAAATAATTTATTTTATCATTAATAATATTTTTAGAATTTATTTTATCATTTAAATGATATAATTATTATTTATAATAATTTTTAAAACTTAGTTTAATATTTAAATGATTTAATTATCATTTATAATATTTTTAAATACTTAGTATATTATTTAAAACAATTTATTTATTATTTATAATAATTTTGAAAAGTTAGTAATATTTTTAAATGATTTAATTATCATTTAAACTAATTTAACTACATTAATATCATTTTTAAATCATTTATTTAATATATTTATTAAATAATTTAATTTTAAATTAAATTAAGTAATTATTAAAATTATATCAGAATATTAAAATTTATAAATATAATTAAAAATGAATTTTAAATATTTAATTATTAATTATTATGAATTATTTAATATTTATTTATAATTTTATTAATTATTTATTAATTTTTTTATTTAAAACCGTCGCAAAAGGGCTATAGCGACGGACTGCACATGAGTATAGGGTTCTGGGAATCAGCAACGAGAGTGTCGCTAAATGTGTTCTTCATGAAGAACAATTGCTCATGGTGCAATTGAGACTTTTGACCTCAAATTAAATCTAGTTGGTTTATTGTTTGTGTTTGATTTTTGTTTGTTGGTGTAGTACTCATGGCAGTGTATAACGACATATGAAATTTAAACTTAAACAATATCAATTGATGCTAGATAAATCATGGTCAAACTAGCCTGTTCATGCTGTATGTTCTTGAGTTTCTAGGTTACCCATAAACTCATACAGTTATGGTCGGTCAAAGCCTTTTGACCGTTAATAACTTTGATTCTAGGTTAGCTTAATGTGTTTAATTGATTTGTAATTGTAGATTACATGGCAAGGAACAGATACAAATATTAAAACCTCATAAATTTTATCATGTGGCTAAGATCTAGGCTTGACAAAAACTTGTCAGACACTGTCAGACATTCTTCATGGTTTCTGGGTTGCCTAGAAACTTGAACCCGTGAGCAGTCAACGGGTTTTGACCAACAAAAGCTTCCATTCTAGAGATAATTTAAACATTCTACAAATTGGATATCATAGCTAACATGGCATACTACCAATTCATGCTTTAAAATAGATCTAACAAATAACTTAAGCCGATCAAAAGCTCTGACAAAAAGACTTGTCAGACTGTTCTTGACTGCTAAGAACAGTTTGAGTTTTTGATCAAATTCGGCCCTTTAAATGTTATGAATCTTTGTTTAACCAACCCAGATCATCATATAACATGTTTACACATAATCCTAAACATCTAAAACATAAAATTATTGCAGGCTTGAAGATCTATCATAAAAATTGGGGTTTTGCACCTTTTCTCAAGTTTTTGATTTCTGATCTTTGCTGCTGATCTTATACTTGCAAAGACTTGTTATGGCTGGTAATATAAGTGTTTAGGCTTTGTAAATTCGTATCTTAAAAGGTCAGCCTAGTATTCTATTTATAGGAACTTCAAAATTAGGGTTTCTTTAGCCTTTTTCCACCTTTGCCCTCCAAAAATATTTAGCTTGTGTACTTGTGCTGCTTTCCATTTGATCTAAATTACCTACTTGTGTTGGAGTGTGTTGAGCACAATCTTGCACACTCCTAACTCCATTTCTATTGGTTAAAACTTTTATTTTTGATTTATTTCCTTACTAATTAAACTTAAAATTTTTGTTAATCATGTTTAGGATGTTAATTATGTTTAGTAATACCTTAATTAAGCTGATATATTATAATTATGGTTTAACATTTCATAATTTATAGTTTAGATAACCTAATTAGAATTAGGGTTTCATAATTAAGGTTTAGGGTTTCCTAATTCATGAATTAGGGTTTTAATCTAAGTTAAATAATTCCTAATTAATGTTATGATTTATTACTTAGAATCTAATTATTTCAATTAAGATTATTGTGTAATAATTAGGATTTTGATTTACCAATTCGGACAACTTTTACCAATTAGGGTTTTCTAATTTAGTTTATCATTTTAAACCTTATTTAACTTATTTTAGATTTTTATCAGTTAATATAATATTATATTAACTCTGAAGCACGATAAATCACTTCGTCATTTCTAAGCACGACACAACAGCTTACCAAAATAATTTGCCGAGACGCTTTTCGGTGAAATCGTCGGAAGCACGACAAATCATTTTGTTTGTGTAAGCACAACTAAGCAGCTTCGGAAAATTTTTTATTTGACCTAATTCTTTAATAAAATATACAATCACATAACACAAAGTCGGAACAAGAAATTTCATTTAATAAACACATAATTTACATATTCAAATCTTATTAGGGTTCGGAATATTACATTCACCCCCACTAATAAGAATTTCGTTCTCGAAATTACAGTACAGATTACAAAAACAAGTGTGGGTAGTTGTCTTGCATTTTACTCTCGAGCTCCCACGTAGCTTCCTCTACGTTTTGATTTCTCCAAATAACCTTGACTGAAGATATCACTTTATTACGTAGATGTTGTTCATTCCTATCTATGGTTTCAATAGGAACTTCTTCATATGATAAATCTTTCTTGATCTGAATAGGCTCGTAATCTATAATGTGTTTATAATCGGGTTTATATGGACGTAACACGGACACATGAAATACGTTATGAATATGTTCTAACTCAGGAGGTACGGCGACCTCATAAGCCACCTCACATATCCTCCTTAATATCTGGAATGGTCCAATGAATCTCGGACTCAATTTGCCTTTCTTGCCGAAACGTATTTTGTCTTTCCACGGTGACACTTTTAAAAATACGTGACTGCCGACATCGAAATCTTGTAGTTTTCTGTGTTGATCCGCATATTTCTTCTGTCGATCTTGAGACGCTTGCAATCTTCCTCGTATAATTCGAACTATCTCAGCGGTTTGTTGAACTATTTCGGGTCCTAACATTTGTCGCTCACCGACCTCATTCCAACATAAAGGCGCCCTACATTTCCTTCCATACAAAGCTTCAAATGGTGGCATTCCTATGCTGGCAGGATAACTATTAGTATAGGCAAATTCTACCAAAGGTAACTAATCTTCCCAATTTCCCTTGAAGTCCATGATGCAAGTTCACAACATATCCTCTAATGTTTGATTTGTTCTCTCACTCTGACCGTCGGTTTGTGGGTGATAAGATGTGCTTAATCTTAACTGGGTTCCTAAATATTTCTGGAGACTTGTCCAAAAATTTGAAGTAAATCGTGGATCTCAGTCTGATACTATAGAAACAGGGACTCCATGTCTAGAAATAACTTCATTGATGTAAAGTTTGGCTAACTGGTCAAGACTGAAGTTAACTTTATGGGTAGAAAATGAGCTGACTTGGTAAGACGATCTACAATTATCCAAATGGCATTGTGACCTTTCTGTGTATTTGGAAGACCTACTACGAAGTTCATGGTAATATGTTCCCATTTCCACTCAGGAATTTCTAAGGGCTGTAGTAATCCACTCAGTTTCTGATGTTCAGCTTTAACTCTTTGACACGTTAAACATTTACTTACCCATTCCGCTATTTCTCTTTTCATGTTAGACCACCAAAAGTGTCGGCTTAAATCTTTGTACATTTTTGTACTACCTGGATGCACGGCGAACTTAGAACTATGGGCTTCATTCAGTATTTCATATTTTAGTTCTTGTACTGAGGTTACCCAAATTCTATCATCGTACCTCAGTACCCCATCCTTGTTTACTCTGAATTTGATATTCTTTTTATGAGTTATTTCAGTCTTACACTTCTGACATCCTTCATCTGTCTCCTGTAGTTCTTTGACTCTATCCAATAAATTCGAACTACTCTCCACAACGAATAACTTCTGGGTAGAATTAGCTGGAACTCTTACCTCAATCTCAAGTTTGTCAAACTCTTTTATCAGTACCTCGTTATTGGTTATTACATTTAACTTCTCTTGGTTCTTCCTACTTAACGCGTCTGCTACTACGTTGGGTTTCCCTGGGTGATATAAAATTTCACAGTCGAAATCCTTTATCAACTCTAGCCATCTCCTCTATCTCATGTTTAACTCCTTCTGCGTAAAAATATACTTTAGACTTTTGTGATCTGTGTATATCTCACACTTTTCTCCATACAAGTAATGCCTCCAAATTTTCAAGGCAAATACTATAGCAGCTAACTCAAGATCATGCGTAGGATACCTCTTCTCATAATCTTGAGTTGTCATGATGCATACTCAATCACCTTCCCATGTTGCATTAACACACAACCCAATCCTTTGTGTGATGCATCACTATAAACGACAAGGCCTCCTGTATCATCTGGTAAAGATAAACACTGGTGCCATGCTCAATCGCTTCTTTAACTCTCAGAAGGTTTCTTCACATTTATCTGTCCAGACGTATTTTACCGTCTTTCGAGTTAAATTGGTTAGCAGGGTTGCTATTTTTGAAAAATCTTGAATAAAACGCCGATAGTACCCTGCTAAATCGAGAAAATTTCGTACTTCTGTTGGAGTTGTTGGTTGTTCCCAATTAACAACCGTCTCTATCTTTGCTAGATCTACCGCTATTCCATTCTTGTCAATCACATGACCCAAGAACTGGACTCGTTCCAACCAGAATTCACACTTGTAAAACTTTGCATAAAGTTGTTCTTTTCTTAATATCTCCAATACGCTTCTTAAGTGTTCAGCATGCTCTTCCTTTGTTCTCGAGTATACTAAAATATCATCGATGAACACTACGACAAATTTGTCTAAGCATGGTTTAAACACTCGATTCATCAAGTCCATGAATGCTGCCGGTGCATTAGTCAATCAAAGGACATCACAAGAAACTCATAATGTCCATAGCGTGTCCCAAACGCTGTCTTCGGCATATCTTCTTTTCTTACCGTTAATTGATGATAACCTGATCATAGGCCGATCTTTGAAAAGTGTTCGGCCCCTTTCAATTGGTCAAACAGATCATCAATTCTTGGTAAAGGATATTTGTTCTTTATGGTCAACTTATTTAATTCTCTATAGTCAACACATAACCTCAACGTTCCATCCTTCTTCTTTACAAACAACACCGGTGCTCCCCAAGGTGAAACACTGGGTTGTATGTATTTCTTGTCTAAGAGTTCTTGTAACTGCACAAGTAACTCCTTCAACTCGACTGGTGCCATCCTGTACGGCGCCTTTGAAACTGGTGCCGTATTAGGTGCAAGATCAATAACAAACTCGATCTCCCTATCCGGAGGAAGACCCGGTAAATCATCTAGAAACACATCTGGAAATTCTCTAACTATAGGTATTTGATCTAATTTTATTCCTTTCTTTCGAGTATCCACTATATATGCCAAATAACCTGTACAACCCTTCCTAAGCAATCTCTCTGCTTGCATTACTGTCAGACATCGAGATCGTTTAGGTGAACAACCACCGTTGAACAATACCTTTGACTTCGACGCAATCACTAGGTTTACATGCTTTCGATGGCAGTCAATCATTTCATTATGATTAACCAACCAATCCATGCCTAAGATTATATCGATTTCCCCTAGGTGTATAGGAAAGAGGTTCACCAGAAACTTGTGTCCCTTAATCTCTACGTTACAATCTTTATATACAGTTTTAACGGGAATTATCTCTCTATTTGCAATTTCCACATTGAAAGGTATGTCTAAGTCTTCGCATGGCATTTTCAAGTTTTTAACAAAGCTTTAAGACACGAATGAACAAGTAGCACCAGAGTCGAATAACACATATGCATTTAAAGTGTCGATAGGGATGATACCTGTCACCACGTCCTGTAAAGCAACAACATCCCTCATCGTCATATTAAATGTTCTGGCGGTTGAACGACTCTAACCTCTAGCTCCTACTATTGTTGGTTTGAGGATGTTGTTTGTGGTTTGATTTTCTCCCCCGGTTTGGTTCCTATTCCTTGAACAATTTCTAGATATATGACCCGTTGCGCCACAATTATAACATTTATTTTTCTGATTGTCCTGATTGGTATTATTATTATTCTTCTTGGGACAATCAGTGGAATAATGTCCCTCCTGACCACAGCTGTAACAGGTAACCACCTTCCTACGACATACTCCCAGATGGTACTTTCCACATGTGGCACAACGTTCCACCTTGTTATTATTGTTTCTGTTGGTGGTGTTGTTGTTATTATTGTAATTATTCCCCTTCCTTCCAGAGTTAGTAGAAAAAGTGGTATCCCACTTCTTCTTATTGTTATTATTACCCCCTGTACTGACTTCTCCCTTGAATTTTTTCCCTTCATTCTGACTTCTCTTATCCTTATGGAATTTGAGAAGATTTTCATTCTCGGTCTCGGCTATGATAGCCTTCTCAAGAATTTTTGAAAACGTCTTCAATTAGAATATTGATATTCTACTTCTTATCTGAGGTTTCAACCCTTTCTCAAACCTCCTAGTTTTTCTTATCTCGGAGTTTACTTGATGTGGGGCAAACCGAGATAATTTGTTAAACTTGGATGTATACTGAGATATAGTCAATTCCCCTTATTTTAGTTCTAGAAATTTAACCTCCATTCGGTCTTGCATAGTTTGTGGAAAGTAATTTTCAAAGAATAGTTCTTTGAATCTTACCCAAGGAATTACCCCTTCACCGGCCCTGTTTTTTGTTGTTTCTCACCAGAAGTTTGCCTCACCTTTTAGAAAAAAGGTAGCAAAGATTGTCTTTTGTTTCTCACTTACGTTTGTTACAGTGAAGAACTTTTCCATTTCAGTTACCCAAGTTTGGGCTTCAACTGGATCCACAGTTCCCTTGAACTCAGGTGGTCCGACTATTTTAAAGTCCTTAAACGCTGACTTATGTGAATTATTTGTGTTGGGCTGGTGTGGTGGATGACCCTGTAAGGTTCCTAATGGTATGTCTACTAGTTATTGGGTGGAGTTTGGTTCATTAGTCTCATTTCTGGTCTGGTTTCTTTGTTCTGATTCCATGATTCTAAAAATAAAGAAAAGACAAGTATAAATACAAGTATATACTACATATAGAATTAACAATTTGATTTGTACAAACACAACTTGTATATCACATACATAATGTTTACATATTCTACTAGTGGTTTATGCTACCACTAGTTAGTACAGAAGATTCCCTATTTTACAATCCAAAATCTTTATAATACAAACTACGGAAAATAAACTTAAGTACTATACTAGACTGAACGATCACGCGCCTCTTTATAGGCATCCTAGACCATGTGGCATATCACTGATCGATCTATCATATAATCTACCTTCCTCTCCTCTACGGGATACCTAAGCACCTGACGCTCTAAGTCTTCGAATGTATCCCGATATCCCTTATCAGCTCGGTATAAATGTATCTGTGCATCTTGCTTTTCCTTCTTAGTACTCTAGAGGAGTGTCTTAAGACGGCGAGTAGTACCTCTCTCAAACTCTAACAAACCTTCAGCTATGAATGTCAGAAAGTTAGCAGCCTCTAGGTCTTCGGTCGACTGCTGTACTAACCCTGAGACTATCTCCTCGTGTCTATCGACACTCATCATCTGTCTAGTGCCGACCTCCTTATCTGGATCTACTAGCTGTCCATTTATAGGATGTTCAGCCTCCTCAGCATCTAGTATCTCCTGGTCATGTAGGAGTTCTTCCTCCTCTAAGTCCTCCTCCTCTGATGTCCCTAGTGCGGGATATATCTCCTCTGGCTCCTCTTCTCGATCACTATTTGTCTCCCACTGTCCCATAGGTTGATCTATCACTGGAAGCTCATTCCAATTGGTCTCTGACATCCTACAAAAGAATTTTAGTTGTTTAGTATTATAATGAAACAAATTTACACATAATATAAAGCTTTTAAGATTATTTTATGAATAATTAAGTATTTTACGGACTCAAAAACTATATCCTAAGGTATTTCCTAACTACATTAGAGCTATATCCTACAGCTCTGATACCAACCTGTGACGCCCCCAAATTCTCTACACTCCCTATAGCAGATTTGGTGCTCACGTGAAACTATACAACTATAAATATTCAATAATATATGACTCCTATCTATCCAAGGTTCATAGTATCCCATAACAGATACTAGTTCTTGCCAGAACGTTAACTGTGTTTGGATACCCTCATTTGGATGTATAGATTCATATCTTATGAATATCTCTTTCATATCGATATTCTCTATTTATCTGATATTCATAGTATTAATGATAAGATTGTTCTTGGAACTGAGGGGCGCATTCTGGTAAAGGTGGCACCTTACCGGCACTCATTAAGTGTAACCTCAGCGCTTACAGAACTTTCAATATCATTCAAATACCCTCATTTAGATGTATAGTTCATATAGATACTGTATTTACTTAGTACAACTATGCTAAACAATTTAAAGATCAGAGTATAACGCATTCGATATAATAAAGGATGATAATATATTTCATATCATTAAGTTCGGTTACATCGTTCTCAGTACTAAGTTATTACAACAAAGCCTATAAAAGACTTGAATTATTCAAAACAATAATTAAAACTAATTAACATGGCCTTTTCCTTTGTCTATCCTAGAAGTGCCGGGATTATTATTTAAAACTGCAAAAGAAGATATATGCAAGAATGAGCTACAAATGCTCAGCAAGTTCATTTGAAAACGTAAACAGAATGTGTTTGATTTGAAATATGTCAACGATATATAACTGAGGGTTCAATACATGAACCATGTGTTTCAATCAGTTCTATCAGTCTTCAATGACTTAGAAAAGCTTGATTTCGGATATCTGGTAGGGGATCAGCCTAACCAATATCCTAGGAGTATGCATATCATCCTATAATTTTATGTCAATATATAATCGACGATTTTACAACCTTACATCAAGGTGTTTCATTTCTTAGTATAAGATGTCTTACCAAAATAATTTATTTTGACACAACAATTTAAGCTCTATCAAGCAATATATGAATAAGGATTCATTTTTTAAGTTATGCTGAACAAAAAGCAATAACTTTGTAGCAATTGATAGCAAGATGTATAATACTTGCTTAAATATAACAAGGTTAGAAGACTTGCCTTAGTGTAGTTCGTTTATCAAAATTTAATAAAGTTTGTTAACGTACGTAGTCTACGTATATCAATAATAAGCGTTAGAACTTATAATAACATGTATTAAGTTAATCTAGACAAGTTTTGTTAAGGTCCGACGTTGATTCGGTATCTCGGTCGCGACTTTAGAGAGCTAAACACATAGATTGTTCAATAAAACTTCATTTGGAAGCTTAAATATTAGTCTAAATAATTTATTTATTATTTATAACACTTTTAGAAGCTAAATATTATTTTTAAATAATTTTTATAAGCTTAAAAATATTTTTAAATGATTTAATTATCATTTAGAATATTTTTAAAACATTAATATGTTATTTAAATGATTTATTTATCATTTAGAATAATTTTAGATATTTAAAATATTATTTAAATAATTTATTCATTATTTATAATATTTTTAGAAAGATAAAATATTATTTAAATGATTTATTTTATCATTAATAATATTTTTAGAATTTATTTTATCATTTAAATGATGTAATTATTATTTATAATAATTTTTAAAACTTAGTTTAATATTTAAATGATTTAATTATCATTTATAATATTTTTAAATACTTAGTATATTATTTAAAATAATTTATTTATTATTTATAATAATTTTGGAAAGTTAGTAATATTTTTAAATGATTTAATTATCATTTAAACTAATTTAAATACATTAATATCATTTTTAAATTATTTATTTAATATATTTATTTAATCTAGTTGGTTTATTGTTTGTGTTTAATTTTTGTTTGTTGGTGTAGTACTCATGGCAGTGTATAACGACATATGAAATTTAAACTTATACAACATCAATTGATGCTAGATAAATCATAGTCAAACTAGCGTGTTCATGCTGTTCTTGAGTTTCTGGGTTACCCAGAAACTCATCCAGTCATGGTCGGTCAAAGCCTTTTGACCGTTAATAACTTTGATTCTAGGTTAGCTTAATGCGTTTAGTTGATTTGTAATTGTAGATTACATGGCAAGGAACAGATACAAATATTAAAACCTCATAAATTTTATCATGTGGCTAAGATCTAGGCTTGACAAAAACTTGTCAAACACTGTCAGACATTCTTCATAGTTTCTGGGTTGCCCAGAAACTTAAACCGGTGAGCGGTCAACGGGTTTTGACCAACAAAAGCTTCCATTCTAGAGATAATTTAAACATTCTACCAATTAGATATCATAGCTAACATGGCATACTACCAATTCATGCTTTAAAATAGATCTAACAAATAACTTAAGCCGATCAAAAGCTCTGACAAAAAGGCTTGTCAGACTATTCTTGACTGCTAAGAACAGTTTGAGTTTTTGATCAAATTCGACCCTTTAAATGTTATGAATCTTTGTTTAACCAACCCAGATCATCATATAACATGTTTACACATAATCCTAAACATCTAAAACATAAAATTATTGCAGGCTTGAAGATCTATCATAAAAATTAGGGTTTTGCACCTTTTTCTCAAGTTTTTGATTTTTGATCTTTGCTGCTGATCTTATACTTGCAGAGGCTTGTTATGGCTGATAATATAAGCGTTTAGGCTTTATAAATTCGTAGCTTAAAAGGTCAGCCTAGTATTCTATTTATAGGAACTTCAAAATTAGGGTTTCTTTAGCCTTTTTCCAACTTTGCCCTCCAAAAATATCTAGCTTGTGTACTTGTGCTGCTTTTCATCTGATCTAAATCACCTACTTGTGCTGGAGTGTGTTGAGCACAAGCTTGCACACTCTTAGCTCCATTTTCATTAGTTAAAACTTTTATTTTTGATTTATTTCCTTACTAATTAAACTTAAATTTTTGTTAATCATGTTTAGGATATTAATTATGTTTAGTAATACCTTAATTAAGCTGATATATTATAATTAAGGTTTAACATTTCATAATTTATAGTTTAGATAACCTAATTAGAATTAGGGTTTCATAATTAAGGTTTAGGGTTTCCTAATTCATGAATTAGGGTTTTAATCTAAGTTAAATAATTCCTAATTAATGTTATGATTTATTACTTAGAATCTCATTATTTCAATTAAGATTCTTGTGCAATAATTAGGATTTTGATTTACTAATTCGGATAACTTTTACCAATTAGGGTTTTCTAATTAGGGTTTCTAATTCAGTTTATCATTTTAAACCCTATTTAACTTATTTTAGATTTTTAGCAGTTAATATAATATTATATTAACTCCGAAGCACGACAAATCACTTCGTCATTTCCAAGCACGACACAATAGCTTACCAAAATAATTTGTTGAGACGCTTCTCGGTGAAATCGTCGGAAGCACGACAAATCATTTTGTCCGTGTAAGCACGACTAAGCAGCTTCAGAAAAATTTTTATTTGCCTTTATTCTTTAATAAAATATACAATCACATAACACAAAGTTGGAATAAGAAATTTCACTTAATAAACATATAATTTACATATACAAATCTTATTAGGGTTCAGAATATTACATTCACGCCCACTAATCAGAATTTCGTCCTCGAAATTACAGTACAGATTACAAAAACAAGTGTGGGTAGTTGTCTCGCATTTTACTCTCGAGCTCCCACGTAGCTTCCTCTATGTTTTGATTTCTCCAAATAACCTTGACTGAAGGTATCACTTTATTACGTAGATGTTGTCCTTTCCTATCTATGATTTCAGTAGGAACTTCTTTATATGATAAATCTTTCTCGATCTGAATAGGCTTGTAATTTATAATGTATTTATAATCGGGTTTGTATGGTCGTAACACGGACACATGAAACACGTTATGAATATGTTCTAACTCAGGAGGTACGACGACCTCATAGGCCACCTCACATATCCTCCTTAATATCTGGAATGGTCCAATGAATCTCGGACTCAATTTGCCTTTCTTGCCGAAACATATTTTGCCTTTCTACGGTGACACTTTTAAAAATACGTGACTACCGACATCGAAATCTTATAGTTTCCTGTGTTGATCCGCATATTTTTTCTGTCGATCTTGAGACACTTGCAATCTTCCTCGTATAATTCGAACTACCTCAGCGGTTTGTTGAACTATTTCGGGTCCTAACATTTGTCGCTCACCGACCTCATCCCAACATAAAGGCGTCCTACATTTCCTTCCATACAAAGCTTCAAATGGTGGCATTCCTATGCTGGCATGATAACTATTATTGTAGGCAAATTCTACCAAAGGTAACTGATCTTCCCAACTTCCCTTGAAGTCCATGATGCAAGTTCGCAACATGTCCTCTAATGTTTGAATTGTTTTCTCACTCTGACCATCGGTTTGTGGGTGATAAGCTGTGCTTAATCTTAAATGGGTTCCTAAATGTTTCTGGAGACTTATCCAAAAATTTGAAGTAAATCGTGGATCTCAGTCTGATACTATAGAAACAGGGACTCCATGTCTAGAAATAACTTCAGTGATGTAAAGTTTGGCTAACTGGTCAAGACTGAAGTTAACTTTTATGGGCAGAAAATGAGCTGACTTGGTAAGACGATCTATAATTACCCAAATGGCATTGTGACCTTTATGTGTATTTGGAAGACCTACTACGAAGTCCATGGTAATATGTTCCCATTTCCACTTAGGAATTTCTAAGGGCTGTAGTAATCCACTCGGTTTTTGATGTTCGGCTTTAACTCTTTGACACGTTAAACATTTACTTACCCATTCCGCTATTTCTCTTTTCATGTTAGACCACCAAAAGTGTCGGCTTAAATCTTTGTACATTTTTGTACTACCTGGATGCACGGCGAACTTAGAACTATGGGCTTCATTCAGTATTTCATATTTTAGTTCTTGTACTGAGGTTACCCAAATTCTATCATCGTACCTCAGTACCCCATCCTTGTTTACTCTGAATTTGATATTCTTTTTATGAGTTATTTCAGTCTTACACTTCTGACATCATTCATCTGTCTCCTGTAGTTCCTTGACTCTCTCCAATAAAGTCGAACTACTCTCCACAACGAATAACTTCTGGGTAGAATTAGCTGGAACTCTTACCTCAATCTCAAGTTAGTCAAACTCTTTTATCAGTACCTCGTTGTTGGTTATTACATTCAACTTCTCTTGGTTCTTCCTACTTAACGCGTCTGCTACTACATTGGCTTTCCCGGGGTGATATAAAATTTCACAGTCGAAATCTTTTATCAACTCTAGTTATCTCCTCTGTCTCATGTTTAACTCCTTCTGCGTGAAAATATACTTTAGACTTTTGTGATCTGTGTATATCTTACACTTTTCCCCATATAAGTAATGCCTTCAAATTTTCAAGGCAAATACTACAACAGCTAACTCAAGATCATGCGTAGGATACCTCTTCTCATAATCTTTGAGTTGTCGTGATGCATACACAATCACCTTCCCATGTTGCATTAACACACAACCTAATCCTTTGTGTGATACATCACTATAAACGACAAGGCCTCCTGTATCATCTGGTAAAGATAACACTGGTGCCATGCTTAATCACTTCTTCAACTCTCGAAACCTTTCTTCACATTTATCTGTCCAGACGTACTTTACCGTCTTTCGAGTTAAATTGGTTAGCAGGGTTGCTATTTTTGAAAAATCTTGAATAAAACGCCGATAGTACCTTGCTAAATCGATAAAACTTCGTACTTCTATTGGAGTTGTTGGTTGTTCCCAATTAACAACTGCCTCTATCTTTGCTGGATCTACCGCTATTCCATTCTTGTCAATTACATGACCCAAGAATTGGACTCGTTCCAACCAGAATTCACACTTGAAAAACTTTGCATAAAGTTGTTCCTTTCTTAATATCTCTAATACGTTTCTTAAGTGTTCAGCATGCTCCTCCTTTGTTCTCGAGTATACTAAAATATCATCGATAAACACTACGACAAATTTGTTTAAGCATGGTTTAAACACTCAATTCATCAAGTCCATGAATGCTACCGGTGCATTCGTCAATCCAAAGGACATCACAAGAAACTCATAATGTCCATAATGTGTCCTAAACGCTGTCTTCGGCACATCTTCTTTTCTTATCTTTAGTTGATGATAACCTGATCGTAGGTCGATCTTTGAAAAGTGTTCGGCCCCTTTCAACTGGTCAAACAGATCATCAATTCTTGGTAAAGGATATTTGTTCTTTATGGTCAACTTATTTAATTCTCTATAGTTAACACATAACCTCAACGTTCCATCTTTCTTCTTTACAAACAACACCGGTGCTCCCCAAGGTGAAACACTGGGTTGTATGTATTTCTTGTCTAAGAGTTCTTGTAACTGCACAAGTAACTCCTTCAACTCGACTGGTGCCATCCTGTACGGTGCCTTTGAAACTGGTGTCGTACCAGGTGCAAGATCAATAACAAACTCGATCTCCCTATCCGGAGGTAGACCCGGTAAGTCATCTGGAAATTCTCTAACTACAGGTATTTGATCTAGTTTTATTCCTTCCTTTCCAGTATCCACTATATATGCCAAATAACCTGTACAACCCTTCCTAAGCAATCTCCCTACTTGCATTACTGTTAGACATCGAGATCGTTTAGGTGAACAATACCTTGACTTCGACCCAGTCACTAGGTTTACACGCTTTCGATGGCAGTCAATCATTGCATTATAATTAACCAACCAATCCATGCCTAAGATTATATCGGTTTCCCCTAGCTGTATAGGAAAGAGGTTCACTAGAAACTTGTGTCCCTTAATCTCTACGTTACAATCTTTATATACAGTTTTAACGGGAATTATCTCTCTATTTGCAATTTCCACATTGAAAGGTATGTCTAAGTCTTCGCATGGCATTTTCAAGTTTTTAACAAAGCTTTGAGACACGAATGAACAAGTAGCACCAGAGTCGAATAACACATATGCATTTAAAGTGTCGATAGGGATGATACCTGTCACCACGTCCTGTGAAGCAACAACATCCCTCATCGTCATATTAAATGTTCTGGCGGTTGAACGACTCTAACCTCTAGCTCCTACTACTGTTGGTTTAAGGATGTTATTTGTGGTTTGATTTCCTCCCCCGGTTTGGTTCCTATTCCTTGAACAATTTCTAGATATATGACCCGTTGCGCCACAATTATAACATTTATTATTCTGATTGCCCTGATTGGTATTATTATTATTCTTCTTGGGACAATCAGTGGAATAATGTCCCTCCTGACCACAGCTGTAACAGGTAACCACCTTCCTATGACATACTCCTAGATGGTACTTTCCACATGTGACACAACGTTCCACCTTGTTATTATTGTTTCTGTTGGTGGTGTTGTTGTTATTATTGTAATTATTCCCCTTCCTTCCAAAGTTAATAGAAAAAGTGGTACCCCACTTCTTCTTATTGTTATTATTACCCCCTGTACTGACTTTTCCCTTGAATTTTTCCCCTTCATTCTGACTTCTCTTATCCTTATGGAATTTGAGAAGATTTTCATTCTCGGTCTCGGCTATGATAGCCTTCTCAAGAATTTTTGAAAACGTCTTCAACTAGAATATTGATATTCTACTTCTTATCTGAGGATTCAACCCTTTCTCAAACCTCCTAGTTTTTCTTGTCTCGGAGTTTACTTGATGTGGGGAAAACCGAGACAATTCGTTAAACTTGGTTGTATACTGAGATACAGTCAATTCCCCTTATTTTAGTTCTAGAAATTTAACCTCCATTCGGTCTTGCATAGTTTGTGGAAAGTAATTTTCAAAGAATAGTTCTTTGAATCTTACCCAAGGAATTACCCCCTCACCGGCCCTGGTTTTTGTTGTTTTCCATCAGAAGTTTGCCTCACCTTTTAGAAAAAAAGTAGCAAAGATTATCTTTTGTTCCTCACTTACGTTTGTTATAGTGAAGAACTTTTCCATTTCAGTTACCCAAGTTTGGGCTTCAACTGGATCCACAATTCCCTTGAACTCAGGTGGTCCGACTGTTTTAAATTCCTTAAACGCTGACCTATGTGAATTATTTATGTTGGGCTGGTGTGGTGGATGACCCTGTAAGGTTCCTAATGGTATGTCTACTAGTTATTGGGTGGAGTTTGGTTCATTAGTCTCATTTCTGGTCTGGTTTCTTTGTTCTGATTCCATGATTCTAAAAATAAAGAAAAGACAAGTATAAGTACAAGTATATACTACATATAGAATTAACAATTTGATTTGTACAAACACAACTTGTATATCACATACATAATGTTTACATATTCTACTAGTGGTTTATGCTACCACTAGTTAGTACAGAAGATTCCCTATTTTACAATCCAAAATCTTTATAATACAAACTACGGAAAATAAACTTAAGTACTATACTAAACTGAACGATCACACGCCTCTTTATAGGCATCCTGGACCATGTGGCATACCACTGATCGATCTATCATATAATCTACCTTCCTCTCCTCTACGGGATACCTAAGCACCTGACGCTCTAAGTCTTCAAATGTATCCTAACATCCCTTATCAGCTCGGTATAAATGCATCTGTGCATCTTGCTTTTCCTTCTGAGTACTCTAGAGGAGTGTCTTAAGACGGCGAGTAGTACCCCTCTTAAACTCTAACAAACCGTCAGCTATGAATGTCCGAAAATTAGCAGCCTCTAGGTCTTCGGTTGACTGCTGTACTAACCCTGAGACTATCTCCTCGTGTCTATCGACACTCATCATCTGTCTAGTGCCGACCTCCTCATCTGGATCTACTAGTTGTCTATCTATAGGATGTTCAGCCTCCTCAGCATCTAGTATCTCCTGGTCATGCAGGAGTTCTTCCTCCTCTGGTGTCCCTAGTGCGGGATATATCTCCTCTGGCTCCTCTTCTCGATTACTATCTGTCTCTCACTGTCCCATAGTTGATCTATCACCGGAAGGTCATTCCAATTGGTCTCTGTCATCCTACAAAAGAATTTTAGTTGTTTAGTATTATAGCGAAACAAATTTACACATAATATAAAGCTTTTAAGATTATTTTATGTATAATTAAGTATTTTACGGACTCAAAGACTATATCTTAAGGTATATCCTAACTACCTTAGAGTTATATCATACAACTCTGATACCAACCTGTGACGCCCCCAAATTCTTTACACTCCCTATAGCAGATTTGGTGCTCACGTGAAACTATACAACTATAAATATTCAATAATATATGACTCCTATCTATCGAAGGTTCACAGTATCCCATAACAGATACTAGTTCTTGCCAGAACGTTAACTGTATTTGGATACCCTCATTTGGATGTATAGATTCATATCTTATGAATATCTCTTTCATATTGATATTCCCTATTTATCTGACATTCATAGTATTAATGATAAGATTGTTCTTGGAACTGAGGGGCGCATTCTGGTAAAGGTGGCACCTTACCGGCGCTCATTAAGTGTAACCTCAGCGCTTACAGAACTTTCAATATCATTCAAATACCCTCATTCAGATATATAGTTCATATAAATACTGTATTCGATATAATAAAGGATGATAATATATTTCATATCATTAAGTTCGGTTACATCGTTCTCAGTACTAAGTTATTATAACAAAGCCTATAAAAAACTTGAATTATTCAAAACAGTAATTAAAACTAATTAACATGGCCTTTTCCTTTGTCTGTCCTAGAAGTGCCGGGATTATCATTTAAAACTGCAAAAGAAGATATATGCAAGAATGAGCTACAAATGCTCAGCAAGTTCATTTGAAAACGTAAACACAATATGTTTGATTTGAAAGATGTCAACGATGTATAACTGAGGGTTCAGTACATGAATCATGTATTTCAATCAGTTCTATCAGTCTTCAATGACTTAGAAAAGCTTGATTTCGGATATCTGGTAGGGGATCAACCTAACCAATATCCCAGGAGTATGCATATCATCCTATAATTTTATGTCAATATATAATCAACGATTTTACAACCTTACATCAAGGTGTTTCATTTCTCAGTATAAGATGTCTTACCAAAACAATTTGGTTTGACACAACAATTTAAGCTACATCAAGCAATATATGAATAAGGATTCATTTCTTAAGTTATGTTGAACAAGAAGCAATAACTTTGTAGCAATTGATAACAAGATGTATAATACTTGCTTAAATATAACAAGGTCAGAAGATTTGCCTTAGCGTAGTTCGTTTATCAAAATTTAATACAGTTTGTCAACGTACGTAGTCTACGTATATCAATAATAAGCATTAGAACTTATAATAACATGTATTAAGTTAATCTAGACAAGTTTTGTTAAGGTCCGACGTTGATTCGGTATCTCGGTCGTGACTTTAGAGAGCTAAACACATAGGTTGTTCAATAAAACTTCATTTGGAAGCTTAAATATTAGTCTAAATAATTTATTTATTATTTATAACACTTTTAGAAGCTTAATATTATTTTTAAATAATTTTTATAAGCTTAGAAATATTTTTAAATGATTTAATTATCATTTAGAATATTTTTAAAACATTAATATGTTATTTAAATGATTTAATTGTTAATTATTATGAATTAATTAATATTTATTTATAAATTTATTAATTATTTATTAATTATTTTATTTAAAACCGTCGCAAAAGGGCTATAGTGATGGACTGCATATGAGTATAGGGTTATGGGAATTAGGAAAGAGAGCGTCGCTAAATGTGTTCTTCATAAAGAACACTTGATCATGGTCCAATTAGGACTTTTGATCTCAAATTAAATCTAGTTGGTTTATAGTTTGTGTTTGATTTTTGTTTGTTGGTGTAGTACTCATGGCAGTGTATAACGACATATGAAATTTAAACTTAAACAACATCAATTGATGCTAGATAAATCATGGCCAAACTAGCGTGTTCATGCTGTTCTTGAGTTTCTGGGTTACCCAAAAACTCATCCAGTCATGGTCGGTTAAAGCCTTTTGACCGTTAATAACTTTGATTCTAGGTTAGCTTAATGTGTTTAATTGATTTGTAATTGTAAATTACATGGCAAGGAACATATACAAATATTAAAACCTCATAAATTTTATCATGTGGCTGAGATCTAGGCTTGACAAAAACTTGTCAGACATTGTCAGACATTCTTCATGGTTTCTGGGTTGCCCAGAAACTTGAACCCGTGAGCGGTTAACGGGTTTTGACCAACAAAATTTTCCATCTTAGAGATAATTTAAACATTCTACTAATTGGATATCATAGCTAACATGGCATACTACCAATTCATGCTTTAAAATAGATTTAACAAACAACTTAAGTCGATCAAAAGCTCTGACAAAAAGGCTTGTCAGACTGTTCTTGACTGCCAAGAACAGTTTGAGTTTTTAATCAACTTCGACCCTTTAAATATTATGAATCTTTGTTTAACCAACTCAGATCATCATATAACATGTTTACACATAATCCTAAACATCTAAAACATAAAATTATTGCAGGCTTGAAGATCTATCATAAAAATTAGGGTTTTGCACCTTTTTCTCAAGTTTTTGATTTCTGATCTTTGCTGCTGATCTTATACTTGCAGAGGCTTGTTATGGCTGGTAATAAAAGTGTTTAGGCTTTGTAAATTCGTAGCTTAAAAGGTCAGCCTAGTATTCTATTTATAGGAACTTCAAAATTAGGGTTTCTTTAGCCTTTTTCCAACTTTGCCCTCCAAAAATATCTAGCTTGTGTACTTGTGCTGCTTTCCATCTGATCTAAATCACCTACTTGTGCTGGAGTGTGTTGAGCACAAGCGTGCACACTCCTAGCTCCATTTCCATTGGTTAAAACTTTTAGTTTTGATTTATTTCCTTACTAATTAAACTTAGATTTTTGTTAATCATATTTAGGATGTTAATTATGTTTAGTAATACCTTAATTAAGCTGATATATTATAATTAATGTTTAACATTTCATAATTTATAGTTTAGATAACCTAATTAGAATTAGGGTTTCATAATTAAGGTTTAGGGTTTCCTAATTCATGAATTAGGGTTTTAATCTAAGTTAAATAATTCCTAATTAATGTTATGATTTATTACTTAGAATCTAATTATTTCAAGTAAGATTCTTGTGTAATAATTAGGGTTTTGATTTACCAATTCGGATAACTTTTACCAATTAGGGTTTTCTAATTAGGGTTTCTAATTCAGTTTATCATTTTAAACCCTATTTAACTTATTTTAGATTTTTATCATTTAATATAATATTATATTAACTCCGAAGCACGACAAATCACTTCGTCATTTCCAAGCACGACACAGCAGTTTACCAAAATAATTTGCCGAGACGCTTCTCGGTGAAATCGTAGGAAGCACGACAAATCATTTTGTCCGTGTAAGCACGACTAAGCAGCTTCGGAAAATTTTTTATTTCACCTAATTCTTTAATAAAATATACAATCACATAACACAAAGTCGGAACAAGAAATTTCATTTAATAAACACATAATTTACATATACAAATCTTATTAGGGTTCGGAATATTACAATTTTGTAGCTGCTAGAAGTGTCGTTCCTACTTCTATGAGTGTTCTGTTCTTCCTTTCAGCTACACCATTTTGTTGAGGAGTCTTTTGTGTAAAGAAGTTGCGATGAATGTCTCCAAACAAGTGTTACAAACCTCAGAGCAAGCATTCGAAACTTTCACGATGATTTACGAGCAACAGACTACGCAAGGCAAGACGATGGACTAATCGGCATCTACAAGAGGATGATTTTTTCCCTTTTGCTCTATCTTCCCAGATCTAAAATTGGCCAAACTTTATGTCATTGCATAGCTCTTGGAAAGAGCTTTCCGGAATGGTATGACACATCTCCCAACTCTTCCCGAATTGAAACTTATGAACGTTCCAGCGTGCGACACCAAAAACCGACTTCGCGACACGAAAACCTGAGTAGGTGGGGCCCACCCTAGCCAGCCGCAGGTAAGCTTACAGCCAGGCTCAGGGTCTATATAAGACAGTTTTTAGTATTTTTTGCAAAAAAGAGAGAGAATTTGGAAGAAAAAAGGAAGAATTTTAGAGAGAAAAATGAGAATCTTATAGAGAGAAACATTGTGTTTAATGAGAATAATGTAAGAATTCTCTCTAGATTCCATCTAAATCTAGTTATTGTATCAAATTTGTGGCTAGATTAGAGTGATTCCTTCCAAATTGAAGCTCAAGAAGGCGTGATTCACCAACCCTAAGGTGAAAGATTCGATATTTATGTAAATTTTTGTATAGATCAAGTTAAGATCTAATATAATTATATTAATTGTCGTGTTTGGGATTTCTTTTATGATTAATATTTTATTGAGGCTCTCCTAACATCCTAGATCTAGGATGTGTGGATCCTATTTTGGGATTATGGGTGAATAAAGAGGATTTCTCATAAATGTAATATCCTCCTAATCACCCAAGGATATCCGTCTATTGATTTAATTGATTTTATTGCGGATCCAACTCCTTTTTTATTGATTGTTTTGCTTGGGAGTGGATTCATATTTATTTGGTTCACCCAAAAACAATTCTAGATTCATATCTAGCGGTGAGGGGGTCTTATCTTTTGGCCGGCAAGGGATCCTAATAAATTGAATATCCTGATAGCCAATTTGGGATATATTGTCGATTAAATCCCTATTACGTTATCGTCTAGATCTATGAGATCTTAGATCTACGGATATTGTTGTTCGATTTGTATATGAACAATTTACGCGCAAGTATACGCGGTCAACAAGTAATAAAGTGATAAGAGAGAGTTGTCGAACCCACGAGGAATTAACTCTAATGTATGCCCAATGACTAATTCAATATCGACTCGATCTAAATCAAACTCTTAGATTTGAGAGATAAATAGAGGTTACAACTAAATTGCATGACATATAAATAAGATAAATATATAGATAAAGGTCTAAGATTATAATTTTCCCCATTCAAGCATTTTGTCAAACACTTGGCGTGCAATGCTTTGTTCAAATATCTTAACTCCACTTTTAAATCAATTAACCACATCGAATTGACATCCGAGAAATCACAATTACGTAAGAGCCTCTGTCGATGGTCAATTACGAATCTTCCTAATGCGGCATGTAGGTATATGTCTATCCTACACACTATCAAGAGACCAATTTCAAGAATAACTAACAAGACACATGTCACTAAATCTCATCAACCACCCTTTCAATTACCAACTTTCACAAAGGAAGTCATTAAGATTAGATTCTCTATTGGTTGCACACGGTATCTAGGTATAGGTCTATCCTAAATACTATCAAGTTACCTATTATTGAGGATAATCAACAAGACACACGTCACTAAATCTTTATTAATCACCCACAACAATCTTTAACTTTCGTATGATATCATAACTAGGTCTCAACACTATAATTCGTTTGTCAAGTTCATATAGGTTCCCAAGGTAATTACTAGCCAAGCAATTAATCCATAAGCATAGGTTATGATAACCAATTCATATGAGCAACAATAATCAAAAGGAAGAGAAAATCAATTCAAATAAAGCAATGGGTTCAATTACAATCTTAGATTAAAAACTAGTTACATAGAGGAAAAAGAAAAAGAAAGATAAAGGATGGCTTCCCTATTGTTGTTGGATGAAACTCCATTGAAGCACCTCCATTGAAGCTCCTCCAAGCTTTAGAAGAACCATGGCCAATGGCCATGGCCTCCCTCTTTTTTGCTCCAAGCTTCCTCTCTCTCTCTCTCTAAATCTGATTTTGGAACTCTAGGACCTGTTAAAATGGAGGCTACATGTTGTATTTATAATGCGTTATGCAAAACCCTAGCATTTCCTGAGTTTTGGACCAAAAAATTCGCTGAATCAGAAGCGTTTCTCGCCCCGGCGACGATTTTGGCCTAAAATCCGTCGCCCCGGCGATGGGCTCGCCCCGGCGGCGCTCTGTACCGCGAGACAGTTTCAATGTCTGTTGGTAAAATGGTCATAACTTCTTCGTCCAAACTCGGATTAAGGCGTTTAAGGAGGCTATGGAAAGCTAACAAGGAGATCTACAACTTCCATAACTGGAGCTCGACGAGATAATGGACAGAGCAAGGCGCCAATTGGCCCCGAAGCAGCTGCTGTGTAAAATTCATGCAAAATCCGATGGTAAAATGATCATAACTCTCTCATACGAACTTCAAATTGGATGATTCTGGATGTTCTGGAAAGCTAAGATCAAACTATACAACTTTCGTTCTTTGAGTTTTGAGAGATTCGGATTGCATCATTGGTCAAATTGAGAAACAAGCAGCGGGAATGCTAGATTCGAGCAAAAAACGCATCGATCCAAGGGGCCTTTATTTCAATACCTACAAAACAACGTAAAAACACATAAAAGCACACAAATACATATAAAAGTACTACAAAAGTACATTACACAACAATAAGATGAAAACACATAAAACCATACGAAATAGCTAAAGACTTACAAATTATTAAGGCTAAAAAGTACCCAATTTGTGTATATAAAACACACTCATCAAATACCCCCAAACTTAAACCTTTGCTTGTCCTCAAGCAAAACACACAAACTATAAAAATTAAACATTTCTAAATAAAACCTATCTTGAGCAATGAGTTAATAAGTTTAAACAATGATCTCAAAGCATAAACACGTGAAAACTCAAGGAAACTTTCAAAACGTTGCAAGTCTAGATTTACAATTAGGTAGTCATAGCTTGCTTTAGGTCCCTTCCGTGTGTGTGTGAGTACCCAATAGCACTAAACCAATCAAGCTCGAATGAAGCTATGCAACCACATTACCTTATGAAATAATCAAAATACACCCCAAAACAACATGCTTAATGCACCACTCAATACAAAGGTATACAAATCACAATTCCCAAAAATATGAAATCAAAGGACTTTAGGTAAGTGCATTTTATGCTCTATCTTATCCTAAGTCTACTCTTGTGGGTGAGTGCGTTTTACGCTCCATCTCAACCCAACACAAGATTTGATAAACATAAATGTCTTCTTTTTATCAAAATTATAAGAGAGTGCGTTTTACGCTCTATCTCTCCTACGCATGTGTCCATGAGTGAGTGCGTTTTACGCTCCATCTCAACTCATCACATGACCAATAATTCAAACACAACAAATTTGGACACCTTGCTTCGAGTGATGTTTAAACGAGTTCAAGAGTTTATAGATATTTCCCATAAGCATTCGGTTATAAAAGCCTTCTCTAAGCATACAACTAGCTCAATACTCATGGATAGGTGCAAAAGAGTGAAAGGACGCATAAGCAAAATAATAACTAACAATAACGATTACGCACAAGGACTAAGCAACATTTATCCATTTTCCATGAGTTAGAAACTATTCAATCAAGTTCTTATCATAAACCATGAATTGTAGTTCAAATCAAATTAAAACAATGCTCAAGGGACATATCCTAAAAATAAATGGATTTTTTTTTTGAACAAAAATACATATCTTACATCACATAAAAACTAAATTAAAAACGCACAAATACGAAGTACTACCCCCAAACTTAAAATGGACATTGTCCTCAATGTCTAAGATAGGAAAAAGTAAAACAAAGAACTTCCCTGAGGACGTGTCAAGCGTCATTGATATCATCTTTCAAGTGCTCAAAGTTGGGGCGCAATCCAAATTGCTTAGTACTCGATACCTAAAAACAATTAAAGAAATTAAAATGCAATTAAACAACTTATAATGCAATCAAACAAAATCAAAAGCAAAACAAAAAAAACTTGGGTTGCCTCCCAAGAAGCGTTAGGTTTATAGTCCTCGACTCGACTTTATTTAAAACATAAATACAAGTTCAAATTAAGATCAAATCAATTGAAATTAATATTGGAAAAAGATTAGAAGAATAATTCCCCGGCAACGGCGCCAAAAACTTGTTGGTCGATTTCGCAACCGATAAATACGCGCAAGTATACGCGGTCAACAAGTAATAAAGTGATAAGAGAGTTATCGAACCCACAGGGAATTGTTCTAGTGTATCCCAAGTACCAACTATATATCGTCTCGATTTTATTTAGACAAATGATGAATTGAGTTTGTTTTGTTGTTTGGTAATAATTAAGATCTATGGAAAGCGTTAAAACAATGAAATCTAATGTTAACAAGTCTAAGATTGCAATTTCCCCCAACACTTCATTTGAATATCCTAACTCTCTCATTTGAATTAATTAACAACATAGAAATGTCAACCGAGAAATCAAAGCTACTTATAAGCCTCTGTCGATGGTCAAATTCGAATCTTCCTAATGCGGCATGTAGGTATATGTCTATCCTACACACTATCAAGAGACCAATTTCAAGAACAATAACAAGACACGTGTCACTAAATCTCATTAAACGTCCTTTCAATTACCAACTTTCACATAGGAAGTCATTAAGAATAGATTCTCCATTGGTTGCACACGGTATCTAGGTATATATCTATCCTAAATACTATCAAGTTACCTATCATTGAGGATAATCAACAAGACACATGTCACTAAATCTCAATTAATAACCCACAACAATCTTTAACTTTTGCATGATATCATAACAAGGTCTAAACACTATAATCCGTTCGTCAAGTTCATATAGGTTCCCACGGTAATTACTAGCTAGGCAATTAATATATGAAGCATAAATTATGACATACAATTCACAAATGAGTAATTAATAACAAAGAGAGAGAAATCAATTCAAACTATGTGTTGGGTTCCATTGAAATCTTAGAAATTAAGGTCTAGTTCATGGTAGCTAAGCAAAACATCAAACACATGGTGTTCATCATAAATTATAATTACAAATTCAAAGGAAAGAAAGAGATGATAAAACCCATTTAGAAGATATTCATATGTTGTTTGCTTGGTTGATGTCAATCTCTAGCTTTTCCTCTTCATTTGGCATTCGTTTCTCTTTTTGCTCCTGAGCTTGTTGTTGGAATTTTCTTGATTTGTAGCCCTCAAGCTCTTCTTGATGATGTATGTGCAGCCTCCCAAGGTCTAGATATGCCTTGACAATCCCTTCCTTCTTGGTTCTTTGGCTTGTGCTGAGTTTTTCCTTGTATTGCAGCACTTTTGCTCTCAAATTGGTGTTTTAGTGTAGCCTCCCAATCCCTAGTTTTTAAATATGAAGCCCCAATGAGATATTATATAGTGCCTCCATGAAAACCCTAGCAAAAATCAGATTATAGGTTAAAAATCCGCTCAGATCGCACCAAAAGGCCAGCTGGAATCGCACTCAGCACGGCGTTGGCGCGCCCACACGCCAGCGCGCGCGCGCGCGCCCAGCGCCTGGGCCGCACGCCCACGCCGCGCGCCCGCACGCCAGCGTGCGCGCCCGCGCCCAGCGCCTGGGCCGCACGCTGGCCACACGCCCACGCCGCACGCCCACGCCGCGCGCTGGCATGCGCGCCCAGCGCCTGGGCCGCACGCCCACGCCGCGCGCCCGCACGCCAGCGCGCGCGCCCGCGCCCAGCGCCTGGGCCGCACGCTGGCCGCACGCCCACGCCCGCTGCCGAGGCCCCGCGCCCAGCGCCTGCCACACACGCCCGCTGCCGAGGCCCTGCGCGCGCCCGCGCCCAGCGCCCATGCGCCCGCGCCTGCCGCTCACGCCCGCGGGCCCAGGGCGCCAACTTGCCGCACGCCCAGCGCGCGCCCGCACGCCGCGCCCATGCGCCCGCGCCTAGCGCCTGGGCCGCACACTGGTGCCCCAATCTGCCGCACGCCGTGCCCGCGGCTTGGTCGACGCCGCACGCCGTGCACGCCCAACTTCCAAATGTCATCAAATTCAACGCCTAGCATCGTCATACACAACTTTTCACCGTATTATCATTCGGGCACGGATATCCAAGCACGGTCTTGCCCTCGTGGCTTGGCCGACGCCGCACGTCGTGCACGCTTTCCGACGCCGTGCACGCCCAACTACCAAATGTTGTCAAATTAAGCACCGAGCGTCGCCAAGCACAAATTTCCATCATACTACCATTCGGGCACATGCGTCCAAGCACGGACATTGAGTCAATACGAACAACGATCCGAGCGGTCTTTATTTCCATTCCTACAAATATAATGAAAATGCATCAAAGCAACATAAATCATGTAAAAGTAACTAAAAACTAAATTATGTAGAAATATGATAAAAATAACTAAAAACCATATAAAAGTCCCAAAAACTAACAAATTATCAAGGTCAAAGGTACCCAAATTGTGTATATAAAACACCCTCATCAGATATCCTTTCTTAGATTCTAAGTCCTTTCGTTAGTGTTGGTTTGTAATATCCATGAACATACAATCAGATTGCATATAAATAGCGAAAGCATGACAAAAATCAGAATTTAAAATTTTACAATCCATAACCAGGATCATCCTTTATGCACAATTATCAATTATACGAAAGAGATAGAGAATCAGAATCATACCCACGTAAAATCGTGCTTCCTCAGGTACGAGTTCAACTCCAAATCCTTCGCGTTCTTCTTGAATTCACCGGTTAAATTCCTACCTTTGATCAATGTTAGCCACCCAAGTGTTTGGCCTCTAGAGGTGATCCACCAAGGAATAATATGTATTCAAGAAGATAGATGTTGGCAAAACCTTAGTTTTCTATCTCTATAGAAATTGTAAATACTCTCTCAACAATTGAAAGACATCATACTATATCTATCATAAGACTCTTCTTATATATAGATATTAACAACCCTCCTAAACTATTTAGGAATATGGTTTTATTTTAATTAAACTCTTTTAATTAATTAAACTCCTAATCCAATTAGGAATTTATGAGAGTACTTTTATTAATTAATTCTCAAACCCTTTTATGAATTAAATAATAATAATAATAGTAATAATAATAATAAGACTCCTCTTATTAATTTATATTTAATATTTTCTAAATATTAAATAATAAATATTAAGCTATTTAATTTATTCTATCACCATAGATTAAATTAAATATACTTAACTTATTATTACGATAATGCCAATTACTTCTTAAATAAATATTTTTTTTTGCGGTGTGACCCTTTAGGTTCTCCATATTAATCTGGTTGTGAATAAATCAATTAGAATAATTCTAATCTTATTTAAATAAATAAATTAAACTATTTAATTCATTTAAATAAATTATATTTATTCTACAATAAGGGTAAGCCCCCTTAGCGATCAACAACTTTCCAGATAATATAGATTTCAACATTAATCATAAAAGAACCTTTCAGTGAATAGTTATCGTACAATTCAATCCTTCTACCATACAATATCCCAATTAAATATAAGACATGGAATTACTGTCAAGTCTTATTTTATTTAATTATATGTATTTTGATTATCAAATGCACAACTCTAAATAATGCAAATTAGAAACCACTTTCTAATTTCATTCTGCCTTGGCCAAGGACTACTGAGTTGTCATTTATCGAATCATATATGACATTCTCTCTTTTTACTAGAAACGGTAGATTCTTTGTTGACTATTCACCTATCTCTATGTACAACTTATTATATCCAAGCATACCTTTTGCTATACCCTAAGGTCATGTTTGTTTGCAAGGATTATAATCATGATATTATAATCCCATAGATTATAATCCCAAGACTATTTATCCTAGGATTAAATAGTCATAGTCACATGTTTGTTTTTTATGGGATTATTCATGTGATAATTTAAAATAATCACATGTTATGTTTGTTTTTTCTAGGATTAATTAAAGGATTGGATAAAAATATATCGTTTGGACTATTATACCTTTACCAATAATAACATATTTTAAACTATAATTTAAACTTGTTTATACATCAAAAAATGATGAACAATTAATTATAAACTTTTAAATATTGATGAAATAAGTTAGTGAGTTCACAGTGCTTCACCATGCTCTTTCTATGTGAAATTTTTGAGAATCAAATTATCATAAATTAGCACATAAATTAACAAATAAATAGTGCAAAATACATGATATGTGAAATATTAAAATTTTATTAGAAATCACCAAAACTAAAATTAAAAGAGAGATTAGGATTAACTATTTTACTTGACTACCAAAATTTTTAAATTTAAAATTTACATGAATTTATGTAATTTATGTCACTATAAATATTTTATATTTTATGTGCAACATGGATCTAACGTGGTAATCTAATCTACCAGTAGTATTTTATTTAACCACTAAATCAATGAATCTCTAATTTCGACCGTTAGATGCATGCGTGTAAATTCAGATCATAACAAAAGAAAACAAAACAGTTGAATCATGCGTGATATTATGGTAATTTTAGAAAAATGTTGAGGTTAATTTTGTCTAGAAATTTTTACTCCCTAATTGGTGGGGATTATAATACCTAGCTGAACATGGTATTAAATAATCTACCATATTAAGTCATTTTATAATCCCTGGACTACTAGTTCCAAGTCCAAATTTAAAAATAAACAAGACACTTGGGATTAATAGTCATATCCCAAGTATAATCCTTGTAAACAAACACAGCCTAAGGGTCTTAAGGAACATGTCAAAGTATAACTCATCATACACAAGATACTATGATGATCTTAAGTCTAAGGATAACTCAAGTTTGAGTTAGGAAACTTGTCTTTTCCGCTGATTACTGCTACGCAATCTAATATAATCTCTTGTGAAAAGACCTATCATTAATAAGATTGATCTCTCAATTAGTATAATATAGCGCCCCCAAATCTGGGTCCCTTAAACCTCGGATCTGGTGCGTCACATAACATCATCTTTTTACACATTATACAATTAACGCGAAATATATAAACATACATTGTTTATTACATAATAGTTTTATAACATTTTCCCCAAGGGTCTATCAACCTTAACTTGATACATACCTTAATAACTCAAAAGGTTTACATAATCATTTTACACAAGATAAATATAATAGTTAAACGTTCATATGGAACTATTTTCCAATTTTGTCTTTGACTTTATCCTTCTTCGAACACTCGGGCTTAACTAAAATATTATCATGATATAGCAAGAGTGAATAACTACTTTGCTCAGCGAGTTTAAATACAAGAAAGATATATCATGATTAGAAATAGAATAAGCTTTTGAATTTTCAACAATATATAACAATTGTGAAAGAACGATAATCAAATTTCAATAAATGAATAACTGAATCAATAACGCTGAATGGCCAACAATGACCATGAACAAATTCGGTAATCAAGGGGATCAGCCTTTCTATGTGAAATTTTTGAGAATCAAATTATCATAAATTAGCACATAAATTAACAAATAAATAGTGCAAAATACATGATATGTGAAATATTAAAATTTTTTTAGAAATCACCAAAACTAAAATTAGAAGAAAGATTAGGATTAACTATTTTACTTGACTACCAAAATTTTTAAATTTAAAATTTACATGAATTTATGTAATTTATGTCACTATAAATATTTTATATTTTATGTTCAACATGGATCTAACGTGGTAATCTAATCTACCAGTAGTATTTTATATAACCACTAAATCAATGAATCTCTAATTTCGACCGTTAGATGCATGCGTGTAAATTCAGATCATAACAAAAGAAAACAAAACAGTTGAATCATGTGTGATATTATGGTAATTTTAGAAAAATGTTGAGGTTAATTTTGTCTATAAATTTTTAGTCCCTAATTGGTGGGGATTATAATACCTGGCTGAACATGGTATTAAATAATCTACCATATTAAGTTATTTTATAATCTCTGGACTACTAGTTCCAAGTCCAAATTTAAAAACAAACAAGACACTTGGGATTAATAGTTATATCCCAAGTGTAATCCTTGCAAACAAACACAGCCTAAGGGTCTTAAAGAACATGTCAAAGTATAACTCATCATACACAAGATACTATGATGATCTTAAGTCCAAGGATAACTCAAGTTTGAGTTAGGATACTTGCTTTTTCCGCTGATTACTGATATGCAATCTAATATAATCTTTTATGAAAAGACCTATCATTAATAAGATTGATCTCTCAATTAGTATAATGTAGCGCCCCCAAATCTGGGTCCCTTAAACCTCGGATCTGGTGCGTCACAATACATCATCTTTTTACACATTATACAATTAACGCGAAATATATAAACATACATTTTTTATTACGTAATAGTTCTACAACATTTTCCCCAAGGGTCTATCAACCTTAACTTGATACATACCTTAATAACTCAAAAGGTTTACATAATCATTTTATACAAGATAAATGTAATAGTTAAACGTCCATATGGAACTATTTTCCAATTTTGCCTTTGACTTTATCCTTATTCGAACACTCGGGCTTAACTGAAATATTATCATGATATAGCAAGAGTGAACAACTACTTTGCTCAGCAAGTTTAAATACAAGAAAGATATATCATGATTAGAAATAGAATAAGCTTTCGAATTTTCAATAATATATAATAATTGTGAAAGAACGATAATCAAATTTCAATAAATGAATAACTGAATCAATAACCCTAAATGGCCAACAATGACCATGAACAAATTTGATAATCAAGGGGATCAGCCTTTCTATGTAAAATTTTTGAGAATCAAATTATCATAAATTAGCACATAAATTAACAAATAAATAGTGCAAAATACATGATATGTGAAATATTAAAATTTTATTAGAAATCACCAAAACTAAAATTAGAAGAAAGATTAGGATTAACTATTTTACTTGACTACCAAAATTTTTAAATTTAAAATTTACATGAATTTATGTAATTTATGTCACTATAAATATTTTATATTTTATGTGCAACATGGATCTAACGTGGTAATCTAATCTACCAGTAGTATTTTATTTAACCACTAAATCAATGAATCTCTAATTTCGACCGTTAGATGCATGCGTGTAAATTCAGATCATAACAAAAGAAAACAAAACAGTTGAATCATGCGTGATATTATGGTAATTTTAGAAAAATGTTGAGGTTAATTTTGTCTATAAATTTTTAGTCCCTAATTGGTGGGGATTATAATACCTGGCTGAATATTGTATTAAATAATCCACTATATTAAGTCATTTTATAATCCCTGGACTACTAGTTCCAAGTCCAAATTTAAAAACAAACAAGACACTTGGGATTAATAGTCATATCCCAAGTGTAATCCTTGGAAACAAACACAACCTAAGGGTCTTAAGGAACATGTCAAAGTATAACTCATCATACACAAGATACTATGATGATCTTAAGTCCAAAGATAACTCAAGTTTGAGTTAGGAAACTTGCCTTTTCCGCTGATTACTGCTACGCAATCTAATATAATCTCTTATGAAAAGACCTATCATTAATAAGATTGATCTCTCAATTAGTATAATGTAGCGCCCCCAAATTTGGGTCCCTTGAACCTCGGACTTGGTGTGTCACAATACATCATCTTTTTACACATTATACAATTAACGCGAAATATATAAACATACATTATTTATTACATAATAGTTCTACAACATTTTCCCCAAGGGTCTATCAACCTTAACTTGATACATACCTTAATAACTCAAAAGGTTTACATAATCATTTTATACAAGATAAATGTAATAGTTAAACGTTCATATAGAACTATTTTCCAATTTTGCCTTTGACTTTATCCTTCTTCGAACACTCGGGCTTAACTGAAATATTATCATGATATAGTAAGAGTGAACAACTACTTTGCTCAGCAAGTTTAAATACAAGAAAGATATATCATGATTAGAAATAGAATAAGCTTTTGAATTTTTAACAATATATAATAATTGTGAAAGAATGATAATCAAATTTCAATAGATGAATAACTGAATCAATAACGCTGAATGGCCAACAATGACCATGAATAAATTTGGTAATCAAGGGGATCAAGCTTTCATACCAGGTGAACATATGCAACTTGCACTAAGTGCGATTAACAATAAACTGCATTGATGTGGACTAATTGACAATAATTAAACCACTAGCATGCTTGAAAATATTAACTCAAGTTTGTGTTAGGAAACTTGCATGCTCTGACGATTACCGCTAAGCAATCTAATTTAATCTCTTAGAAAAGACATATCATTAATAAGATTAATCTTTCAATTAGCATAACATATCTTAACTCATAACACGACTATTCTTTAATCATTTAGCTACATAATCAAACATTAGATAATTCCTTAACTTATTAGTAATATTATCGTCCTTTGATAATATTTTAATCACTTAATCATCATCTTAAAATTTTCGTCTAAAATTCTCGTCTAATATTATTAATCATTTAATTTTTGGCTCCAGTTTTTATTCTTTTCCAGCAGAATAATTTTAACCAAAATAATTACCATTTCATGTATAGTTAATATATTTGAGTGCTACCACTTGTGTTTAAAAGCTAACTTACATATCTAACAGTTCTCTTTGACGGATCGCAAAAAGGATGTGTAGATTTCAAATGGTAGCCATCCAAAGTAGCTAAAAGCTAGGGTTTTCTCAAGCTCTAGAAAACTGTTTTTGTTCTACTTTGATTTCCAAGTTCATCAACACATAAAATGGTTAGATCTAAGCATAAAACATCACAAAACATGTAGATCTAGTGTTCTAGAGTTCAAGAATATAAGTTTATCATTTTATCAAAAACAACCACAAGGAAATACATTTAGATTTAACTAGGTTTTGAGTTTAAAAAACTTTTAAACCTTTCATTTTGGGTGTTCTTCTCCTTCTTCCTCTAAGATATGAAACTTAAAGCTTGTGTAACGCCCCCAAAAATCGGGACCAACTTAATCTAAAATTAAGACTAATTTTAATCTCGACCTTGTGCGTTAAATACTATCTTAATTCAGCTTTACATCATAGTAAGATGAAATAATAGCTGAAAATGCAGATAATTAAAAAAACTTGTTATATTTTTCTTTCTATTCTCTGAAATCGCAACCTTTACAATTATACATTGAAGTAGATATGAGTATATACAACTTAATTCTACATTCAAATCCTTTCTTATATAGTATTATCACTATATTGATATTCTTTATATAATACTCATTCCAATATATTCAAAACAAATATTCTTTATATATTGAATAATTCAAACTTTACGTACCAGTTAGTTACACATATCAAGAATCATTGTCATGCTTCAATACAAGTTCTAATTAAAGAAACGAAGTTGCTTTGCACGACTTCTAATCTTTATCGTCGAGATAGCAGATAATATCGCCCTGCATTTTTATCCTGTAAAATTTGGGTTTTTGCAAGTCTGAGCTCGACAGCTCAGCAAATCTAGTAGTTTTCATGCTTCACGTAGCACAGAATTTCATGTTCAGTTCATTCATTATAATCATTTTACTATGCATATCATACATGCATTATAACTCTAAACAATACGATTTCATATGCTTAATATATCACACATCATATATAGATTGAGTCCCATAACTCAATCAATTTAGTCATAATTTGACTTTCATAATTCATAGAGCATAGTATGAAAATTTAGCATGCTTTTGGAGATTTCATTCATAATGCGATAAAGATTATATATAATAAATATCAAATTCATATATCACAAAAGAACTGAAAGACTTGCCTTCACGATACAATATTATCAGTTCTCTCCGCTTTTACGAACTCGAAACGATATTATCTCGTATCACACCTCTTAATTTGATGTTATAGTCCCATCCTTACTTCAATCTTGAATTAAACCCTCTCTTGCACAATATTTTGCTCTAATTCTTCTTGTATACTTGGAATTGATTTTAGAATGGAGGAGATGAAAGAGTAATTCTTTTTTCCTCTTCTTCTTTCTTTCTTGTTGGGTCGGACGGAAAACAAAGCATGGAAAAAGAACAGAGGCGTCTATTTTGCTTTTCCTTCGTTTTGGAACGAAATAGGAGCAGAATACTATTCCTCTTTTCTTTTGGAATGAAATAGAAAATAAGTCAGGGAATGGAGAAAGAATAAGGACTTAAGCTTTCTCTTAGTTATCTGATAAATGCTACGTGTTCCTCTTCATGTTTAATAAACACCAGCTCATGCTTCTATGTTTAGCTTAGTGTTCTCAAACTAATTAGCAAATAACACGTCATGCAACCCACTAACATAGCTTTATATTCAATCTTTTAATTGCAGCTTCACATATAATACATTATTCTTATTCATTTACATACATGTATTATATTATTGCATTTTATATTTTAACTCTGATAAACATAATACATACATACATGTATACCTTCACAATACATATTACATGCAATTCCAATTATCATTTGATAATTGTACATTTATAATTATGTATAAAATCTCCCACTCATTATGAAATTTATCCATAATTAATTTAGCACTTTTTGTGTAACGAACCATTACTTCAAATATTTGATTCATTAATTATTTTAACTAACTCACTTAATTTATACAATTAATATTGTATAATTAAATTAAACTTGCTCCTTCCTTTCATAAATTGTTCCAAGACAATTTAGTTAATCTATACATTAAAAATGATTTATCCAATAAAATAATTCCTCTATACTAAAATAATTTAATTTCATAAATTATTTTAGTTCTCTTTATTCAATATTACTGACCAATTAAAATAGTTAATATTCAATTAACTATTTTAATTTAATTATTTAATATATTCAATAAATTTTGTATATTTAAATTTAATCATCTTCTTCTTCTCATAAAATGTCTTCAACAATTTATTCCTCTTCTTTAAATATATCACTTTAACATATTAATCATAATTGAAATATTACCTTAATTCACTAATTTAATTAAGTGAATCAATTAACTTGCTCATGAAATTTAATTTATAGTGAATTCATTACAAGACTTTATCAAATTATATTATTTCATAATATAATTTAAATTTAATCTTCATCTATAAATTACTTCTAACAATTTATATTCCCATTAAAATAATTTAATATTATAAATTATTTTAATTTACTCATTAATAGATACAAAAATTTTGTATCTTTAAATCTACCAATCTCTTTGAATAATTTGATTCCCACAATTTATTTCAAACCAAAACGTACATACACATTAAATCCCCTTATTTAATGTATACTCTAATTTAGTATACATAAATTTAATTTTTTCCTTTTCCCAAAAATAAATTGTTTCCAACATTTTATTTTTATCCAAACTAATAATCTATCCAATTATTTTCTTTTCTTTCTATAAATTGTTCCCTCACAATTTATTTAACTATAGTAAATATAATTACATATTCACTATATTAAAACATACATACATTACTCTCAATAATTATTACATACTTCTCTCAATCAAATGGAGGTTATTAAATATATTTAATACCACCAATTTACTATATTAAAATAATTTAATATTATAAATTATTTTAATAATTTCCTTCATCATAAATTTTACTCATCTCATTTCTTCTTAATAAATTGATTCTACAATTTATTTACATGAAGTAATAAATATATAATAATAATATATTTATTATTTACAAAAATCACATAGTGCATAGAACGTATTCACTTATGCAATATAACATAACATCACATACCATTAAATAAGAATTTTATTTATTAAATTCTTATTTTAATATTTTTCTGAAAATTCCCGGATGAATAGAAAATGGTGAACTATGAGCTTCAACTAATACTGCCTCCCGAATAGTTGGATCTGACGGCACACATAACCGCTTACCCAACCAAATCACGCAATGGTCGTCAATACGAAACTCAGACTGCTTTTCTCCCTCCAAATTTTGCGCTATAGCCCATAACTCACCATCTTCTTTTTGAGCTTCCTTAACCCTCGAGATAAGAGAAGACTCCACTCTCATACCTGCTAAAAGTCCATCTGCACCTTGTACATACAACTCCAACTCCAACCGTTCCATATCTGAAATAAGTTGTGGTTGTGTAATAAGGGCTGCTACACTCCCTGAACTCTTTCGGCTAAGCGCATCTGCAACTATATTCGCCTTCCCAAGGTGATATTGAATTCTAGCGTCATAATCTTTGAGAAGCTCCAACCAAAGCCTCTGCCTCATATTGAGCTCCTTCTGAGTGAAGATGTACTTAAGATTTTTGTGATCGGTAAAGATATCACAAGTCTCGCCATACAAATAGTGTCTCCAAATTTTCAAAGCAAAGATTACTGCTGCCAACTCCAAATCATGAGTGGGGTAGTTCACCTCATAAGTTTTAAGTTGTCTAGAAGCATAAGTAATCACCTTACCGTGCTGCATCAAAACACACCCTAAACCCTTCTTAGAAGCATCACTATAAATTTGGTAACCTCCTGTCCCTGATGGCAATGTAAGTATTGGAGCTGTCACAAGCCGTTTCTTCAACTCCTCAAAACTCTTCTCGCGTTCCTCATTCCACACAAACTTCGTGCCCTTTCTCATCAACTGAGTCAATGGCAAGGCAAGTAAAGAGAACCCTTCTACAAATCGCCTATAATACCCTGCCAAACCCAAAAAACTCCTAACCTCCGTCACCGTAGTAGGTCTCGGCCATTTAGTGATAGCTTCAACCTTCGCAGGATCCAACTTAATGCCTTCAGCAGACACAATGTGGCCCAGAAATATAACCTGCTCCAACCAAAACTCACATTTGGATAATTTAGCATATAACTTCTCTTTTCGTAAAATTTTCAAAATTACAATGGATTTTGTAACTGGGTTGCCAAAAACGTTCAAGAAGAATGATGCTATTTGAGTTGTAGTAGATTGATTAACCAAATCAGCTCACTTCTTAGCTATCCAGGAGGGTTATTCTGTAGATAAGTTAGCACAAATCTTTCAACAGGAGGTTGTTAGACTTCACGGAACTCCAGTGTCAATTGTTTCAGATCGAGATCCACGGTTCACTTCACGGTTCTGGAAAGAGTTTCAACGAGCTTGGGGCACTCGATTAAAATACAGTACTTCTTTCCATCCACAGACTGATGGGCAATCTGAGAGGACTATCCAGACATTAGAGGATATGTTGAGGTCTTGTGCATTAGAATGGTCGGGTAATTGGGATGATTACTTGAGCCTTGTTGAGTTTGCTTATAACAATAGTTGGCATTCAATACTATGTAAAATGGTTATGTAATGAGACGAAATGCATGAAACCGTTTAAAATTTTAATGGTTATGAAATGGATGGTATAAAGGTTTCTAGGGTTCGAAACGAAAATTTTGAACGAAGATTTATATTATAGTATTTATATTTATATACTAAAGTCGTGAGAGAACCTTTTTGGGCATAAAAGGGTTATAAAGGACAAAAGTTTCTAGTGAAACGTTGAATGGTTTTAAGACGAGAACAAAAGGATTATAGTTAATGTAAATAAAATTAGTTTACATTGAGTATGTGAAGTTGGTATGTGAAACTAATATGTGCATCTACGTATCCTCAATTTGTGTAGGATCATCACAGAGCAGACAAGTTATAAACATTAAACATCACCCAAGGCAAGTCTTTCAGTTCCTATGTGTTGTTTCAATTTGTTGTTGAATATATAATGTGATCTTCTTGAATATGATGAATTACATGTTATGCTTTATGAAATGTGAAAGTCAAACTATGACTAAATTGATTGAGTTATGGGACTCAGTCTATATGTGATAAGTGATATCTTAGATATATTAAGCATATGAAATTGCATGGCTTAGAGCATAGTAGAATGATTATGATGTATCAACTGAGCATGAAAATTGCTAGATTTGCTGAGCTGTCGAGCTCAGACTTGTAAAACCCAAATTTTGCAGGATAAAAATGCATGGTGATATTATCTGCTATCTCGACGATAAAGATTAGAAGTCGTGCAAAGCAACTTCGTTTCTTTAATTAGAACTTGTATTGAATCGCGACAATGATTCTTGATATATATAACTGACTGGTACGTAAAGTTTGAATTATTCAATATATAAAGAATATTTGTTTTGAATATATTGGGATGAGTATTATATAAAAAAAATCAATATAGTGAAAATACTATATAAGAAAGAATTTCAATGTAGAATTGAGTTGTATATACTCATATCTACTTTAATGTATAATTGTAAAGGTTGCGATTTCAGGGAATAGAAAGAAAGATATAAAAAGTTTTTAATTATCCGCATTTTCAGCTATTATTTCATCTTAATATGATGTAAAGCTGAATTAAGATAGTATTTAACGCACAAGGTCGGGATTAAAATTAGTCTTAATTTTAGATTAAGTTGGTGCCGATTTTGGGGGCGTTACAGTTAGATAAACACCAGGCCACTATCGATTGTCACTCGAAGAGAGTTATCTTTGGGGATTTGAAGTCCCCAGATTTCGTGTATCAAGGTTCACGACCGGGTAAGGTGGTGAAATTAATTTCAGCTCTAAAAGTGGGAAAATTGGTGGCTAGGGGTTGTGAGGGATATTTAGCAATTGTGAATGACACCTCTATGGGAGAGTCGCCGCTTTTACGAACTCGAAACGATATTATCTCGTATCACACCTCTTAATTTGATGTTATAGTCCCATCCTTACTTCAATCTTGAATTAAACCCTCTCTTGCACAATATTTTGCTCTAATTCTTCTTGTATACTTGGAATTGATTTTAGAATGGAGGAGATGAAAGAGTAATTTTTTTTCCTCTTCTTCTTTCTTTCTTTTTGGGTCGGACGGAAAACAGAGCATGGAAAAAGAACAGAGGCGTCTATTTTGCTTGTCCTTCGTTTTGGAATGAAATAGGAGCAGAATACTATTCCTCTTTTCTTTTGGGATGAAATAGAAAATAAGTCAGGGAATGGAGAAGGAATAAGGACTTAAGCTTTCTCTTAGTTATCTGATAAATGCTACGTGTTCCTCTTCATGTTTAATAAACACCAGCTCATGCTTCTATGTTTAGCTTAGTGTCCTCAAACTAATTAGCAAATAACACGTCATGCAACCCACTAACATAGCTTTATATTCAATCTTTTAATTGCAGCTTCACATATAATACATTATTCTTATTCATTTACATACATGTATTATATTATTGCATTTTATATATTAACTCTGATAAACATAATACATACATACATACATGTATACCTTCACAATACATATTACATGCAATTCCAATTATCATTTGATAATTGTACATTTATAATTATGTATAAAATCTCCCACTCATTATGGAATTTATCCATAATTAATTTAGCACTTTTTGTGTAACGAACCATTACTTCAAATATTTGATTCATTAATTACTAACTCACTTAATTTATACAATTAATATTGTATAATTAAATTAAACTTGCTCCTTCCTTTCATAAATTGTTCCAAGACAATTTAGTTAATCTATACATTAAAAATTATTTATCCAATAAAATAATTCCTCTATACTAAAATAATTTAATTTCATAAATTATTTTAGTTCTCTTTATTCAATATAACTGACCAATTAAAATAGTTAATATTCAATTAACTATTTTAATTTAATTATTTAATATATTCAACAAATTTTGTATATTTAAATTTAATCATCTTCTTCTTCCCATAAAATGTGTTCAACAATTTATTCCTCTTCTTTAAATATATCACTTTAAGATATTAATCATAATTGAAATATTACCTTAATTCACTAATTTAATTAAGTGAATCAATTAACTTGCTCATGAAATTTAATTTATAGTGAATTCATTACAAGACTTTATCAAATTATATTATTTCATAATATAATTTAAATTTAATCTTCATCTATAAATTACTTCTAACAATTTATATTCCCATTAAAATAATTTAATATTATAAATTATTTTAATTTACTCATTAATAGATACAAAAATTTTGTAACTTTAAATCTACCAATCTCTTTGAATAATTTGATTCCCACAATTTTTTTCAAACCAAAACGTACATACACATTAAATCCCCTTATTTAATGTATACTCTAATTTAGTATACATAAATTTAATTTTTTCCTTTTCCCAAAAATAAATTGTTTCCAACATTTTATTTTTATCCAAACTAATAATCTATCCAATTATTTTCTTTTCTTTCTATAAATTGTTCCCTCACAATTTATTTAACTATAGTAAATATAATTACATATTCACTATATTAAAACATACATACATTACTCTCAATAATTATTACATACTTCTCTCAATCAAATGGAGGTTATTAAATATATTTAATACCACCAATTTACTATATTAAAATAATTTAATATTATAAATTATTTTAATAATTTCCTTCATCATAAATTTTACTCATCTCATTTCTTCTTAATAAATTGATTCTACAATTTATTTACATGAAGTAATAAATATATAATAATAATATATTTATTATTTACAAAAATCACATAGTGCATAGAACGTATTCACTTATGCAATATAACATAACATCACATACCACTAAATAAGAATTTTATTTATTAAATTCTTATTTTAATATTTTTCTGAAAATTCGGGTCATCACAGCTTGAAGACAACTTCCCTCTCCTTTCTTCCCTTCTTGGACGACAGTCCCTTTCTCTCTCTTGCTCCCAAATGTTTTCTCTCTCTAGCTCTCTTGGAATTTAGGAAAATAAAATGAAGTGGAAACTTTGCTAATGCTTGGAATGAGTTATATTTATAGTCTATAAAATATATACATATAGCTTTTATATATATATATATATATATATATATATATATATATACAAAAATCTCTAACAATCTCCCAATAAATCTCTTATCTTCTTTCTCTAATATCTTGCAAAACTTGCATATCTAAACAATATAAATGGCTAGGCTTTAAGGGTGACACATGGGTATGAAGTTGGTGAGAGTTGTTGAAATAAATAACACAACATGTGCCAATTACTCCGTCCTTTGCCCGGATACTTTCCCCCTCCTATAGCCCATTTTTAAATTATTTTTATTGCCAAAAATTATTTAATTAAATGACCTAAAAGTCCCTCACAAGTTGGACCAAGTTTGGGCCATTCATTTAATTGCTTGGGCTCTCTAATTAAAATGATTGAGCCATGTGAATTAGCATGGTCCAATACTTTAATTTTTACATTACCCTAATTATTTAATTAGGGTTTCTATTCCACTCATTCTGGGAATTTAAATAATTACTTACATAGATTTAATTATATAACCCAATTAGACTTGCTTTAATTATATTAAAATAATTTAATAAGTTGAAATAATAAAATAAATCTCTTTTAAGTTAGTTCAATACTAGAATTTTTCAATAAATATAACTGTGACGCCCCCAAATTCGGGTCTCCAAATACCCGGATCCGGTCATCACGATCCAATACAAATATTCACCTCTAACAACATATGGTAACTAAAATGCGGAATATAATAAACATACGTTGTTCATTTCGAAGGTGTTACTAGTCCCAGAATACAATAACCTTAAACACTTACACAAATTCGTACCCTAAATGAATGTCAGGGTTTAAATTACATTAACAGTAATTAACTACACATAAATTTAGAATCTGCTACATGAAGTCTATCACTTCATCTTTTCTTTCCCTTTGTTCTTCCCTGACGTCTCGGGTTTAGCTGCAATGAAGTCATGATATAGCAAGGATGAGCAACGAGTTTGCTCAGCAAGTTTAAAGTACAACAATAAGGATATATCATGATGAAAGGGTATAGAAAGAGATTTTCAACAATAGAATTATCAGAAGCAATAACAATAAATGCTTTTAGAACAATTGATAGTCAAGTAGACTTTGAACAATAACTTCCAAATGAATCAATAGCTAGTTGACCCTCTGGTTACTGGCTACAGAATAAGTACTTGAGGGGATCAGCCTCGCGTACACTATGTGTATGCATAACATTTAATTCTGCTAGTTTTACCTTATATACGGTACCTGGGGTACTCCCCTATAATAAAATGGGTGTTCATCCAGTCTAAGAATCCTTACCATTGATTGGTTCGGATAGCTTTTATAAATTCTTACATATGTGCCTGACCGAGACAAGGGTTCAGACTTAATCATGAATAGTTCGTGAATTTCAGAACTTAAATAATTATACGAATTCAAATGCACAAGTGCGAATGCCAATGAATATATAGATGTAGAATAATTTTAAAAGTAATTAGACCACTTAAAGCATGCTTGGAGATAAGATTCAAGCTTAAAGAATACCTACAATAATATATACCTTTTGCACGAATTAAAATAATGCATAAGGTTTAGGAATATTGCTCAATGTAAAAGTTGGGTAAGATAGAACTTGCATTCAATATACTGAAAGAATAAAGTTAGGGAACTTGTCTGATTGCTCAGCTACAGATAAGATTTAGCTTTAATTAATTGATCTTGGATAACCTATCAGTTGGTAGAGTTGGTTTATCCATTAGCATTGCGTAACTATACTCACTTATGCTATTTATTTAGCAGATAAACAATTCACCGAATACGTTTAATTACTATTTAATCATTAGCTAAAAGAAATTAATTAATGACCTTTAGTTGTTATTTCGGCAACTAATCGTGTTCATTTATTATTTGGATATTCAATTTAGCAACCTTACTTGCTTTAAATCACTGATTAGTAACCCAATTTATTATTTATAAACTAAGTAGTAATCTTGTTAGGGCATCATGGCTTAACCGTATCCAAATAATAATCTGACGATTGTTCTTATTTGGTTAAATCTCTAGTTACTAATTAAATAATAAATTTATTAGTGCATTACTAACTAACAATGACTGAAAATTAATAAGTGATTTAAGTTTTCATGTATACTTTACTGCTATTCACTTTTAAGGGTAATTAAGTAATTACTACCCCTTATTCTTTATTTAACAATTATTAATTGATCACTGTGTTAGTCTTAATTATTATTTAACACTAAATAATAATCAAGTATATTCTTATCTCTATTTATTACTTATTGAATAATTATTTAATTAACTTTATTATTTAATATTAATTAAAATAATAATTAAAATATTTATTATCCTTATTTATTATTTATTGACAAATAATAATTAATTATTTAATTAACTTTATTATTTAATGTTAATTAAATAATAATTAAAATATTTATTATCTTTATTTATTATTTCTTGATAAGTAATAAATAATTATTTATTTAACTTTACTCATATTTAATTATTATTAATAACAATTAAATATTTATTATTCTTACCTATAACAATAATTAATTTACTCATACCTAATTATTATTTAAGGTTAGTTAAATAATAATTAAATATTTATTATCTTTATTTATTATTTAAGGATAAATAATAAATAATTACTTTATTAATTTTATTCATACTTAATTATCATTTAATATTAATTAAATAATAATTAAATATTTATTATCTCTATTTATTATTTATTGGGAAATAATAAATAATTATTTATTAACTTTATTCATAGTTAATTGTTATTATTTAATATTAATAAAATAATAATTAAAAATAAATAATAAATAACTATTTTATTGATTTATTGTTGGTAGTTCGTCCAACAATGCACTACCCAGTAGCTAGGTTCGACTCCCAGCCACATCAAACCAAAACAAAAAAAATGTTTTGCAGCGTACTGCCTTATAATGTATATTCCCCCCTGTTTTCCAGATTTGCAAAATACAGGCACTATCACTTTCACTACCCCCCTGTTGGGACTCATTACTCAAGCTGTAAATAACAAAATATGTATAACACTGATTTCACAGGGTAATTTAGCCCAACATCATCACGTCAAAGAATACCAAAGTTTGATTTTTATATCTATATTACCGACAGAACAATTCAATACCAAAATGAAGAGTAAAGTTTGGTTTAGGCATTACAGCAACATATATGGGTTTAATGAGAATCAATACTGGCATATACATACTATACAAGTTGTACTTCCCGAACCTTTAGGTTCTCTTATACACAAGGTTTCCAATTCAAGCAATACAACCAAGCAGTACCCAGACAATTAATACTCAATACAGAGAAACAATGTACCCCATTACAGAGAACAAGATTTCATTCCAATATAATACAACAAAATCATCACACAATTTCAAGTACGGAAGAAGGAAAATTCATACAAAACTAAATAAAAACCATCACAGTGGTTTGATAAACCCTACGGCTATACCTTGATTCCGTTCGACTTGCAGTCCTCCTCCTCCTCCCAAAATAGCTGATGAATTGGGACATTCAGCGTCGCTATTCTCAGTGATTTCTCTCTCTATTAAACTCGCTCCCAAATTTTTTTTCTTCTTTTGGACTCACAATCACAGGAATCGGCAAATTTGGCTTAGGGTAAGGGGTTTCAATTTATAGAGGAGCTTTTACCCAAATTGGCTGGGTATTACTCTGTTTGGCCAGTTAGAGACCATCGGTCGGAAAGAGATGGGTGACTGATGGTATACATCGCCGACTGTGAATTCGCCGGTCACTTCCTCGAGCGTCGTACCCCCCCACCAGTCGTGTCACCGAATTTCCTGGGATCCTTGGTCCGATTGAAGTCGCTCGGTTGCTTATGCCGCCCCTTTTCTTAGCCCGCTGGTCAATTCATGTCGTCGCCGGCTCCTTTCTCCCGTCTCTCCTCTCGTCCCGTCCGATTCTGATTGAAACCTTAGGTCCAGCTAGGTTCGCCTCACTCTACCCCTTGGTTTGACTGATTGAGAGGCTAGGGTTATGGGTTCCCTTCTTGCTCGGTTGTTTCCCCCCAACTGATATCTCACGATCGAACTTGTTAGCTCTGCTGAATCCCCCCCAATTTGATTTAGCCTGAAACTCTGATTAGCCCCAAATCAGATAGGAAACGGTTCAACCCGTTCGCAATGGTTCGACCCGGTTGGAATAACAAGAATGGGCTCACCCAATTGGAGTTGGGCAGGCTGATTTAATTAAAAGTGGCCCAATAGGCAAAAGAAAGGAAATTGGGCTTTGCCCACTTAGAATTTGGGTCAATTGAAATAAAAGAAAATGGCCCAACTGGTTTATTAAAATTATTAACATCACGTTCCTAATATTTAAAAATAAATAAATTAATGAATTATTTATAATATTTATTTCAACAATAATTCTTCAGGCGAATTATTTAGATCCGATAATAGTAAAATAAATTAATTTTTTTCCAAATTTTCTTGCAATTAAATGTTAGGGTTAATTTATAAATTTGAATAATACTACTTACATGGATCTAATTAAATCCGAAAAATTATATAAAATAAATTTTATTTATTACAATAGAATTCAATACAATGTTAAAATCCTGGACATTACATCCTCTCCCCCTTATAAAAATTCCGTCCTCGGAATTTCAATTCTAAGGTTACTCAAATAATTGCGGATAGTTTGCTCTCATCTTCTCTTCAAGTTTCCACGTAGCTTCTTCCACCGCGTGGTTCCTCCAGAGAATTTTAACAGAATGAATGATCTTATTCCTCTGCTTCTGCTCCTTCCTATCTAATATTCGAACAGGAATTTCCTCATATGATAGGTCCTTTTCGACTTGAATTGGCTCATAGGAAATAACGTGCTTGTAGTCTGGCTTATATGGTCGTAACATCGATACATGAAACACGTTGTGGATGTGCTCAAGTTCAGGAGGTAATGCTACCTCGTACGCCACTTCACCTATTCTTCTCAATATTTCAAAAGGTCCTATGAACCTAGGGCTCAATTTGCCCTTCTTCCCAAAACGGATCTTCCCTTTCCAGGGAGATACCTTCAGAAACACAAAGCTACCAACTTCAAAGTCTCGTTTCTGACGATGTAAGTCGGCATATTTCTTCTGACGATCCTGGGCTGCTACTAACCGCTGTCTTATTACTCTAATGATTTCCACGGTTTGTTGTACCAATTCTGGTCCCAACAACCTCCGTTCACCAACTTCATCCCAACACAACGGCGTTCGACACTTTCTTCCGTATAGCGCTTCGTACGGTGGCATCCCAATGCTAGCATGGTAACTATTGTTGTAGACGAACTCTACTAGTGGCAAGTGATCGTCCCAGCTGCCACTTAAGTCCATCACAACTGCCCGGAGCATATCCTCTAGAGTCTGAATTGTTCGCTCACTCTGACCATCAGTCTGAGGATGATACGCCGTACTCATTCTTAACTGTGTTCCCAGTCTCTCCTGTAGACTTCTCCAAAAATTTAACGTGAAACGCGGATCTCTGTCAGACACAATAGATACCGGCACTCCATGTCGTGATACTATCTCCTTCACATAAAGTTTCGCCAACTGTTCCAATTTGTACCTGATCTTGATCGGTAGAAAGTGGGTAGACTTGGTCAACCGATCTACGATCACCCAGATGGCGTCTAGACCTTTTTGGGTTGTCGGGAGTCCTACCACAAAATCCATAGTAATGTGCTCCCACTTCCACTCGGGAATCTCTAAGGGTTGCAACAATCCGCTCGGCCGTTGGTGCTCTGCCTTGATCCTTCGACAAGTTAAACATCGGCTGACGAATTCTGCAACTTCCCCTTTTAAATGCGGCCACCAATAATGTTGACGAAGATCTTGATACATCTTGGTGCTACCCAGATGTACCGAAAATCTCGTATTATGGGCCTCCTGTAAAATCTCTTCCCTTAGGTCCGGTACGTAGGGTATCCATATTCTTCCCTCGAACCTCAGCAATCCTGTGCTGTCAATCTTGTACTTCAATGTTTTTCCCTCCGATAGTTGCTCCTTAATGACGAGGCACTCTTCATCAAATTCTTGAGCCTCCTTTATCTTATCCAGTAGAGTCGGACCTGCTGTTACAGTAAACAATTTTTTGTCCGTCTCCATCGGATACTTAATCTCCAGTTCCAGACGTTCAAAGTCCCTTATCAACTCCTCTTGAACTGTCAGCTGCATCAATTTCACCTTGCCTTTTCTACTTAAGGCATCAGCCACTACATTCGCTTTGCCCGGATGGTACAGAATTTCACAGTCGTAGTCCTTGATCAATTCTAACCATCGGCGCTGCCTCATGTTCAGCTCCTTTTGAGTGAAGATATATTTCAGACTTTTGTGATCTGTATATATTTCGCACTTCTCCCCGTATAGGTAGTGCCTCCAAATCTTTAAGGCGAAAACTACCGCTGCTAACTCCAAGTCATGAGTCGGGTAACCCTTCTCATAGTCTTTCAGTTGACGTGATGCGTACGCCACGACCTTGTCGTGTTGCATCAGTACACAGCCCAGACCCTTGTGTGACGCATCGCTATACACTATGAAACCCCCAGTGTTATCGGGTAAGGTCAACACTGGTGCTTGGCTAAGTCTCTTCTTCAGCTCCATGAAACTTTCCTCACATTTCTCTGACCAAACGAACTTAACTGTTTTCCTGGTGAGATTGGTCAATGGCGATGCTATCTTTGAAAAATCCTGTATGAACCTTCAATAGTATCCTGCCAATCCCAAGAAACTCCTGATCTCTGTTGGGGTTTTCGGTTTCTCCCAATTGATAACCGCTTCTACTTTTGCTGGGTCCACCGAAACACTGTTTTTGTCGATGACGTGACCCAGAAACTGTACCCTCTGCAACCAAAACTCACACTTCGAAAATTTTGCGTACAACTTCTCCTTCCTGAGAGCTTCTAATACAATCTTCAAATGTTCAGCATGTTCCTCCTCCGTCCCTGAATACACCAAGATGTCATCAATGAATACGACTACGAACTTGTCCAAGTACTGCTTGAATACTCTGTTCATCATTTCCATAAATGCTGCTGGTGCATTCGTCAATCCAAAAGACATTACCAGGAACTCGAAGTGCCCATAACGAGTCCTGAATGCAGTCTTCGGAATATCTTCCTGCCTCACCTTCAGCTGATGATAACCTGTTCTTAGGTCGGTTTTTGAAAAGTACTTTGCTCCCTTAAGTTGATCAAATAGATCGTCAATCCTAGGAAGCGGATACCTATTCTTAATCGTAACTTTGTTCAACTCCCGGTAGTCGATACAAAGTCGCATAGAACCATCTTTCTTCTTTACAAACAGAACTGGCACTCCCCATGGGGACACACTCGGTCTGATATAACCTTTATCTAACAATTCTTGTAGTTGCACCATCAACTCCTTCATTTTTACAGGTGCCATTCGATATGGCGGCTTCGATATTGGTGCGGTTCCTGGTGCCAAATCGATAATAAACTCGGTTTCTCTGTCCGGCGGCAGTCCCGGAAGTTCATCGGGGAAGACATCAGCGAATTCCCTCACGATTGGTATTTGACTCATCTCATCCCTGACCTGACGAGTGTCAATTACATGTGCCAGATAACACACGCAACCTTTCTTAAGCAGTTTCTTGGTTTGCATCATAGTCAGACAACAAGATTGTCTTGGTGACTTATTACCGTAAAATACCACCTTCGACTTATTAGGAGTCTTCAGGTGTACACATTTCTTCTTACAGTCAATAACTGCTCTGTGAATTGATAGCCAATCCATTCCCAGGATTACATCAAACTCTCCCAGCCGAATTGGTATCAAATCCACATTGAGCTTAAATCCTCGCAGTTCAGCACTACAATTCCTATGAATGCATTTTACGGGTATAATTTCCTTGTTTGCTACTTCTACGTTCATAGGGTGTTCTAACTTTTCACGAGGTAAATTTAACTGACTAGCAAATTCTTTAGAAACAAAAGAGCAAGTAGCACCCGAATCAAATAACACATATGCATTTACATCATTGATTGGGATGATACCTGACACCACGTCTTTGGATTCCATGGCATCCTGCACAGTCATATTGAACGTGCGGGCTGTTGGCCTGTTGGCTTGACTGGCTGGTGGCCCGTAGTTCAACCGGTTGCTGTTTCCACTGTTGTTGTTGCTTCGGTTGCCACTCCCGGCGTCGCCCTTCCTCTTCGGGCAATCCTTGATTTGGTGGTCAGGTGATCCACAGGAGAAACAACCTCCTTTCAGCTTATTAGGGCACTGTGGGGCCATGTGCCCAGGTTGTCCACAACGGTAACACACGCTTTTCCCTTTCATGCATTCCCCCATGTGGTTCTTGCCACAATTGTTGCACCTGCCTGACTTCTTCACCTCCCCTCCAGATTTGTTTCCCCCGGAGGACTGACTCTCGACCCATTTTCGTTTGTTGGGGGTTACTGCCCCCGCTGCTTCCTGCCTTCTGGCCCTCGTGACCCTTCTTCTTTTCCTGATTGTACTTAGTCAGGGCCTCACTGCCACCCTCTGCAATGATCGCCCTCTCCAACAATTCAGCAAATGTCTTGATTTTCAATACCGCAACGGAACGGTATAACCATGGTTTCAACCCCTGTTCAAACCTACGAGCTTTCCTTTCCTCTGTGTCGACTTGGTGAGCTGCGAACCGTGCCAACTCATTAAACCTAGCCGCGTACTCAGCCACAGACATGTTTCCTTGTTTTAGTTCCAGGAACTTGATCTCCATCTCCTGCTTCATGCTCTCTGGAAAGTAATTTCCCAAGAACATCTCCTTAAAGCGTTCCCATGCGACAATGCCTCCTTTCACTCGGCCCCTGTTGGCCTTCCACCAGTAGTTTGCCTCGCCCTTTAACATGAAGGTAGCAAAACTTGTTTTCTGTTTCTCTGCCACCCGTGCTACCTCGAAGACCTTTTCTATATCCTCTATCCAGGTCTGCACTTCGATTGGGTTAAGAGTTCCCTTGAACTCGGGTGGTCCAACCAATTTGAAGTCTTTAAAATTTGCTAGATGATGCGCTGGCTCGGCTGCTGCTTGGGTTCCTCTAGGTGGCGGTCTTGATTGCATGGCTTCTGCCAGTATTTCGGCGAACATTCTCATTGGATTGGATTGATTCCCAACCTCACTTTCTGACTCTTCAACCTGTCGGTTTCGTGGTCGTCCTCTTGGCGGCATGATTGGATAAGGGAAATCCGCTGACTTTTACCTATAGTTATATATTTTACACAATGTCATAAAAATCAGCAATCAAGGGTAGAAACATCTATCAAACACATTTGATTTAAATGAAACATCTGCATTTATATTGATATACCACTGTTTGTTACAAAGACTAAACCTGTGGCATACTTCTATAAATGCGCCACTACATGCCCTACCCATCATTCCCCCTGAGACAAAAGTGGGGAATCCTAACCCTTCATCCCTCAAGACTACAAAAGTTGGGGTTTAACTGCTACCCCAAACCTAAATACAAATATAAAGTTTCACAAGACAAACATGTCTCTAATCTAGCAAAAGTGGGACCTATGGTACCCAAGACAAGACAACCATCCATATCATATCACTGCACGTCGTGCCGGATCCGAGCCTGCTGACCAGAGAATGCTCCATCCCCTACCCTGCGACGAACAGAGCGGCTAGACTCGCCTGCCTCAGTCCGGGGCCTCCTGTAGGCTGCGTCTAAGGCATATCCTAGGGTCTCTATCCTCACTGCGCTGGCCTCCAACTGATCCTCTAACTGATCAACCCTCCTGGCCTCCCTGACCCAGGCCTCTTTGACATGCCTCCTCTCAGACACCTCCAGCCCAAACTCAAACCTCATGGCCTCCTGTTTCGCCTTCAGGTGGGCGATCTGTAGATCCCTCTGCTCCAGCCTCTCTCTCAACTCAGCATTTCGGGCCACAAGCTGATGTAGCAGTGGTCCGATCTGCTGCGCTGAGGACTTATATCCCTACAGCTGCATCTTCGCTACTCCCAAGTCATGCTCGAGCTGGTAGGCTAGGTCTCTATACTGGTCTTCTCTAATCTGGTGGGTCTGGTTCTGCTCCTCCAGATGAGCTATCTGAGCCTCCAGCTCCTCGCTCCTGCTGGTCAGTCCCTCTATAATATCGTCGGTAGTGGAACCCATGCCATCCACGTAAGCAGGTGGCTCCTCTCCCTCGGTCTCGGGGTCCTCCTCCTCAGCATCTGAGTCCTGACTGCCCGACCTCATAACTCTACTTACCACCGGCTCTGGTAGCTCCCTCTGGTAGTCCTCCTCCGGCTCGGACTCCTCTAGCGGTACCCCTGGGGCAATAGGAGCATACCCCACCAACTGCTCCGCAACTACAGGTATATCTAGGAATGTCTCCTCCTCCTGAGCTCCACTGGTCCCTCCTATGTCAGTCATCCTACAATCACACCGAAAATCAACATTAGTACAGCAATAAAATATATTCATTAAAGAAATGAAATTATATTTCATTGGGTACTACTCGACTCGATGAATTCCCCAATTCATCAAAACCACATATAATAAATCTCCTCGATTTATCTTCTAATACTCAATACGAGTTTACTATGAAGGTTATAACCTAGGTTTCGCGATCCTAAAGTTTATAACCTACAGCTCTGATACCAACCTGTGACGCCCCCAAATTCGGGTCTCCAAATACCCGGATCCGGTCATCACGATTCAATACAAATATTCACCTCTAACAACATATGGTAACTAAAATGCGGAATATAATAAACATACGTTGTTCATTTCGAAGGTGTTACTAGTCCCAGAATACAATAACCTTAAACACTTACACAAATCCGTACCCTAAATGAATGTCAGGGTTTAAATTACATTAACAGTAATTAACTACACATAAATTTAGAATCTGCTACATGAAGTCTATCACTTCATCTTTTCTTTCCCTTTGTTTTTCCCTAACGCCTCGGGTTTAGCTGCAATGAAGTCATGATATAGCAAGGATGAGCAACGAGTTTGCTCAGCAAGTTTAAAGTACAACAATAAGGATATATCATGATGAAAGGGTATAGAAATAGATTTTCAACAATAGAATTATCATAAGCAATAATAATAAATGCTTTTAGAACAATTGATAGTCAAGTAGACTTTGAACAATAACTTCCAAATGAGTCAATAGCTAGTTGACCCTCTGGTTACTGGCTACAGAATAAGTACTTGAGGGGATCAGCCTCGCGTACACTATGTGTATGCATAACATTTAATTCTGCTAGTTGTACCTTATATACGGTACCTGGGGTACTCCCCTATAATAAAATGGGTGTTCATCCAGTCTAAGAATCCTTACCAATGATTGGTTCGGATAGCTTTTATAAATTCTTACATATGTGCCTGACCGAGACAAGGGTTCAGACTTAATCATGAATAGTTCGTGAATTTCAGAACTTAAATAATTATACGAATTCAAATGCACAAGTGCGAATGCCAATGAATACATAGATGTGGAATAATTTTAAAAGTAATTAGATCACTTAAAGCATGCTTGGAGATAAGATTCAAGCTTAAAGAATACCTGCAATAATATATACCTTTTGCACGAATTAAAAATAATGCATAAGGTTTAGGAATATTGCTCAATGTAAAAGTTGGGTAAGATAGAACTTGCATTCAATATACTGAAAGAATAAAGTTAGGGAACTTGCCTGATTGCTCAGCTACAGATAAGATTTAGCTTTAATTAATTGATCTTGGATAACCTATCAGTTGGTAGAGTTGGTTTATCCATTAGCATTGCGTAACTATACTCACTTATGCTATTTATTTAGCAGATAAACAATTCACCGAATACGTTTAATTACTATTTAATCATTAGCTAAAAGAAATTAATTAATGACCTTTAGTTGTTATTTCGGCAACTAGTCGTGTTCATTTATGATTTGGATATTCAATTTAGCAACCTTACTTGCTTTAAATCACTGATTAGTAACCCAATTTATTATTTATAAACTAAGTAGTAATCTTGTTAGGGCATCATGGCTTAACCGTATCCAAATAATAATCTGACGATTGTTCTTATTTGGTTAAATCTCTAGTTACTAATTAAATAATAAATTTATTAGTGTATTACTAACTAACAGTGACTGAAAATTAATAAGTGATTTAAGTTTTCATGTATACTTTACTGCTATTCACTTTTAAGGGTAATTAAGTAATTACTACCCCTTATTCTTTATTTAACAATTATTAATTGATCACTGTGTTAGTCTTAATTATTATTTAACACTAAATAATAATCAAGTATATTCTTATCTCTATTTATTACTTATTGAATAATTATTTAATTAACTTTATTATTTAATATTAATTAAAATAATAATTAAAATATTTATTATCCTTATTTATTATTTATTGATAAATAATAATTAATTATTTAATTAACTTTATTATTTAATATTAATTAAATAATAATTAAAATATTTATTATCTTTATTTATTATTTCTTGATAAGTAATAAATAATTATTTATTTAACTTTACTCATATTTAATTATTATTAATAACAATTAAATATTTATTATTCTTACCTATAAACAATAATTAATTTACTCATACCTAATTATTATTTAAGGTTAGTTAAATAATAATTAAATATTTATTATCTTTATTTATTATTTAAGGATAAATAATAAATAATTACTTTATTAATTTTATTCATACTTAATTATCATTTAATATTAATTAAATAATAATTAAATATTTATTATCTCTATTTATTATTTATTGGGAAATAATAAATAATTATTTATTAACTTTATTCATAGTTAATTGTTATTATTTAATATTAATAAAATAATAATTAAAAATAAATAATAAATAACTATTTTATTGATTTATTGTTGGTAGTTCGTCCAACAATGCACTACCCAGTAGCTAGGTTCGACTCCCAGCCACATCAAACCAAAACAAAAAAAATGTTTTGCAGCGTACTGCCTTATAGTGTATATTCCCCCCTGTTTTCCAGATTTGCAAAATACAGGCACTATCACTTTCACTACCCCCCTGTTGGGACTCATTACTCAAGCTGTAAATAACAAAATATGTATAACACTGATTTCACAGGGTAATTTAGCCCAACATCATCACGTCAAAGAATACCAAAGTTTGATTTTTATATCTATATTACCGACAGAACAATTCAATACCAAAATGAAGAGTAAAGTTTGGTTTAGGCATTACAGCAACATATATGGGTTTAATGAGAATCAATACTGGCATATACATACTATACAAGTTGTACTGCCCGAACCTTTAGGTTCTCTTATACACAAGGTTTCCAATTCAAGCAATACAACCAAGCAGTACCCAGACAATTAATACTCAATACAGAGAAACAATGTACCCCATTATAGAGAACAAGATTTCATTCCAATATAATACAACAAAATCAGCACACAATTTCAAGTACGGAAGAAGGAAAATTCATACAAAACTAAGTAAAAACCATCACAGTGGTTTGATAAACCCTACGGCTATACCTTGATTCCGTTCGACTTGCAGTCCTCCTCCTCCTCCCAAAATAGCTGATGAATTGGGACATTCAGCGTCGCTATTCTCAGTGATTTCTCTCTCTATTAAACTCGCTCCCAAATTTTTTTTTTCTTTTGGACTCACAATCACAGGAATCGGCAAATTTGGCTTAGGGTAAGGGGTTTCAATTTATAGAGGAGCTTTTACCCAAATTGGCTGGGTATTACTCTGTTTGGCCAGTTAGAGACCATCGGTCGGAAAGAGATGGGTGACTGATGGTATACATCGCCGACTGTGAATTCGCCGGTCACTTCCTCGAGCGTCGTACCCCCCCACCAGTCGTGTCGCCGAATTTCCTGGGACCCTTGGTCCGATTGAAGTCGCTCGGTTGCTTATGCCGCCCCTTTGCTTAGCCCGCTGGTCAATTCATGCCGTCGCCGGCTCCTTTCTCCCGTCTCTCCTCTCGTCCCGTCCGATTCTGATTGAAACCCTAGGTCCAGCTAGGTTCCCCTCACTCTACCCCTTGGTTTGACTGATTGAGAGGCTAGGGTTATGGGTTCCCTTCTTGCTCGGTTGTTTCCCCCCAACTGATATCTCACGATCGAACTTGTTAGCTCTGCTGAATCCCCCCCCCCAATTTGATTTAGCCTGAAACTCTGATTAGCCCCAAATCAGATAGGAAACGGTTCAACCCGTTCGCAATGGTTCGACCCGGTTGGAATAACAAGAATGGGCTCACCCAATTGGAGTTGGGCCAGCTGATTTAATTAAAAGTGGCCCAATAGGCAAAAGAAAGGAAATTGGACTTTGCCCACTTAGAATTTGGGTTAATTGAAATAAAAGAAAATGGCCCAACTGGTTTATTAAAATTATTAACATTACGTTCCTAATATTTAAAAATAAATAAATTAATGAATTTTTTATAATATTTATTTCAACAATAATTCTTCAGGCGAATTATTTAGATCCGATAATAGTAAAATAAATTAATTTTTTTTCCAAATTTTCTTGCAATTAAATGTTAGGGTTAATTTATAAATTTGAATAATACTACTTACATGGATCCAATTAAATCCGAAAAATTATATAAAATAAATTTTATTTATTACAATAGAATTCAATACAATGTTAAAATCCTGAACATTACAATAACCCTTATGTTATTTAATTACCATACCTAATATATTAGGTTACAATATTTTCTTTTCTTTTTCCATTACTCCTTATATGATTAATATAATATAATATAAATATACATATATATATATATATATATATATGTATATGTATATATATATATATACATGTACATATATAAATATACATATATATATATATATATATATATGTATATGTATATACATATTCACCCAATCATATATATATTCTACATAAGTCACCAATATTCACTTTATTGATAAGTAATTAATATTTTTATATATTAGGCTAGACATTTGATTCCATATCTTATTAAAACCTCTTAATACATTTTGCTATATTCAATGAGCCTTTTTCACATGGCTTGCCATATATATTATTTTGACTTGCCAAAATCTTAATCCATTTTTGGATTTTTATTAAGTTTCTAACACTTGACTACTAGGTTAGGTTTAATTTAATTGTCACCACAATACCTAGCTTATCTCTCCCCAATTTAATATTTTTGGGTTCTATTAAATTACCGCTCAAGGCTTAATTTCCACAAACTTGCATACTTAAGCTTTTCATTTATTCTTGTATGATTACTTTTAATTAATCATTCCTCTAATTTGGCTAAAAATATAATTAACACATTCTTAAGTGTATATATGTATCTATACATATACACATTTCTTAAACCTTATAATATCTCTTCATTTGAAATTTATTTTCTTAATAAAATTTTCACATATATCATTATAAAATTTCTTACATAATTTCTTTTATCGATTAATTCACATAAATTTAAAGGTATCTTAATACCTTACCCTTAATATACCCTCGAGTGCTCATATAAATCAATTCTAGGGTTTTGGATTTTCGTAATTCATATTTTCTCACTTCTATTTTTTATCTTCTCATTTCTTATTCTTCAACATTTCTATCATTCACATTTAATTTTCTTTACATTGAAATAAGAAAAAAAAATCATATAGGTTCTTTAAGAAATTTTAATCAGTCCTCTATTTCTAATCTATGTTTTATTCTTTAACCTTTATTTAATCATTCAAGATTTTATTTATAAATCTTATAAATTTTCGGGTTGTCACACATAACACATCTTAACTCATAATACTCTTACTCTATAATAAATTATCTAACATTTAGTCACATAATCAAATATTAAATAATTCTTTAACTCATTAGTAATATTATCTTCCCTTGATAATATTGCTATCACTTTAATCATCATCTTAACTCCCATCTAATATTATTAATCATTTAATAATATTTTAATCACTTACTAATATTATTAATCACTCAATAATATCTTAATCATTTAAAAATATTATTAATCCTTTAATAATATTTTAATCACTTACTACTATTATTAACCATTTAATAATATTTTAATCACACTCTAATATTATTAATCATTTAATAATATTTTAATCAAATACTAATATTTTTAATCATTTAATAATATTTTAATTAAATACTAATATTATTAATCATTTAATAACACTTTAATTACTTACTAATATTATTAATCATTTAATAATATTTTATTTATTTATAAACAATTTAATTTAATTATTTATCTCTTACTAATTAATTTATTTAACAAACATAACATGTTATTCTTATAACATTTTATCAAAAATAATCAAATTACCCTTATAAGGTCTTATTACATCATATTAATGATCATTAGTCCATAAAACCAAATTATAGAATTTTATGACTTAAAATAACCTAATTTTCCCAATTATTCTTCACTCAATCATAGGCATTAAAAATACCAAACCAACTTATCATTTTTATATCTTCTAGAGAATATCAATATATAATATTTTAGTCACAAAATAAGTTTCTTGCAATTTTTCAAATTCATTTCCTATTTTTAAATAGGCCAAAACTGTCCAAAACTACAATATTTATAATAAATTATTCTTTTATCAAAAAATTTCAAAATTTATACAGTCTCATCAAATACTGACTCCAATAAAAATTTCACAATTTTCTGGGTAGTACATTCCGAGTTGTAATAGTTTTTTTTTAATATCGCATCTTCTTGTACAGTCCATAACTCCATCTCAGGATATCAAAAAATTCTCAATTTTGAACAACAACTAGTTAACTTGATATATTAACATACCACAAAAGATCAAAATTTTTAGAGCTCAAAAACTGGCCGAAACAGGCCTCACAAAAACATGGCTAGGGGGTTCTTAAGGGTTTTTTTGGCAAAAACTGTTTTGAGAGAAATTACGCTATAGGCGGCTCGTTTAATAATTTTTATTGATTCTAGTGGGGTTCATTAGATAACTCATATATTTAACTCATGGCTTTGACGGATCTCAAAAGTAAGTTATAGATTAAAAATGGTGCTTGTCCAAAGTGAACTGAAATTCCACAGTTTTAGGCACAAAAACATTTTTTGTTCTTCTTTGATATTCAAGCCCATCAACACATAAAATGGCATCATCTAAGCATAAAATATCATATAACATGTAAATATACTATTATAAGGTTTAAGAATATGAACTCATGATTTCTTAATAAAACAACCACAAAGATAATCATGGATCTAACTAGGTTTTAGGTTTAGAAAACTTTTAAACCTTATTTTGTGAGCACTCTTTCTTCTTCCAAAGTAAGTGATAAACCTTGATGGCATGAAGAAACTCTCCTCCTCTTCCTCCCTTAAAGCCCACGACAGTTCCTTCTTTCTTTCTCTCTGAAAGTATTTTCTCTCTTTAGCTTTTAGGAAAATAAGAGATGAAGACTAACTTTTTACTAAGTAAGAGAAGTATTCTATTTATAGGCTATAAAATGATTAGATACAACACATATATATATATATATATATATATACATAATATCCTAGCAAATCCTTAGAAATTTAATGGGAACAAATATAGGAGACAAGGGCTAGGAGGAGTGGTTAAACCACTTTGAAAATAAGAAGTAAAATTTACTTACCCCATGTGTTCCATTCTCTTCCTTTGCCCGCCCATTCCCCCTTATTCTTTTCCCATTTTTGATTTTTATTAAATGCTTTATTTTCTTATTAAATCTTCTAGATAGTCCATACAATTTGGGCCAAAAGTTTGGGCTAATCCATATAATTATTTGGGCTCTCTATTAAATTATTTGGGCCATAAAAATTAGCATATGTCCAACATATTAATTTTTCCTTACCCAAGTTATTTAATTAAGGTTTCTAGTCCACTTACATTGGATTTTAAATAATTACTCATATTGATTTAATTATTTAACCCAATTAGACTTGCTAATAATTAGGTTAAGAAAATAAATAGACTGAGATATTAAAATAAATCTCTTAGGTTAGTCCACTAGTATATAATTTAAATACTTGGACTCTTCATTAAATATAACACTTATGTTATTTAATTCTCATACCTAATATATATAATTAGGTTACAAGGCTTCCTTTTTATTACTCATTATATGATAAATAAATACACACACACACACACACACACACACATATATATTCATTTAATCATATACACATTCTACATAAGTCACAAAGTTTTCAATATCATTGATAAATAATTAATATATTCATTTACAATATGACCTAAAATTCTTGGTTATTATATTCTCCCATCTTTATAAGAATTCCGTTTCCGAAATTACAACATAAGGTTACTCAAAAAGACTCAGATAATTCTTCCTCATCTTTTTCTCGAGTTACCACGTAGTTTCTTCAGCGTTGTGGTTCCTCCAAAGAACCTTGACAGAATGTATAACCTTATTCCTTAACTTATGCTCTTTCCTATCTAAAGTTTCTATAGGAATTTCTTTATAAGATAAGTCCTTCTCTACTTGAATCGACTCATAAGATATAACGTGCTTATAATCAGGCTTATATGGTCACAACACTAACACTTGAAACACATTATGAATATGTTCCAGTTCAGGAGGTAAAGCTACCTCGTACGCCACTTCACCTATTTTCTTCAATACCTCGAACGGTCCTATGAACCTTGGGCTTAATTTACCTTTCTTGCCAAATTTTATCTTCCCTTTCTAGGGAGATACTTTCAAAAACGCAAAGCTTCCCACTTCAAAATCTCTTTTCTTGCGATGCAAATCCGCATACTTCTTCTGTCGGTCTTGAGCTGCTACTAGACGAGTTTTTATCACTTTTATGATTTTCACGGTCTGCTGCACCAATTTTGGCCCCAACAGTCTGCGTTCACCTACCTCGTCCTAACACAAAGGTGCTTTACACTTTCTCCCACACAGTGCTTCGTACGGTGTCATGCCAATGCTCGCGTGATAAATGTTATTATACGCTAACTCTACTAACGGTAGATGATCCTCCTAACTACCCTTGAAATCTATCACACATGCTCTGAGTATATCTTCCAATGTCTGAATCGTTCTCTCGCTTTGCCCATCGGTCTGTGGATGATATGCGGTACTTAACCTTAACTGTGTCCCCATTCTTTCTTGAAGACTCCTCCAAAAATTTGACGTGAAGCGCGGATACCTATCAGATATAATTAATATCGACACTCCATGTCTTGAAACTATTTCTTTGATATACAATTTGGCGAGTTGATCCAGATTGTACCTAATCTTGATTGGCAAAAAGTGCGTTGACTTTGTAAGACAATCTACTATCACCCATATGGCGTCGTAACCTTTCTGTGTTGCTAGAAGTCCTACCACAAAATCCATTGTGACGTGCTCCTATTTCTATTCAGGAATCTCTAACGGCTGTAATAACCCACTCAGTCGTTGATGTTCTGCCTTGACTCGTTGACAAGTTAGACATTGGCTGACACATTCCGCAACCTCTCTCTTCATGTCCGACCATCAAAAATATTGTCGTGAATCTTGATACATCTTCGTGCTACCCGAGTGAATCGAGTATCTTGTACTGTGCGCTTCTTGCAAAATATCTTCTTTTAATTCTGGTACTGAAGGTACCCAGACTTGCTCTTCGAACCTTAGTAATCTGGTGCCATCAATTTTATATTTTAATTCTTCACCTTCAGCTAACTGTTTCTTAATGTTACCACATTCTTTATCATTTTCTTGAGCCTCTTTCACCTTATCTAATAAGGTTGGACTTGCATCTATCTCTGTCAATTTCTCCTCCGAATCATTCGGATTTTCACCTCCAAATCCATTCTAGCCATTTCTTTTACTAGTTCCTCCTGAACTGTCAATGCAAATAACTTCTCTCTATTCTTTCTGCTTAAAGCATCTGTCACTACATTGGCCTTTCCTGGGTGCTATAAAATATTACAATCATAATCCTTGATCAATTTTAACCACCTCCTCTGCCTCATGTTCAAATCTTTTTGTGTAAAGATATACTTCAGGCTCTTATGATCCGTAAATATTTCACACTTTTTTCCCATAGAGATAATGTCTCCAAATCTTAAGGGCAAATACTACCGCTGTCAGTTCTAAGTCATGGGTAGGGTATCCTTTTCCATAATCCTTTAACTAGCATGATGCATACACAATGACTTTACTGTTCTGCATCAGCAAACAACCTAGTCCCTTGTGTGACGCATCACTGTACACTATAAAACCTCCCGTACTATCTGGTAAGGATAACACAGGTGCTTCACTTAGTCGCTTCTTCAACTCCTAAAAGCTTCTTCACATTTCTCCGTCCATACGAACTTAACAGTTTTTCTTCTCAAATTAGTTAATGGTGTTGCTATCTTCGAGAAATCCTTAATAAATCTCCGATAATAACCTGCCAATCCTAAGAAACTCCTGACTTCCGTCGGCGTCTTTGGTTGTCCCCAGTTTTTCATCGCTTCTACCTTTGCAGGATCAACAGAAATTCCTTCCTTGTCAATAACGTGCCCTAAAAATTGAACTCTCTTCAACTAGAATTCACACTTTGAAAATTTTGCATACAATTTCTCCTTTCTTAATGTCTCTAATACTATCCTTAAATGCCCGGCATGCTCCTCTTCAGTTTTCGAATACACCAAGATAATGTCAATGAACACAACTACAAACTTATCCAAGTATTGCTTGAACACTCTGTTCATCAAATCCATAAATGCAACTGACGCATTCGTCAGTCCAAACGATATTACTAAAAACTCATAATGCATGGCCGTAACGAGTTATAAACGTTGTCTTTGGTACATCCTCCTTCCTCAACTTCAACTGATGATAACCAGCTCTCAAATCAATCTTCGAAAAATACTTTGCTCCTTTGAGTTGATCAAACTGGTCGTCTATTCTTGGTAACGAGTACTTGTTCTTAATTGTCACTTTGTTCAATTCCCTATAATCCATGCATAGTCTTATCGATCCGTCCTTCTTCTTCACAAACAACATAGGTGCTACCCATAGAGATACACTCAGTTGAATGTGCTTCTTGTCCAATAATTCGTGTAGTTGAACCATTAACTCCCTTATTTCTACCGGAGCCATCCTATACGATGCTTTCGATATTGGCGCTGTCCCTAGTACTAAATCAATCATAAACTCTATCTCTCGGTCTAGTGGAAGTCCTGACAATTCCTCTGGAAAGATGTCCATGAACTCATTAACTATAGGTATCTGCCCTATTTCAGAATTCACCATCTGGGTATCCACTACATGAGCCAAATACCCATCACATCATTTCTTTAATAGTTTCTTGGCCTGCGTCATCGTCAGACAACACGTTTGTCTTGGCGACTTGCTACCATAAAATACAACCTTAGACTTATTTGGTGTCCGAAGGCATATACTCTTTTTCTGGCAGTTAATAACTGCCTCATGGTTAAATAACCAATCCATTCCTAGGATCACATCAAATTCTTCTAAGCGTATCAGAATTAAATTCACGCTTAACTTATGCCCCCTTATTTCCACACAACAGTTCCTATGAATATACTCAACAGGGATTACTTCTTTATTTGTAACCTCTATATTCATTGGGTTTTCTAACTTTTCATGAGGTAAATCTAGGCTTTTAGCAAAATCATCACACACAAATGAACAGGTAGCTTCCGAATCAAATAATACATAGGCATTTATATTATTGATCAGAATAATACTTGACACCACTTCCTTTGATGCTATTGCGTCATGCACAGTTATGTTGAATGTACGAGCTGTCGGCTTGCTTGGCTGAATTGGTCTTCTAATTGTTAACTTGCTATTACTACCCTTATTGCCGCTTCCTCTATCATTACCCTTCTTTAATGGATAGTCCTTGAATTGATGACCTTTTTCTCTACACGAAAAACATCCTTCTTTCTTAGGTTTGGGACAATTTGGAGCGATATACCCTTCTTGACTGTAATTATAGCACACATTCTTTCCCTTCATACATTCCCCAGAATGATTCTTCCCGCACTTACTACATGCCATCTTCTTCTGTTGTGAATTCCCCTACTGGTTCCCTGAGTTATTACCACTGTTGTTGTCCCACTTGCGCTTATTGCTGTTACGACCACCACTGCTGATATTCTTATTTCCTCCATTTTTTCTTCTTATTTTTCTCTCGATTATACTTTGATACTGCTTCACTTCCTCCTTCTACTAACAGAGTTGAAAATGAATCAATATCCACGGCTTTAATTCGTTCTCAAAGCGTCGCGCCTTTCGTTCCTCAATGTCCACTTGATGTGGTGCAAACCTAGCTAACTCGTTGAATTTGGCGACGTATTCTAAAATTGACATATTCTCCTACTTCAATTCCAACAATTTAACTTCCATCCTTCCTTGCATACTTCGTGGAAAGTAGTTCTCGAAAAATAATTCTTTGAATCTCTCCCACGTTATAACTCCTTCTCCGGTAATATTCTGATTCGATTTCCACCAGAAATTCGGCTCACCTTTCATCAAACAGGTAGCAAAAGCCGTCTTTTGCTCCTCAGTGACTCTCGCAATAACGAAGGCTTTCTCCATTTCCTTTACCCATGTTTGAGCTTCGATTGGGTCTGTTGTTCCTGTAACGATCGTGAATTCTAGATAGCCTTGTAATTTGAATTTATGTATATTATGAATTTTAGTAACATTATTTTGTGTTACGTGTTTAAAGGTTGTGTGACAACCTAGATTATGTGAATGCATGGAATTTTACGTGTTAAGTTTTGTTTAAGTGAGTCATTGATTTCGCGTAGCGTTGCTAAATCATTATTCACAGGGCACGTTTCTCGAGGCACTATTTACGCCATAATATTTTGTTTCTTTTTCGATTTTAATAAATTTCATTAATACGTGTAAGCCAAGTGATAATTTTTCTAAGTGTCGGATTTTCATTTTGAGCCCATTCGTGTTTCATTCGATATCCAAAATGTATAATATGGGTGTTCCGAATAAATGGGCAAACCCCGTATTAATTATTTTTACGCATCCCGATATTTTATGGGAGTACCCATTTTAATTTTAGGTAGGGTTATTGACCAAATTGGGTACAAAAGTAGGAGTATTCGGATATATTTTTGTGTATACGGGTATTTATTTTTGCTTGTTACTCCAAGTGGGAACCAATTTAAACCCATTAGCCAATAGGGATTTAGGAATGGAAGTGGGTGTCAGCAAGGTGTTGGCAGTTGCTACACCCAATGCCTTGAAATTCTTTTTTTCCAACATTCTTTTTAGAAGACCAAACCCACCAAACTTGGTCTTGCACTCCCTCTCCTCTTCCGAAGCCACCGACCATTTCTCTCAAACACCTCCTAAAAGTAGTATGCACACAAACCAATCATATTTGATATAATGTAGCATATACTTTGTAATCTTGTTCGGTTATTAAAGGCATTTTACATTATCTACATGGTGCTGTTATATTAAATGTGATAAACCCATAGTTTTGAGCAATGCTTTTAGAATCATGATGGTGATCAGGCTAATGAGATCTAAATTCAAGATAGCTCATAAACTAAAATCGTTCCTAATCGTTGGATTACTAAAAAGGGGATTGGTGAATCCGGATAGATTAGTACATATGTTGCTTGCTCTTATGAAGAGGATGATTGATCTCATAATCATTTGTGTGGAGACACTAAAGCAAGTATGTAGGTGCTTATTAGAGAATAAGTTCACTGAATGTGGCTCGCTAAGGAATGCTTAATGGAGTTTTACTCGGCTGTCAATAGGAATTCCTCTAGTGATAGTAGTACAAGTGATCCTTGGACTTGAGATCATCATAGTATCTTGTGTATGATGAGTTATACTTTGACATGTCCCTTAAGACTTTTAGGGTATATCAAAGGGTATGATTGAGTATAATAAGTTATACATGGAGATAGGTGAATGATCAACAAAGAATCTACCACTTCTAGTAAAAGGAGAGAATGTCCTATGTGATTCGATAAATGACGACTCAGAAGTCTTTGGCTAAAGCAGAATGAAATTAGAAAGGAGTTTCTAATTTGCATTATCAGAGTTGTGTATTTGAGAATCGAAATACATATAATTAAATAAAATAAGACTTGACAGTAATTCCATGTCTTATATTTAATTGGGACATTGTATGGTAGAAGGATTGAATTGTACGGTAACTATTCACTGAATGGTTCTTTTGTGATTAATGTTGAAATCTATATTATCTGGAAAGTCGTTGATCGCTAAGGGGGCTTACCCTTATTGTAGAATAAATATTATTTATTTAAATAAATTAAATAGTTTAATTTATTTATTTAAATAAAATTAGAATTGTTCTAATTGATTTATTCACAACCGGTTTAATATGGAGAACCTAAAGGGTCACACCGCAAAAGAAAATTATTTGTTTAAGAAGTAAATGACATAATTGTAATAATAAGTTAAGTGTATTTAATTTAATCTATGGAGATAGAATAAATTAAATAGCTTAATATTTATTATTTAATATTTTAGAAATATTAAATATAAATTAATAAGAGGAGTCTTATTATTATTATTATTATTATTACCATTACTATTATTTAATTCCTAATAGAGATTGAGAATTAATTAATAGAAGTACTCTCTCATGCATTCCTAATTGGATTAGGAGCATAATTAATTAAAGGAGTTTAATTAAAATAAAAACCCTAATCCTAAATAGTTTAGGAGGGTTCCCTATATCTATAAATAAGAGGAGTCTTATCATGATTTAGGGTGAGACAGTTACACACTCTTCCATATGAATTGGAGAGAGAGTACTTGCAATTTCTATAGAGATAGAAACTAGAGTTTTGCCAACACTCATTTTCTTGAACAACTATTATTCCGTGATGGATCACCTCTAGAGGCCAAATACTTGGGTGGCTAACGTTGATCAAAGGAAGGAATTTAATCGGTGGATTTCAAGGAGAATGCGAAGGAATTAGAGGTGAACTTGTACCTGAGGAAGCTTTGACTCACGAGGGTATAATTCTATATCTCTATCTCTTTCGTTTAATTGATAATTGAGCACATGGATGATCATGGTGATGGTTTGTAAGAAAAAATTTAAAATCCATTTTTATCGCGCTTCCGCACTATTTATGTAATTTGATTGCATGTTCGCGCTATATACAAACCTAACAATGGCATCAGAGCCTAACCTTGTGCTAATTATCGATTATTATGATTCCATGTATGTATGAGTATGCGATTGGATCGATTTTCTGGGCAACGGAAAAAATTTCGAAGTCTGCTACGCGGCACGGCTGCGCCGCTTCCAGTTCATTCTGGAGCGCGGCCGCGCCCGAACCCAGAAATCGTTTCTGGGGGTGCAACGCGGCCGCATCGCTCCTAGTTCATTTTGGAGCGCAGCCGCGCCGGTCTGCAGATTTTGAAAAATTTTATTTTTGATTTTATTTATTTTCAATTAAGATAAAAGGTTTATTTTCAATTGGAATATAATTAAAATTAAAAGTTTTGTTTGAACTTGGAATTAGATTCTACGTTAACTAGAATAAAGGAGTTTATTCACATATGGAATATGATTTCATGTTTCCTTAAAAATAAAGATGTTTATTTTGATAAGGAATAGGATTTAACATATTTTATTTTTCCAAGCAATTTTAAGTTAAAATAAAGGAGTTTATTTTGAACTTGAAATTGGTGTCCATGTTAATTAAAATAAAGGAGTTTATTTTGATTTGGAATTTGATTAAAAATAAAGGAGTTTATTTTTATTCAAAATTGGATAAAATAAATAAGTTTATTATGATTTAAATTTTGATTAAAATAAAGGAGTTTATTTTTGTTTCAAAATTAGATTTCTAGTAAACTTTTAATTGCCCATTAAATGATATCAATGCATATATGGAATGGTTTTATTATTCATGAGATGAATGTTATTTATTGATACATATGGAGATATGTATGATAATAAGTAGGGATTGATTATGGACTACTGACCAATATGTGATTGAATTTATTTTAGTGGATGCTTGAATGAATGAGTTTTTATAAATGGGGTCTGCGTACCTCGTCTTCTCTAATTTTTCTTAATGTAAATTTTATCTCCCTCCTATGTACTTCCCCTTGACTGCTGATCAAGGTTTCTATTTATTGTAAATAGTTTATGTAGGTTTAGTTAGAATTACTTGAAGAATCAAAGACAAAGGAGCAAGAAGCGATTGAAGACCCGTTTGTAATAGAGCCCGGGTTTAAATGTAATAGTTATATTTAAATTTAATTCTTGCACCCTAGGTTTGACCTTTTGATTCACTTGGTGGCTCTAGTGAACCAAACTAGAATAAAAGTCCATAATCAATCCGGGTAGAATATAGTATTCTATATGTGCATGCTTACTATGTATATATTATATATTATACAACATGCTTCGCATGCTAAATAATATGACGCGTATTTTATATATATATGTGCATGCGCGCTAAACAAGATGAGACAAATAATAACAAATCCATCAAAGAAATCATATTAAGTCCTAAGCGTTCAAAGATATTTGGAATATCGAACGTCGCTTTCTAGCATGGTAAAGCAATAGAGTATTAAATATTTAATATGAGTTTGTTGTGCACACACAAGGCGAGTATTAAATATTTAAGATGTTGTTTTATTACATTTGATGCTTATTAAGGAATTGAACATTACTGCTTTGTTGTGCACACACAAGGGCGGTCTTTTTCTCTTCACATATATGAAAATGCTAGGTTGGACTTAATTTAGATTATTTGAGTTCGGATGTGCACACACTTGACCATTATAATCTAAGAGGTAAAATACAAGGAGTTACATAGTGATATAATTGACAATGGTTATCTACCTATTTATTTATATATAGTTTGTTGTGCACACACAAGACTATATACATGTGAAATGGGATCCTTATTCTCACTAGCAAATCTTTAATTAGATTTGCCGTACTATATAATGAGGGTAATATAGTTTGATGAAAAAGTGAGAGATACCAATTTAAAATAAAGACCTAATTTATTTTGGTAATTAATTAAGAAATGAATGTATACTAAAATGTTGTTAAATTACAAATTCATTTATAGAATTTTATAATGTCTAATTTACTATCACTGCGGAGCATATTAGATGCTAATTAACTGGACTAAATAACACAGACTAGTTAAGGAATTTGAGAATAGTTCTCAAGGCTGAAAAGCTATCTTGTGTCCTTAATACGCCTATCCCTGCAATGGTTGCAGACCATGCCTCTGAAAAAGAGATTGCTACTTTTAGAAAGTGGCAAGATGATGCACAGTTGGCTCAATACATCATGCTCGCATCCATGAGTAACAAACTTCAACGTCAGCATGAAACTATGGATGCTCCTAATATACTCCTGCACCTTCAAGGAGTTGAAGGGTGAGGAAAGTAGGACTATTAGATATCAGATATCTAAGGAGCTTTTCTGATCTAGAATGACCGATGGCACTACAGTACAACATATGTCCTAAAATGATCAATTTGATTGAATAATTGGGACAATTGGGTTTTAATGGATGGAGAGTTGATCCAAGATTTGATCTTGCAATCACTTCCGGACTCTTTCTCACAAATTATTGTGAATTTCCACATGAACAAGCTATATGTCAGTCTGCCTGAGTTGCTTAAACATGTTAAAAACTGTAAAGAGTCACTTTCCAACCAAGAAAGACCAAGTCTTACTGGTAGATGATTCTTCCAGGAAGCGGAAGAGGGCCAAATGATCTTCTTAAAAGAAGAACAATTCAAAGAAGGTAAATAGAAAGGCAAAAACAAAGGACAATAAGAACAAGACTGATGCAGATAGCAAAGGAGTTTGCTTCCACTGCAATAAGCCTGGATACTAGAAAGGAAACTGTAAGGAGAATCTTACATCGGCTAACCAGAAGAAGCTTAGTGAAGCTTCGGTTACAGATATATGTTTGTTCATGATTAAAATAAATCTTTCTGTAAGTCAAAGTTCTACTTGGGTATTGAATACCGACTATAGTTCTCACGTATGCAATCCAATGCAAAGACTAAGCAGAAGTAGAAAGCTAAACAAAGAGTAAGTAATCTTATGAGTGGGAATGGAGCAAAGGTTGCTGCATTAACCATAGGAACTTATAGTTTAGCATTGCCTACGGGCAAGTCTATTAAGTTAATAAGTTATTATTATGTTCCAGTTCTCATTAGAAATATTAGAACTTTCGTTGTTGGACAAGGAAAGTTCTGGTATTATATTTAAGAACAATTGTTGTTCTATTTATAATGATAATATTTTTGTTTGAAACTGGAAGATCACTTGGTGGACTTTGTAAACTTGACTTACATAAAAAATAATTTTGCAAATTGAATAAACTAGTAAAAGAAAAAGGAGATGATCATTCAAAGAGTTGAATGTGTGTATTTGATAAAATATAAGTCTAAATCATTTGAAATGTTCAAAGAATTCAGAAGTGAAACATATTGACAAAGTATTAAGATTCTTTGATCAGATCGAGGAAAGAATACTTGTGCAATGAGTTTCTAGATCATCTCAAAGTGGTATTTTCTCATAATGGACACCTCGTGATACGCAATAATTAATTGGTGTATCTAAAAGGAGAAATTGTACCTTGTTGGACATGGTGCAGTCCATAATGATTTTTACCGACATTCTAGTATCCATCTGGGGTTATGCCCTAGAAACGGTTGCATATCTACAAAAATAAGGTAACCTCAAAAATTCGAGCCCAAGACTCTATAAAGGTTATGGATAGGAAGGATTCCTACTCTTAAGTATGTTAAGATAAGGGGTTATCCAGCTTATGTGAAAAGGTTTCAAAGATAATTTTGGGACAAAATCTGACAAGTGCAGAGTTATGGGATATCTTAAAGCAAGTTTAGGGTATTATTACTATAATCCTACACGCTGCCTTCTTGGATAAAGGTGTTTATCATTGAAGGAGCTAGTGGGAGGGTAATAGATCTTGAAGGAGTTCAAGAACCACAAAGTACTACAAGTCAAACTGAGGAACCTATAGATAGACCTATTGTACCATAACCGAATCGTAAATCTGGAAGAGGACCGAAGATACCTGGGAGGTATGGATTCATCATAGAGGATGATGATGAGGTACACATCATAGAGGATGATGATCCAGTTATATACGATAAGGCTATGAGTAGTAGACACTCAGAGAAATGACAGATGGCCATGAAATCCAAAATGGACTCCATGTATGAGAACCAAGTATAGATTCTGGTTACTCCACCGAAAGGCATAGTGCCTAAAGGGTGTATATGGGTCTTTAAGAGAAAGATTGAGGCAAATGGCAAGGTGGAGACCTATAAGACCAGACCTGTTTAAAAGTTTTTTTTTCAAGTCAAGGAGTTGACTATGATAAAACCTTATTACTGGATAATGCTCATGTCCATTTGGATTTTACTTGCGATTACAGCTTATTACGAAATCTGGCAAATGGATGTGGAGACGTCCTTCCTCCATGAAGACTTGAGGAGAATGTATGTATGATACAGCCAGAGGAATTTGTTTCAAAGGTTGAAGCAAATCATGTATATAAGCTACAACGATCCATTTATGGATTGAAGTAAGCTTCTCAAAAATGGAACATTCATTTTGATGAGACAATCAAAAGAGTTTGATTTTATCAAAAATGAGAATGAACCTTGTGTGTACAAAAGGGTTAGTGGGAGCGCTGTGACATTCTTGGTATTATATGTTGATATACTACTGATAAGGAATAATACACCAATGCTACAATCAGTAAAGATAAAATTGTCTAAACATTCCTCCATGAATAACTTGGGAGGAACATCCTATAAATTGGGGATATAAGTCTATATAGATAGATTTAAAAGGATATTCGGCTTGACCCAAGGAACGTATATTTATTTGATGCTAAAGGCGTTTAGCATGGCAAACTCCAAGAGAGGTCTTATGATGATGAGTCATGGAGTGTATCTCTCTAAAATTGTCTCCAATTAAAAGAGAGATCGCATGAGTTACTATCATATATGCAGTGAATATATAAGGCCTGATGTTGATCAGTCATATTCTGGAGAAGATCACTGTAAGACAGTAAAAAACATCTTTAAGTACCTAACCAGTATTAAAAATGTGATCATGATAAATGGTGGGTCTGAATTAAACTTGAGGGCTAAATAGACTCAAGTTTTTCAGACTGACCAAGACGATAACAAATTCACTTTAAGGTAAATCGTTACCTTGAAAGGTGGTGCAGTGAATTGAAAAGTTCCAAGCAGCAAAGAGTTGCTGGTTTAGTGACAAACACAAAGTATATAGCTGTAAATGAAGCTGCAAGTTGATTGTTTGGATGAAAAGTTCATTACAGAACTATGAATAGTTCCTAAGTCTCATCTTGGATTCAAACAAGAGTTGCGGCACTTTCATTTGATTAGTGGAATCATTGAAAGAGGAAAAGTCACTATAGAGATAGTGGACTCTCGAGAACAACATTGCATATCCATCTATTGAAGCTTTATCCAACAGCAGGATGATCGTCACTTAGAGAAGAAGGGTATTAGATACCATGGCGATTGGCTTTAGTGCAAGTGGGAGATTGAAAGTAGTATGCACACAAGCCAATCATATTTGATATGATGTAACATATACTTTGTAATCTTGTTCAGTTATTAAAGGCATTTTACATTATCTACATGGTGCTGTTATATTAAATGTGATAAACCCATAGTTTTGAGCAATGCTTTTAGAATCATGATGGTGATTATGCTAATGAGATCTAAATTCAAGATAGCTCATAAACTAAAATCGTTCATAATCGTTGGATTACTAAAAAGGGGATTAGTGAATCCGGATAGATTAGTACATACGTTGCTTGCTCTTATGAAGAGGATGATTGATCTCATAATCATTTGTGTGGAGACACTAAAGCAAGTATGTAGGTGCTTATTAGAGAATAAGTTCACTGAATGTGGCTCGCTAAGGAATGCTTAATGGAGTTTTACTCGCCTGTCAATAGGAATTCCTCTAGTGATAGTAGTACAATTGATCCTTGGACTTGAGATCATCATAGTATCTTGTGTATGATGAGTTATACTTTGACATGTCCCTTAAGACCTTTAGGGTATATCAAAGGGTATGATTGGGTATAATAAGTTATACATGGAGATAGGTGAATGATCAACAAAGAATCTACCACTTCTAGTAAAAGGAGAGAATGTCCTATGTGATTCGATAAATGACGACTCAGAAGTCTTTGGCCAAAGCAGAATGAAATTAGAAAGGAGTTTCTAATTTGCATTATCAGAGTTGTGCATTTGAGAATCGAAATACATATAATTAAATAAAATAAGACTTGACAGTAATTCCATGTCTTATATTTAATTGGGACATTGTATGGTAGAAGGATTAAATTGTACGGTAACTATTCACTGAAAGGTTCTTTTGTGATTAATGTTGAAATCTATATTATCTGAAAAGTCGTTGATCGCTAAGGGGGCTTACCCTTATTGTAGAATAAATATTATTTATTTAAATAAATTAAATAGTTTAATTTATTTATTTAAATAAGATTAGAATTGTTCTAATTGATTTATTCACAACCGGTTTAATATGGAGAACCTAAAGGGTCACACCGCAAAAGAAAAATATTTGTTTAAGAAGTAAATGACATAATTGTAATAATAAGTTAAGTGTATTTAATTTAATCTATAGAGATAGAATAAATTAAATAGCTTAATATTTATTATTTAATATTTTAGAAATATTAAATATAAATTAATAAGAGGAGTCTTATTATTATTATTATTATTATTACCATTACTATTATTTAATTCCTAATAGAGATTGAGAATTAATTAATAGAAGTACTCTCTCATGCATTCCTAATTGGATTAGGAGTATAATTAATTAAAGGAGTTTAATTAAAATAAAAACCCTAATCCTAAATAGTTTAGGAGGGTTCCCTATATCTATAAATAAGAAGAGTCTTATCATGATTTAGGGTGAGACAGTTACACACTCTTCCATATGAATTGGAGAGAGAGTACTTGCAATTTCTATAGAGATAGAAACTAGGGTTTTTCCAACACCCATCTTCTTGAACAACTATTATTCCTTGGTGGATCACCTCTAGAGGCCAAACACTTGGGTGGCTAACGTTGATCAAAGGAAGAAATTTAATCGGTGGATTTCAAGGAGAATGCGAAGGAATTGGAGGTGAACTTGTACCTGAGGAATCTTTGATTCATGAGGGTATAATTCTATATCTCTATCTCTTTCGTTTAATTGATAATTGAGCACATGGATGATCATGGTGATGGTTTGTAAGAAAAAATTTAAAATCCATTTTTATCGCGCTTCCGCACTATTTATGTAATTTGATTGTATGTTCGCGCTATATAAAAACCTAAAACCTCCTTCTTGCTCATCCATTCAAACCATCAGCTGATAATAAGTTTAAAAAGAGAGAGAGCTGCCTAGCTTACTTGAAGGAGAAGAAAAGAGAAACAAGAGAGAGGAAGAAGAAGTTCTAGAGGGAGAAAAAGAAAGGAGTGCACAAGTGAAGAAGGAGCCAAAGCAAAGAAGAAGAACATTATCCAAGCTCTATAGCATTCAAGGAAGAGATTCAAAGAGGTAAACAAATAACCAAAATCGATTCCATTTGATTTTTGTAAAGATTTTTCGAGTTTGTGTGGTTTTTGAGCTCTTGAGCTTGGGGTTCGTTTTATCTTGCGATTCTTATTGTTATTGTTGTTGTTTGTTTTGGATATTTATAAATGTTGTTAAGAGACCATGTAAGCTATTAATATCATTAAAATGGAACAAAAACGCAAGAAATCCTTACCTTGGCTTAATGGAGCAAGAACAATGGACATTTTTGGACAAATATGGACTGTTGGACGGTTTAGAGGACTTTGTAGCTATGATTTCATGTTTAATTAATTTGTTTGTTGTTATGATGTTGTAGTTCTATAGGTTACGAAGCTAACCCAGTTAGAATGGAGTAAAAAGGTGTTAAAACAAAAATTTGGTGATGATTTTAGTAAAGAACATTTAGAACACCTAAAACAGAGTATGAACTTAGTACTTTGGCCTAAGATTTAGCTATGTTAATGTTAATAGATAGCTTTGAATTTTTGATATGTTGTAGCTCTATGTCTTAGGAGTCCATAGAGTCCAAAATGGACTCATTTGGACGTCTAGAGAAGGAATTATGGTGGTTGGAAGCAAGATAGGTCATGAGTAACAAAAATCGCGAAGCTGGGCAAGCAAGCACCATAGGTTCCTGGATCCCAGCACTGGGGCACTGGTATTAGGCTTGGTTTCAGCGCTGGGGCGTTAGGCCTCATGGTGAAAGGCAGTTTTGAGGTCCTTTACTAAAACAGGCATAACTTTCTCATACGAACTCGGATTGAGGTGATTCAAGATGATCCGGAACAAAAAAGAGTAGACCTACAACTTTCATTTAATAAGTTTTGAGATTTAAGGTCGGGAACAATTCCCAAATTGGCCATCTTTAGGACTATTGTGTGGTTAGAGACAATCGGAGGGCATCAGACATAAGCGTGTGCAACGTGCAATGTTTTTGAGACTAAGTTATGATGTTCTAAGTTCTAGAACATCAATGTTATGATTTATAATGATACTTAGAATTAACCAATGAGTATTAGATAAATTGAATGGGCGTGCTAGGCGTACGTAATTACGTGTTGCTTGGGCATTCGAATAGGCAAGTTTGGCATACGGATGTGCAAACGTCATAATACCATAACTAGTGTGTATAACCATGTTTAATATTTTGTTTCTAATATGAATGAGACATTATAGAGTAGTATAAACTAATATTTGGCATCCGTTATGTCACTAATTGTTATGTGAATATGTACTTATATGTGTAGGATAATTGAAGAGCGTGTGTTATAATTTTGTAGCAGACGCTCAAGGCAAGTTTGCCTAACCTTACTCGAATTATACTTAAGCAAGTTTCTTATCTTATACAAATGTTGTATATTGTGCAAGTTCACTTACCTTACTCAAGTTATTTATTGAGTAAGTTTCCTAAACTTGCCCAACCTTTATATTTGAGTAAGTATTCTATCTTATTGTAACTTTCATGACTCAAATCAAGTTATTACTTTCAAATTTTATTAGTGGATTAATTATTGTCAATTACTCCACATCAAAGATAATTATTGATATTCGTACCTTGTGCATTTAAATTCGTGATCTGTTGTTGGATTATGAAACGTTTAAGTTCTTCATTCACGAACTGTTTAAGGAAATAGTCTATGCCATTTGTTTCGGCTAGACATGTACAAGTTATTATTTTAAAAGCTATCTAAATCAGTAGTTGGTACGGATTCTTAGACTGAGAGAGCAACCCTTATTAGGGGATTATAATGTGTCGGTTATTCGATGCAGTCAGAGTTAAATGTTATGCATATACATAGGGTACGAGAGGCTGATCCCCTCAAGTACTACTGACGGGGCCAGGTTTTTAAAAGAGTCAGTTGAATGATTGATTCTTGGGGCCAAAAGTTCATGGTCTATTGGACCACTCAGCAGTAAATAATCAATATTCATTATTTCATTTGAACTTTGATTATATTGTTAGCTATTTCTTCAATGTTCTTAAATTGTTAAACTATGCAATTATTATTCTCATTCATTCATGATATATCTTCCTTATTCATTTTAAACTTGCTGAGTAAAGTAGTTGCTCACCCTTGCTATATCATGAACCTATTGCAGTTAAGCCAGAGAGTTCCAAAGCGGACAAAGGCAAAGGAAAGCTTAAGGAATAGTTATATGTACTATCCCATTATGTAATCGTGGAATCGTGTTGTATTACTAATGTATTTCGTGATGTATTTATTTAAGGTTATAGACCTTGGGACTGTAGTAAACCTTTTGTAATGAACAACATATGTTTATTTATTCCGCATTAGTTGATTTATGTTGTTTAGAGGTACATGGATGTACTTTATCGTGAGCACTAGATTCAAGGTATTGGTACTTGAATTTGGGGGTGTCACATGTTGGTATCAAAGCTGTAGGTTATAAACACTAGGACGCGAAACCTAGGTTATAACCTTAGAAGAAAACTCGTGTAGAGTATGCTAGGAGACGAATCGAGGAGATTCATCGAGTTGTAGGTGTCGGAGGTCGATTGTGGAAATTCATCTAGCCGAGTTTGTACATAATGAAATATAAATTCATCCCATCAATGAATGTATTTTGTTATGGTACTATTTGTGTTGATTGTCAGTGATATCTTTGTTGTGGCTGTAGGATGCCTGAGTTTAGCCAGTCGAGTTGGGGCCTCTTGGCGAGAGATGTTGAGTGGAGTAGTAGACTGGAGCAGTCGGAGCAACGGGGAGCGAGCCTACAGGTAGAGGTGGAGGCTCGGCGAACCCAGTTAGAGAAGGATGAATAGAATGGGCTATGCATTTAGCATGGCGAGTAGTAGATGGATGGATGGTGTGCACCATCATCCAGTTGAGGAGGGACAAACTCATCTCACCTTAAGTCGAGAGTTGATGACCTAGTTAGGGCAGTATGTTAGCGCTGTGGACCGCAGTATGCTTAGTTAGACTGTTTTGTTTGTGTGCCTAACATTATGTGATTTGTGTTTGTAAACCCCAACCTTAGTATATGTTAGGGGTGGTTGTTAGTAGTAAATCTTTACCTTTTTGTGGTGTGAAAGGATGGATGATGTCATTCATAGCGGTATGCTATAGAGTAATCATGTGTGATGTTTTGACTGTTAGTACATGAGTGTAAACGTTTGTGTTACATGTGTTGCTTTATTGTCGCTCTAGAATAGATGCTTACAAGGTGTGATGGGATTATAGCGTTAAGTGTTTTCTATTAAGCAAAGAAAATGCCGCCTAGATACAGAATTCGAGAACAACAAATCCCCGAGGGGTCTATTAATAACAAAAGGGGTCAGGCAGACCCCATGCAACGATTAGTCGACTCATTGGAAGGAGTAATCCAAGGCAAAACTGCGGGACCCGTGGACCCCGATCCACCGACTGTCCCCATAGTGAGTTTTAAGGATTTCAAATTAGTAGGAGCACCGGAGTTTCGTGGGACTACGGATCCGATTGAAGCCCAAACATGGGTAGAAGAAATGGAGAAAGTTTTCGAGGTCGCAAGAGTGACCGAGGAATAGAAGACGTCGTTTGCCACTTTCATGATGAAGGGTGAGGCAAATTACTGGTAGAAGACGAATAGAAGCCGAGCTGGGGAAGGCACAATTATGTGGACTCCTTTCAAGGAGCTGTTTTTTGAAAATTACTTTCCAGCAAGCACGCAGGCAAGCATGGAGATAAAGTTCTTGGAACTAAAGCAAGAAGCATGTCAGTTACAGAGTATGCCGCAAAATTTAGTGAGTTAGTTAGGTTTACTCCACATCAGGTGGACACCGAAGCTAGGCGAGCGAAGAGATTTGAACAAGGGTTGAAGCCTTAGGTGTATAGTAAGGTCGTGGTTCTGCAGATTAATTCATTTGCTACGTTACTTGAGAAAGCAATTATTGCTGAAGGAGGAAATGAAGCTTTGGCAAAACATAACCAAGATCAGAAAAAGAAGAAAAGCCATGATGGTCATAAGGAAGGTAGCAGCGGGGGAAGTAACCCAAATAAGAGAAAATAGAACGACAGTCAGATGTCGGGAAGCAAATCCGAAGGGGATGCAAAGAAGGGCAATAAATACGAGAAATGTGGGAAGAATCACTCTGGAGAGTGCATGAAAGGAAAAGGAGTTTGTTTCAACTGTGATCAACTGGGGCACTTTGCTCCACAATGCCCAAAGGTGAAGGCAGGAAGTTGTTTTTCTTGTGGCACTTCAGATCATTAGAAGAAGGATTGCCCCAGGTAGTGCTAACCAAGGGAACAACAGTAAGCTGACTATCGGAGGACCAACACCGCAAAACAGACCAGTGGCACACACCTTCAACATGACAGCATAGGATGCGATGGAATCAAAGGATGTGGTGTCATGTATTATTCCGATCAATAATATTAATGCATATGTATTATTTGATTCGGGTGCTACCTGTTAATTTGTGTTGGATGAATTTGCTAAACGGTTAAACTTACCTCTTGAGAAATTAGAGAATCTAATGAATGTGGAAGTAGCTAATAAGGAAGTTATTCCCGTAGAACATATTTATCGAGATTGTTATGCTGAAATAAGAGGATATAGTTTGGGCGTAAATTTGATTCCGATACGACTAGGAGAATTTGACGTTATCCTTGGAATTGACTGGTTATCTAGTCACGGGGCTGTGATTGACTGCTAGAAGAAATGTATACACCTAAAGACTCCGAATAAGTCAAAGGTTGTATTCTATGGAAGTAAATCGCCTAGATAATCTTGTTGTCTTACGATGATGCAAGCAAGGAGATTGCTCAGAAATGGTTACATAGGTTATTTGGCTCACGTGGTTGATACTCAAAGAGTAGGGAGTGAAATGGGACAGATACCTATAGTAAGGAAATTCCCAGATGCTTTCCCAGATGAGTTACCGGGTTTACCACCGGACAAAGAGGTCGAGTTCGTAATCGATTTAGTACCGTGGGCAGCACTGATATCGAAAGCACCGTACAGGATGGCTCCGGTAGAGATGAAGGAATTAATGATACAACTACAAGAGTTGTTGGATAAGAAGTACATTCAGCCGAGTGTGTCTGTAACGATCGGGAATTTTAAAATTTCTTGTAACCCGAGTTTATGTGACTAAAATGAATTTTTATATTTATTTATATTATTATGTGTTACGTGCTTAAAGGTTGTGATATAATCTAGAAGACGTGTATGTGTTGGATTTTACGTGTTGTGGTGTCGTTAGGGTGAATATATTGATCTTGCGAAAAATCGCAAAATCACTATTCACGAGGCACGTTTACCGAGGTACTATTCATGCCATAATATTTTTTGCGTCTTTTCAACCTTAATAAATTTCAGTAATACACGTGTGCGAAATGATAATTTTTCCAAGTGTTGGATTTTCATTTTGAGCCCGTTCGTGTTTTATTCGGTATCCGAAATATATTATATGACTGTTCCGAATAAATGGACGAATCCCATAATAATTATTTTTATGTGTTCCAATACTTATGGTAATACCCATTTTAATTTTGGGTAGAGTTATTTACCAAATTGGGTACAAAAGTGGGAGTATTCGGGTATATTTTTGTGTATTTGGGTATTTATTTTGGCATGTTACTCCAAGAGGGAACCAACCTAAACCTTTGGACCAATCAGATGAGGGAGGAGAGTGTATAGCCGGCAGCATGCTGTTATTTGGTAGGCTCAATGCCTTATTTTTTTCTTCCAATTGCTGAACTTTCTTGAGCCACTCCCTCTCATTCACCCAAAGCCACCAGCCCCCTTCACTTCTCCATTTCCATTGACAGCCTTCTTCCATCTAGCATTCCATTTTAAAATTGCTAGAAAAATATAGAGAGAGATTAGTGTGAGAGTGCTGCAGATTATTGAGAGTGAAAGAGCATTGAAGAAGAAATAGAAGAACAAGAAAAGAAAAGGAAGAAGAACACGGAAGAACAAGAAGCAAAGTGAGCGGGAGAAGAGAGAAGGAGCTCAATCCAATCGAACCTAACAAGTTTCTTAGCACCTAGAAAGGATTTACAAGGTAAACAATCAACCAACAAATTCATTCCATGTGATTTTGATAGGATTTTCGAGTTCTATTTGTTCTTGAGCTCAAACCATTGGATTTGAGCATTTCTTACAATTTTTGTTGTAATTGTTGGTTGTGGTTGATTTTTATTGTTGCTAAGACATCTTTTAAGCCATTAATAACATCAAAGTGGAACAAAAATGAAACAAATCCGTACCTTGGCTTAAGGGAGCAAGAATAATGGATAAAACATGGACTTTGGACATTCGGACCATTTTAGAGGACTTTGTAGCTATGTTTTCGTGTGTGTTTAATTTATTTGATGTTATGGTATTGTAGTTCCATGGATTACAAAGTTAACCCAATTGGAATCGAGTAAAAATGTGTTAAAACGAAGATTTGGTGTTGATTTTAGTGAAGAACACCAAGAACACCAAGAACACGAAAATAGAGCGTGAGTTGATACTTTGGTCAAGGATTTGAACATGTTAATATTAATGGGTAGCTCTAAATTTTTGATATGTTGTAGCTCTATGTCTCAGGAGTCCATAGAGTCCGAAATGGACCAATTTAAAGGTGTATAAAAGGAGTTATGGTGGTTAGAAGCAAGATAGGTCTAGAACACCAAAAAAAAAACAGAGCATTCCATGAGCTAGGCAAACGAGCACCATAACCTCCTGCTTACAGCGCTGGGGCGCTGGTATTAGGCTTGTTTTCAGCGCCGGGGCGCTAGGCCTCAGGTGGTAAAGGTCAGTTTTGACGTCCTTTAGTAAAATGGGCATAACTTTGTCATACGAACTCGGATTGAGGTGATTCAAGATAATTCGGAAAGAGAACGAGTAGACCTACAACTTTCGTTCTTTAAGTTTTTCAATTTGAGTTCTGTAGCATGGCCTAAATTGGCCATTTATAGGACTAATATGTAATTAGGGGCAATTGAAGGGTGTCGGGCATGCGCGTAAGCACATGTAATGCTCCCGACAATGTAAAATAACGTTCTAAGTTCTAAAACATGAATTTTATGATTTATAATGATACTTAGGATTAGCCAATGGGTATTACATATATCGAAGGGGGGTGCTAGGCGTACGCAATTGCGTGTCGCTTAGGTGTTCGAATAGACAAGTTTGGCATACAGACGTACAAGCGTCGTAACGCCGTAACCAGTGGGCATAACCTTGTTTAATATTTTGTTTCTTATTTGAATGAAACATTATAGAGTAGTATATAACATTATTTGGTATCCGGTATGTGACTAATTATTATGTGAATATGTACTTAATTGTGTAGGATATTAAGGAGCGTGTGTTGTAATATTGTAGCAGCGCTTCAGGCATGTTTCTTAACTCAATTCAACTTATATTTGAGCAAGTTCTCTTAAATTTATTCAAGCTATTTATTGAGGAAGTTCTATCTTACTCAAGTTATAATTGGACAAGTATTCTATTGTATTGCAAGTTTCTTTCCTTAACCCTTCTCTAACCCTTGTGTTGGGCAAGTTCTATTGTGCGAGTTAATTATTGATTGAGCAATCATTCTATATTATTGCAAGTTCCTTACTCAACTATTTTTATTTGAGCAAGTTTCCTATTTCATACAAATGTCGTATATTGTTTGCAAGTATTACTCCATTAAGCGAGTTTCTTATATTATCAAGATATTCTGAATAGGTTCCTTTACTTCAATCTTTGTTGTATTGCAAGTACTCTTAGAATGAACTGATATTCGTTCACATTATTTAACTATGCTTCGATGCATGTTATTCAAGCTTTCAAGTTCTATATTCCATGAACTGCATAAGAAAGATGTCAAAGCCAATTGTTTCGGCTAGACGTATGTTTAATCATCATTGTTGTTAAGTAAAGCTATCCGATCAAATTGTTTGGTTTGGATTCTTATGTAAAGCTGAGATGAACAACCCTCATAGTAGGGGAAATAGTATGTATGTCGGGGAAACGACACGCGCGCGAACAATATGTTAAAGGGGTTATGCATAACACCGGGTACATTAGACTGATCACCTATTGTATTAGTATGTTGGGTTATCAAATGAATTTCTGGTGATTCTAGTAAAAGTTCAGTGTCATGATGACCACTTAGTATAGAATATTTCCTCCATTTGGGAACATTGAAATCATTCGGTCCATAGAGGCCCTACAATTGTGTTAAAGAGATCATTTGTAGAAATTGTTCAAGTTCTTGAGCTATCTTTTATTCTCTTGATTCTTGTAAATTATAAAGTATTCATTTGATGATTCACGATTATTTTTATTATACTTGCTGAGTAAATTTGTTGCTCACCCTTGCTTTCCTTAAAATATTTCAGTTAGTGGAGCTCGTGGTGAAAGCTAAGGGAAGGACAAAGGTAAAGGCAAAGCCACGGATTAGCTTTGTACCGTTAAGATTATCATTTTGATTATGTATTAAGACTCGTTGACGCTTGTGATGTATTAAGACTTAATTACCCCTATGTATTAAGTTATGTTTTATAGTAGTCTTGGTTTCGAGACTTGGGATAAGATTATTTATGTTATATCAATATAAATATTCCTCTATTTCCGCTGTAAAATATCGATAGTATGATGCATGTGTTATATAGTGACGAACCAAGTCCGCGGTTCAGGTGACCCGGATTTGGGGGCGTCACAGGTTGGTATCAGAGCTTTAGGTTATAAACCTTTAGAGAGAGGTCTTTAGGCTATAACCTTAGGAAGTATATAGGGGATAAGAGTAGATAAAACTCATGTAGAGTTTTGGGGCGATCTTAGATAGACGCGTCCTAGAAAGTTGTGAAAGGTATTTACATTCCTTGCAATGAAGCTATGTTTCATTACGAGCTGCTAATAGAGTATGTCGCTTGTTGTTTACTTGTAGTACTCATGATAGACATTCTTGTAGTATTATGAGATGATGACATTAAGCTTTCTTACGTTTAGCAGAGAATGCCGCCCAGACGCAACGTACCACCCTCAGCAACACCTGAGGGATCGGTTAACAATGGAAGAGGTCCGACGGACCCTATGCAGCGGTTAGCGGATATACTGGAGAGAATGGAAAGGAGAAATGCGGTACCCGTGAATCCCAACCCACCGGCAACACTCATAACAAGTTTCAAAGACTTCAAAAGCGTAGGACCCCCAGAGTTCAGGGGAACGACTGATCCAATTAAAGTCCAGTCTTGGGTGAAGGAAATAGAAAAGGCTTTCATTATCGTACGCGTGTGGGATGACCAGAAAATGGCATTCGCCACCTATATGATGAAAGGAGAAGCAAATTATTGGTAGGAGGCTAACCAACAGCGAGCAGGTGAAGGAATGATACCGTGGGACAAGTTCAAGGAATTATTTTTCGAGAATTATTTCCCAAAGAGCATGGAAAGACAAATGCTACTGAAATTCTTGGAGTTGAAGCAAGGGGACATGACAGTGGCTCAGTACGCCGCCAAATTCAATGAACTTGCATGTTTTGCACCGCTTCAAGTAAGTACTGAAGAGCTGAAGGCGTAAAGGTTTGGACAAGGGTTGAAACCGTGGATATATAACAATGTAGCTATTCTTCAGATTGAAACCTTTAGTGCACTGTTGGAAAAAGCCATCATCGCTGAAGGAGGGATTGAGGCCCTGAATCAACACAAGAAGAATAAGAAAGGTGGAGGAGGCTATCGTGGAGGTGGCAGTAACGGCGGAAGCAATTCGGGAAAGAGAAAATGGGACGATGGCAACAGCACCAACACTAATCAGACTGGGAATAATCAAGGAGGATTTAAGAAGAGGATTGAAGCTGTTCCAAATGTGGGAAAAATCACAAGGGAGAGTACTGGAAAGGGCGCAATATCTGTTACAATTGTGGCCAAGAGGGGCACATGGCACCAAACTGCACAAACCCAAACAAGAACCGTGGATGTTATTCTTATGGATCAGTGGAGCATCAGATCAAAGACTGCCCGAAGAAAGGAAGCATTGGTGGAAACATCAACCGAGGAGGAGGCAGCAAACTGACAATTGGAGGGCCGACTCCGCCGAACCGAACCCCTGCCCGAACCTTTAACATGACTGTCCAGGATGCAGTGATTACTAAGAACGTAGTGTCAAATATTATCCCAATCAATAATATAAATGCCTGCGTATTATTTGATTCGGGTGCTACCCGTTCTTTTGTATCTGAAGATTTTGCTAAACAGTTAAATTTACCCCAAGAACGGTTAGAAAATCCTTTGAGTATAGAAATTGTGAATAATGAGGTAATTCCAGTAGAGTTTATTCTTCGTAATTGTTGCGCTGAGATTAGGGGATATAATGTTTGCGTGGATTTGATCCCAATAAGGCTGGGAAAGTTCGATGTAATATTGGGAATGGACTGGTTGTACGATCATACGGCAGTGATTGACTGTCAGAAGAAAAGTGTGAACCTTCGGACCCCTAACCGGTTGAGGGTAGTGTTTAATGGTAGCACATCGCTGAGACGTTCTTGTTGTCTTACGATGATGCAGGCCAGGAAGTTGTTAAAGAAAGGATGTGAAGGCTATTTAGCCTATATTGTAGATACAAAGAAAGAAGGTGTAGAAATTAAGGATATACCGATAGTAAAAGAGTTTCCAGATGTGTTTCCAAGTGAATTACCTGGTCTTCCGCCAGACAGGGAAATTAAATTTGCAATAGACTTAGTGCCACGGACTGCACCAATTTTGAAGGCTCCGTATCGTATAGTGCCAGTGGAGATGAAAGAATTATTGATACAACTTCAGGAATTGCTGGACAATGGGTATATTCAGCCAAGTGTGTCCCCATGGGGAGCCTCAGTTTTGTTTGTCAAGAAGAAGGACGGATCGATGAGGCTCTGCATCGACTACCGAGAATTGAACAAATCAACGATCAAGAATAAGTATCCATTGCCAAGAATCGACGATTTGGTCGATCAACTAAAAGGAGCCAGACACTTCTCAAAGATAGATTTGAGAACCGGATATCATCAGCTAAAAGTATGAAAGGAAGGTTTACCCAAAACTGCGTTCCGAACGAGATATTGTCACTACGAGTTTTTGGTGATGTCTTTCGGTTTGACTAACGCACCGGCAACATTCATGGACTTGATGAACCGAGTTCTGAAGCCGTACTTAGACAAGTTCGTAGTAGTTTTCATCGATGACATTTTGATTTATTCAAAGACCGAAGAAGAGCATGCTGATCATCTGAACAAAGTACTGGAGACTTTAAGAAGGGAGAAGTTATACGCGAAATTATCCAAGTGCAAATTCTGGATGGAAAAGGTGCAATTTTTAGGGCATATAATCGACAAAGACGGTATCTCAGTGGACCCTGCGAAAGTAGAAGCAGTTAGTAACTGGGAACAACCGAAGACATCGACAGAAGTGCGAAGTTTCTTAGGGTTAGCAGGGTACTATCGGAGATTTATCTAGGATTTTTCGAAGATAGCAACCCCGTTGACCAATCTGACGAGAAAGACGGTGAAGTTTGTATGGTCTGAAAAGTGCGAAGACAGTTTTCAGGAATTAAAAAGGAGGTTAAGCGAGGCGCCTGTATTGTCCCTACCAGATGATACGGGAGGTTTTGTAGTGTATAGTGATGCGTCACACAAAGGTCTTGGTTGTGTGTTAATGCAACATGGCAAGGTCATTACGTATGCGTCACGACAGTTGAAGGACTACAAGAAGCGATACCCTACCCATGACCTGGAATTAGCAGCTGTCGTCTTTGCATTGAAAATTTGGAGACATTACCTTTATGGGGAGAAATGTGAGATATACACGGATCATAAGAGTCTGAAATATATTTTCACACAGAAGGAGTTGAACATGCGACAGAGGAGGTGGTTGGAATTAATCAAAGATTACGACTGCGAAATTCTTTATCACCCAGGAAAAGCAAACGTAGTAGCAGATGCATTGAGTAGAAAGGGGAACGAGAAATTGTTTATGTTGACAACTCATGAGGAGTTAATACTAGAAATGGCGAGACTGGAGATTGAGGTGAAAAGTCCAACAGAGGCAGCAGAGAAGTTATTCGTAATTGAAGCTCGTCCGACGTTACTCGACAAAGTGAAAGAAGCACAGGAAAAGGATGGAGAGTGTGAAAGGATACAGAAAAGGATCGCAGAAAATGAGGAAGAGAAATTTCGAATCGATAAGGATGGTATCTTAAGGTACGAGGAGCGAGTGTGGGTGCCGGCCGTGACTGAATTAAGGGAGGAAATTTTACATGAAGTACATAATTTAGCATATTCTGTTCACCCAGGAAGCACGAAAATGTACCAAGATCTTCGTCAATATTTTTGGTGGCCCAACATGAAGCAGGACGTAGCAGAATACGTCAGCAAGTGTCTCACCTGTCAACAAGTCAAAGCAGAACATCAGAGACCAAGTGGGTTACTTCAACAATTAAATATACCAGAATGGAAGTGGGAGCATATCACTATGGATTTTGTGGTAGGACTTCCAATTACACAGAAGGGTAATGATGCCATTTGGGTTATCGTAGATCGATTGACGAAATCAGCACACTTTCTACCAATAAAAATCCGATTCAATTTGAACCAGTTAGCCAAGTTGTATATAAAGGAAATTGTTTCACGACATGGAGTGCCAGTGTTAATTGTCTCAGATCGAGATCTGTGCTTCACGTCAAATTTTTGGAAGAGCTTGCAACAGAGAATAGGAACACAGTTACGACTGAGTACTGCTTACCATCCTCAAACTGACAGACAAAGCGAACGAACAATTCAGACACTAGAGGACATGTTAAGAGCTTGTGTGATGGATTTCAAGGGAAATTAGGATGACCACTTACCACTGGTGGAATTTGCCTACAATAACAGCTATCATGCAAGTATCGGTATGCCGCCATATGAAGCCCTCTATGGAAGGAAGTGCAGAACACCATTAAGTTAGGATGAGGTTGGCGAACGACGACTGTTGGGACCAGAATTGGTGCAGCAGACAGCAGAAGTGGTCACAGTGATTAGGGCAAGATTAGTTGCAGCCCAAGACCGACAAAAGAAGTATGCAGATCAACATCGCTAGGCGAGAGACTTCGACGTCGGCAGTTACGTGTTTCTAAAGGTATCTCCCTGGAAAGGGAAGATACGATTTAGAAAGAAGGGAAAGTTAAGCCCGAGATTCGTAGGACCGTTCGAAGTATTGAGGAGAGTGGGTGAAGTGGTGTACGAGGTAGCCTTGCCTCCTGAACTGGAGCATATCCACAACGTGTTCCACGTCTCAGTGTTACAACCATACAAGCCCGATTATAAACACGTGATATCCTATGAGCCCATTCAAATAGAGAAAGATCTAACGTATGAAGAAATACCTATTCAGATAATTGATAGGAAAGAACAAGTATTAAGAAATAAGGTTATACCTTCTGTGAAAGTAGTTTGGCGAAACTACAATACTGAGGAGGCTACATGGGAATTAAAAGATAAGATGAAAGAGAATTACCCTTAACTTTTCGCTTAACCTTATATTGTGATTCTGGGACAGAATCCTTATAAGGAGGGGAGAATGTAAGGATCGGGAATTTTGAAATTTCTTGTAACCCGAGTTTATGTGAATAAAATGAATTTTTATATTTATTTATATTATTATGTGTTACGTGCTTAAATGTTGTGTTATAATCTAAAATATGTGTATGTGTTGGATTTTACATGTTGTAGTGTCGTTAGGGTGAATATATTGACCTTGCGAAAAATCGCAAAATCACTATTCACGAGAAACGTTTACCGAGGCACTATTCATGCCATAATATTTTTTCGTCTTTTCAACCTTAATAAATTTTAGTAATACACGTGTGCGAAATGATAATTTTTTCAAGTGTCGGATTTTCATTTTGAGCCCGTTCGTGTTTTATTCGGTATTCGAAATATATTATATGACTGTTCCGAATAAATGGACGAATCCCATAATAATTATTTTTATGTGTCCCAATACTTATGGTAATACCTATTTTAATTTTGGGTAGAGTTATTTACCAAATTGGGTACAAAAGTGGGAGTATTTGGGTATATTTTTGTGTATTTGGGTATTTATTTTGGCATGTTACTCCAACAGGGAACCAACCTAAACCTTTGGACCAATCAGATGAGGGAGGAGGGTGTATAGCCGGCAGCATGCTGCTATTTGGTAGGTTCAATGCCTTATTTTTTTTCTTCCAATTGTTGAACTTTCTTGAGCCACTCCCTCTCATTCACCCAAAGCCACCAGCCCCCTTCACTCCTCCATTTCCATTGACAGCCTTCTTCCATCTAGCATTCCATTTTGAAATTGCTGGAAAAATATAGAGAGAGATTGAGTGTGAGAGTGTTGCAAATTATTGAGAGTGAAAGAGCATTAAAGAAGAAATAGAAGAACAAGAAAAGAAGAGGAAGAAGAACACGAAAGAATAAGAAGCAAAGTGAGTGGGAGAAGAGAGGAGGAGCTCAATCCGATCGAACCTAACAAGTTTCTTAGCACCTAGAAAGGATTTACAAGGTAAATAATCAACCAACAAATTCATTCCATGTGATTTTGATAGGATTTTCGAGTTCTATGTGTTCTTGAGCTAAAACCATTGGGTTTGAGCATTTCTTGCAATTTTTGTTGTAATTGTTGGTTGTGGTTGATTTTTATTGTTGCTAAGACATCTTGTAAGTCATTAATAACATCAAAGTGGAACAAAAATGGAACAAATCCGTACCTTGGCTTAAGGGAGCAAGAACAATGGACAAAACAGGGACTTTGGACATTCGGACCATTTTAGAGGACTTTGTAGCTATGTTTTCGTGTGTGTTTAATTTATTTGATGTTATGGTATTGTAGTTCCATGGGTTACAAAGTTAACCCAATTGGAATCGAGTAAAAAGGTGTTAAAACGAAGATTTGGTGTTGATTTTAGTGAAGAACACCAAGAACACCAAGAACACGAAGATATGTTGTAGCTCTATGTCTTAGGAGTCCATAGAGTCTGAAATGGACCAATTTGAAGGTGTATAGAAGGATTTATGGTGGTTGGAAGCAAGATAGGTCTAGAACACCAAAAAAAATAGAGCATTCCGCGAGCTGGGCAAACGAGCACCATAACCTCCTGCTTACAGTGCTGGGGCGCTGGTATTAGGCTTGTTTTCAGCGCCGGGGCGCTAGGCCTCAGGTGGTAAAGGTTAGTTTTGACGTCCTTTAGTAAAATGGGCATAACTTTGTCATATGAAATCGGATTGAGGTGATTCGAGATGATTCGGAAAGAGAACGAGTAGACCTACAACTTTCGTTCTTTAATGTTTTCAATTTGAGTTCTGTAGCATGGCCTAAATTGGCCATTTATAGGACTAATATGTAATTGGGGGCAATTGAAGGGTGTCGGGCATGCGCGTAAGCACATGTAATGCTCCCGACAATGTAAAATAACGTTCTAAGTTCTAAAACATGAATGCTATGATTTATAATGATACTTAGGATTAGCCAATGGGTATTAGATATATCGAAGGGGCGTGCTAGGCGTACGCAATTGCGTGTCGCTTAGGTGTTCGAATAGACAAGTTTGGCGTACAGACGTACAAGCGTCGTAACGCCGTAACCAGTGGGCATAACCTTGTTTAATATTTTGTTTCTTATTTGAATGAAACATTATAGAGTAGTATATACCATTATTTGGTATCCGGTATGTGACTAATTGTTATGTGAATATGTACTTAATTGTGTAGGATATTAAGCAGCATGTGTTGTAATATTGTAGCAGCGCTTCAGGCAAGTTTCTTAACTCAATTCAACTTATATTTGAGCAAGTTCTCTTAACATTTTTCAAGCTATTTATTGAGGAAGTTCTATCTTACTCAAGTTATAATTGGACAAGTATTCTATTGTATTGCAAGTTTCTTTCTTTAACCCTTGTCTAACCCTTGTGTTGGGCAAGTTCTATTGTGCGAGTTAATTATTGATTGAGCAATCATTCTATATTATTGCAAGTTCCTTACTCAACTATTTTTATTTGAGCAAGTTTCCTATTTCATACAAATGTTGTATATTGTTTGCAAGTATTACTCCATTAAGCAAGTTTCTTATCTTATTCAAGATATTCTGAACAGGTTCCTTTACTTCAATCTTTGTTGTATTGCAAGTACTCTTAGAATGAACTGATATTCGTTCACGTTATTTAACTATGCTTCGACGCATGTTATTTAAGCTTTCAAGTTCTATATTCCATGAACTGCATAAGAAAGATGTCAAAGCCAATTTTTTTGGCTAGACGTATGTTTTATTATCATTATTGTTAAGTAAAGCTATCCGATCAAATTGTTTGGTTTGGATTCCTATGTAAAGCTGAGATGAACAACCCTCATAACATGGGAAACAATATGTATGTCGAGGAACCAACACGCGCGCGAACAGTATGTTAAAGGGGTTATGCATAACACCGGGTATATTAGGCTGATCACCTATTGTATTAGTATGTTGGGTTATCAGATGAATTTCTGGCGATTCTAGTAAAAGTTCAGTGTCATGATGACCACTCAGTATAGAATATTTCCTCCATTTGGGAACATTGAAATCATTCGGTCCACAGAGGCCCTACAATTATGTTAAAGAGATCATTCGTAGAAATTGTTCAAGTTCTTTAGCTATCTTTTATTTTCTTGATTCTTGTAAACTATAAAGTATTCATTTGATGATTCACGATTATTGTTATTATACTTGCTGAGCAAATTTATTGCTCACCCTTGCTTTCTTTAAAATATTTAGTTAGTGGAGCTCGTGGTGAAAGCTCAAGGAAGGATAAAGGCAAAGACAAAGCCACAAATTAAGACTCGTTAGCGCTTGTGATGTATTAAGACTTAATTACCCCTATGTATTAAGTTATGTTTTGTAGTAGTCTTGGTTTCGAAACTTGGGACAGGATTATTTATGTTATATCAATATAAATATTCCTCTATTTCCGTTGTAAAATATCGATATTATGATGCATGTGTTATATAGTGACGAACCAAGTCCGCGGTTCGGGTGACCCGGATTTGGGGGCGTCACAGTGTCACCATGAGGAGCACCCATGCTATTTGTAAAGAAGAAAGACAGATCGCTAAGGCTTTGTATTGACTATCGGGAGTTGAACAAAGTCACGATTAAGAACAAGTACCCGTTGCCCAGGATAGACAATCTTTTTGATCAACTTAAAGGGGTGAGGTATTTTTTGAAGATTGACTTGAGGACGGGGTATCACCAGCTGAAGGTGAGAAAGGAGGACATACCGAAGACAGCATTCAGAACTCGATACGGTCACTTTGAGTTTTCGGTGATGTCGTTTGGGCTGACGAATGCGCCAGCAGCATTTATGGACATGATGAATAGAGTGTTCAAGCAATACTTGGATAAGTTTGTTGTCATGTTCATAGATGACATTCTAGTCTACTCGAAGACAGAGGAGGAGCACGTCGAGCATCTGAAGATAGTATTAGAGACACTGAGAAAGGAGAAGTTGTATGCGAAATTTTCCAAGTGCGAATTTGGGCTACAAAGGGTGCAGTTTCTAGGGCACGTGATTGACAAGGATGGTGTATCAGTGGATCCTGCGAAGGTAGAAGCAATAATAAATTGGGAATAACCAAAGACACCGATAGAAGTCCGAAGTTTCTTGGGATTAGCGAGTTACTATCGGAGGTTTATTCAGAACTTTTCAAAGATAGCGACACCGTTGACAAATTTGACAAGAAAGACTGTGAAGTTTGTATGGACGGATAAGTGCGAAGAGAGTTTCTTGGAGTTGAAGAAAAAATTTAGTGAAGCACCTATGTTATCATTACCAGATAATACAGGGGGATTTGTGGTGTACAGTGATGCGTCACACAAAGGCCTTGGGTGCGTATTGATGCAGTATGGAAAGGTCATTGCGTACGCGTCACAGTAGCTGAAGGACTATGAGAAGGGGTATCCAACTCATGACCTGGAACTAGCGGCAATGGTGTTTGCTCTGAAGATTTGGAGGCACTATATGTATGGGGAGAACTGTGAAATATACACAGACCTCAAAAGTCTGAAGTATGTCTTCACTTAGAAAGAGCTAAATATGAGGCAGCGGCGATGGTTGGAGTTGATTAAGGACTATGATTGTGAAATTCTGTACCATCCCGGTAAAGCTAATATAGTAGCTAAGTAGGAAGGGTAGAGAAAAGTTGATGCTGACAGCTCAAGAAGAACTGATAAAAGAAATGGAAAGACTGAAGATAGAATTTAAGTATCCGACAAATACAGACGAGAAACTGTTCGCAGTGGAGGCGAGTTCGACTTTATTAGATAGGATAAAGGAGGCTCAAGAAAAGGATGATGAATGTGTTGCTATAAGGGAGCGAATCTCTGAAGGAGAGGAACTGAAATACAAAACTGATAGCACGGGATTGCTAAGGTTTGATGGGAGGATCTGGATACCGATGGTTCCGGAGTTAAGAGAAGAGATTCTGCAAGAAGTTTATTCTAGAAGGTATTCGATACATCCTGGTAGTACCAAGATGTATCAGGATTTGCACCAACACTTCTAGTGGCCGAACATGAAGAGGGAGGTCACGGAATATGTGATACGATGTTTGACATGTCAAAGGGTAAAAGTAGAACATCAGAAACCGGGTGGACTGCTACAACCGCTGGAGATTCTGGAGTGGAAATGGGAGCATATCACGATGAATTTTGTGACGGGGCTTCCACCAACTCAGAAGGGTTATGACGCGATTTGGGTGATCGTGGATCGTTTGACTAAATCTGCACATTTTTTACCAATCAAGATAAGGTACAATCTGGAGCAGCTAGCAAAGTTATATGTGAAAGAGATGGTGTCGTGACATAGGGTACCAGTATCTATTGTATCTGACAGAGATCCGTGTTTCACGTCGAATTTCTGGAACAGCTTGCAAGAAAGGTTAGGAACTCAGTTGAGGTTGAGTATAGCGTATCATCCTTAAACGGGCGGGCAAAGCGAACGAACGATTCAGATGCTTGAAGACATGCTTAGAGCATGTGTGATGGATTTGAAAGGCAGCTAGGATGACCACCTACCATTCATGGAGTTTTCCTATAATAACAGTTATCATGCAAGTATTGGCATGCCACCATATGAAGCATTATACGGGAGGAAGTGTCGAACACCTCTGTGTTGGGATGAAGTCGGTGAATGAAGACTGTTGGGACCTGAATTAGTGTAGCAGCATGTGGACGTTATCAAAGTGATAAGAGCTCGATTGGTAGCGGCTCAAGATAAACAGAAGAAATACGCCGATTTGTATCGTCAAAAGCGGGACTTTGAAGTTGGCAGTTTTGTGTTTTTGGAGGTATCTCCCTAGAAAGGGAAGATTGATGAGTGAGTTTTATACCTACGTATCAGATACATTTTAATATGGGTTATTATTTATTTTCTCGGTATATAGTTACTTTTCATGCATATTGTGTGTTTTTGTAGGTTGCATGTGTTGGGAATGGATTTGGTGAGTTTTGAGCATAACAGCAGCAAAAGGAAGGAAAAAGTGCAGAAAGTCAAGCAGCGCGACCGCGCCAAAAATGAACTAGGGAGCAGCGCGGTCGCACCGGTCTCCAGAGTTAGAAAAAAAATTATCTGCCAGTGCAGCGCGGCCGCACCCAATTCAGGATTATTTCCAGCGCGGTCGCGCCGATTCGGGATATTGACCAGAGTTGACTTTTTGGCTTTAATGAAGCAGATGATGTGTACTTAATATTCAGACTTCTAAATCTTTTAGGATTGAGATTAGACGTTATAAATAGTTGTTTTAAATCAGTTTTAAGGTTGTTAAACTTATTATTAGAAAACCCTAATTTTGGGAGCAAATTGTAAAGACTTGAAGCAAATTGCTAGCAGGAGGAAATCAAAGCAGGAGCTAGAGAGAGATTCAAGGATTGCTTCATCAGTTTTTGTTCTTTTCTCTATCTTTTACTTTTGAATTTTTGAATGCTATTAAATTTGTGGATAATGGATTCTAGTTTAATTATGAACTAAATTTCTTTTAAGGCTATAACGGATCTTCTGTGTAGCTTTGTTTGATATGCTTCTTGGTTAATTATGGTTAATTATTATTGGATTGGCTATTATGGTTTATGCTTAATTGTCTAATTATTTGGCCAATAATTACCGGGATAATCTATATGAATTTGAGAGATGAAGTATAGATTTAGATCTGACCATAGTAACATGTGATTTTGTTTTCTACTTGTCGTTGAAAATCATGATTTGTGTTTAGGATAGAGATATACCTATTCACCACATGTAATCTAATAGGGAACCTGAACTGTAAATCCTTTTTAATTGTAATTCACATAGAGATATAGTGGATTAGTTAACTAGGGTGTTCATCTTGAGTCTATCATCTGTAGATTTGAGTTGATTGGTTTATCATACATTAAGAGATGGTCATAGATATTGATAAGTTCTCGATTAACAATTCAAGATAATTAACATAATTTGATGGTAAGTATGTTGAGAAAAGTGAAGCAATCAGTGAAGTTGTAGTCTTAAGTTTTTAAAAATCTGTTTTCAAACTTGTGGTAGTTAGCTTTATTATAATTAATTAATTAATTTCAGAAATTTACAAATATTTGATCAATTATTTAATAAAATTGGGTTAATAGAGAATTGATATTTATCATTATAAAATTAGTTTTCTCCGTGGGAACGATACTCTACTTATCACTTTATTACTTGTGGACTGCGTATATTTGCGTATTTTGTGCTAGTATAGATTTAGGCAAACAAGTTTTTGGCGTCGTTGCCAGGAAACAATTGGTGTTTATAATTTTCAAGTATCTATTTTATTAATTCAGTTTTAGTTAAACTTTCTTTTTGTTTTTCTTGTTATTCCCTGTTTTAGGTGATTTCGGTTTGTTTATGCAAACACGATCAAAACAGCCGAAACTTATACAGTGCGAGGACAATCTTGAGAACAAGTTACGTCAGTTGAGAAAGTTTTCCAATGAGACAATCGAGAAAGAGAAAATGGCTAACGAAGAGCAGAAATCACCGAGAGAATATGCCATGCCTAAAATAGATGAGATCAAATCAAGCATCACGAGGCCAACAATCACTACACACACTTTTGAGATTAAATCGGGTACAATTTAGATGATTTAAAACTTGGTACAGTTTGGGGAATTGGTCAATGATGATCCGAATGAACATTTGGTGAGCTTTCTTAAGATTTGTGATACATTCAAGTACAATAATGTTTCAGATGATGCGGTTAGATTACGTCTATTTCCATTCACTCTGAGGGATAAAGCAAAGAGTTGGCTGCATTCGCTTTCGCTGGGATCCATCACAACCTGGGATGACTTAGCCCAGAAATTTCTTGCGAAATTCTTTCTGCCGGCTAAAATTGCTAAGATGAGGAACGATATTGCTACCTTTGAGCAACAACATGGAAAGTCACTGTATGAGGCTTGGGAGAGGTTCAACGATTTATTAAGAAGATGTCCACATCATGGGCTATCCAAGTGGCTACAAGTTCTGGCAGTGTATAATGGGTTAAGTAGTAACACTCGGATGAGCATAGACGCAGCTGCGGGAGGAGCACTTATGGCCAAGAGTTTTGATGAGGCTTTTACTTTAGAAACAATGGCTGCAAATGACTATCAATGGCCAAGTTCGAGGATGAATCAACATAAGGTAGTCGGGGTATTAGAAGTCGACGCAGTCACAACATTAGTAGCTCAGATGGCAGCTATGTCTAAGAAGATCGATGCTATAGCAGAGTCAAAAACTCAGCAAGTAGCTTATGTTTGTGAGCTGTGCGCGGGATCACATCATACAGATTATTGTGCCATTAATCTTGATTCAGTACATTTTGTGAGTAGCTACCAACGTCCTCCAAACCCATACCAAAACACTTACAATCTGGGGCAAGGAACCATCCTAATTTGTCATGGAGCAACAATCAAAATCATCAGCAAGCTCCTAGATCATCATAATCAACATCAGCAGGTAGCTACACAGCCACAAACAGAAAAGAAATCAGATTTGGAAGAGCTCTTGATGAAGTATATGGCGAGTAAAGATGTATTGGTAAAGAGTCAAGCAGCTGCCATCAGAAATCTGGAGAATCAAGTGGGTCAGATGGCAAATATTTTGAACAACAGACCTCAAGGATCATTGCTGAGTAACACATAAGTTAACCCAAAGAGAGATGGTAAGGAGCAATGTCAAGCTGTCATACTTAGAAGTGGGAAGCAACTTCTGACGGATAGCGCGACCGCGCCTGAAATACAAGGAGAGGCAGTGCGGCCGTGCCCTACTCCAGTTTCAGATTCTGCAGAAAATTCAGCAAAGAAAGAAGAGAAAACGGAAACTGAGCCAAAAGAAAAGGAGAAAGCAAATTAGTCCGTAGTACCCTCCAGTTCCATATCCACAGAGATTTCAAAAATAATTAGACAAGCAGTTTTCCAAATTCCTCGAGGTTTTTAAGAAGCTACAAATCAACATACCATTTGCAGAAGCTCTAGAGCAGATGCCAAGCTACGCCAGGTTTATGAAAGGAATTTTATCAAGGAAGAAAAAGCTTGATGATTATGAAACAGTAGCGTTAACTGAAGAGTGTAGTGCGATATTGCAAAAGAAGATGCCGCCAAAATTGAAAATGAAAGTAGTATGCACACAAGCCAATCATATTTGATATGATGTAGCATATACTTTGTAATCTTATTCGGTTATTAAAGGCATTTTACATTATCTACATGGTGCTGTTATATTAAATGTGATAAACCCATAGTTTTGAGCAATGCTTTTAGAATCATGATGGTGATCATGCTAATGAGATCTAAATTCTAGATAGCTCACAAACTAAAATCATTCCTAATCGATGGATTACTAAAAAGGGGATTAGTGAATCCGGATAGATTAGTACATACGTTGCTTACTCTTATGAAAAGGATGATTGATCTCATAATCATTTGTGTAGAGACACTAAAGCAAGTATGTAGGTACTTATTAGAGAATAAGTTCACTGAACGTGGCTCGCTAAGGAATACCTAATGGAGTTTTACTCGCCTGTCAATAGGAATTCCTGTAGTGATAGTAGTACAAGTGATCATTGGGCTCCGTAATTTTTTTTCTTCCCCATAGAGGAAATAGAGTCATTCGTTGGTAGATCATCATAGTATCTTGTGTGTGATGAGTTATACTTTGACATGTCCCTTAAGACCCTTATAGTATATATCAAAGGGTATGATTGGGTATAATAAGTTGTACATAGAGATAGGTGAATGGTCAACAAAGAATCCACCACTTCTAGTAAAAGGAATGAATGTCCTATGTGATTTGATAAATGACTACTCAAAAGTCTTTGGCCAGAGCAGAATGAAATTAGAAGGAGTTTCTAATTTGCATTAATCATAGTTGTGCATTTGAGAATCGAAATACATATAATTAAATAAAATAAGACTTGACAATAATTCCATGTCTTATATTTAATTGGGACATTGTATGGTAGAAGGATTGAATTGTACGGTAACTATTCACTGAAAGGTTCTTTTGTGATTAATGTTGAAATCTATATTATCTGGAAAGTCGTTGATCGCTAAGGGGGCTTACCCTTATTCTAGAATAAAAATTATTTATTTGAATGAATTAAATAGTTTAATTTATTTATTTAAATAAGATTAGAATTGTTCTAATTGATTTATTCACAACCGGTTTAATATGGAGAACCTAAATGGTCACACCGCAAAAGAACAATATTTATTTAAGAAGTAAATGACATAATTATAATAATAAGTTAAGTGTATTTAATTTAATCTATGGAGATAAAATAAATTAAATACCTTAATATTTATTATTTAATATTTTGGAAATATTAAATATAAATTAATAAGAGGAGTCTTATTATTATTATTACTATTATTATTATTTAATTCCTAAAAGGGTTTGGAAATTAATTAATAAGAGTACTCTCATAAATTTCTAATTGGATTAGGAGTTTAAATTAATTAAAGGAGTTTAATTAAAATAAAAACCCTAATCCTAAATAGTTTAGGAGGGTTTCCTATATTTATAAATAAGAGGAGTCTTATCATGATTTAGGGTGAGACAGTTACACATTCTTCCATAAGAATTGGAGAGAGAGAGAGAGTGTCGACGCCGGGTTTTTTCGCCTCGTGGGTCCTTTTAGTCTTTTCCAATTTTAGCCTCTTGATTAAATGATTTTTGGAAAAGGTCGGCATTAATGTCGACGGGGTTTTGAAAGATCGTTTTTTATGATGAGCCAATTAACCAGAGTCGCCAGTTGGTATATTTGAAATGGTTGTACCAACTCATCCGAGTTTTCGTTTTCATAAATCGCTGGCTCATGTGTGACTCCGAATTAATTGGTCTGCGAATCGAGATTCATAGAGTTCGGGGGCTTGCTTAAGCGAGGGGAAGGTGTTAGGCACCCCTCGACTTCCGTGAAACACGGTTACCGCAATCTTGAGGCTTTCCTGTCCTTTAATTCTTGAATGTATGTGTATGTGCGCGCGTGTGTGTGTGTGTGTGCCTATGTGAATGTTGTGGTGAGTTTGTATGAAAGAATCATTTTGGATTTTTAGGGAGAGTCGTGCTTTAATTTGAGAACGCTTCGGGATGTCTTTTCGGCATACACGAGAAAGCTTGATTCCCTATGAGAGAGGTTTGATTTTAATTTGTCAAAAGCCATGGAATTTTTTCTTTAGGTGTCGTTTTGGCAAAACAAGAGTTTTAAGCCTTCGTCAAAATAGGACTCGAGATCTATACGTTGCCCTCGTAACTCAAATGATGGGCAATTTCTAGGATCCCTTTAACCCTATGCACAAAGATTTAATAAAACATTACTCATTTCTAAAATCAAATTTTGTGATGTTTGAAAACGATTTCCTTTAGCTTTCTCGTTAAATAGGAGTCGACATTCGTTAGAATTCCCAATTTATTATCCTCGTGATGCTAATAACCTATTTTGATCGATTTTAGAAAAATCTTTATTGTTTTGGTTTTGAAATCAATTTCATCTCATAAATCAAATCGAGCATAAACACGCGTCGGGGCTATTCATGGGCATGTAAGCCATCAAAATAACCCCAAACGCCTACAATCACAAGTTTCACTATTTCGGGGCCTCAAACACGATTCTCGCCTTGGCGTCGTTTTAAGGCCCGACGATTACATATTTATAATGAAAGGTACATCGAATTTATTACATATATCAAAAGATGTCCATCATCGGATTTGGACCACGGGGTCGCTCTCCTAGGCTCACATCCAAAATCGCTACACACCCACAAGATCCTAAGAATAACAATCTAAATAAACTATGCATAATACATCATTACAACGAGCTAAAATTCACCAAATGGATATCATCGGGCCATTAGGAGGAATTTCGTTCCATTTGGGAAACCTCACTAATAGCCCTCAATCCATGGATTCACAACAATATACGAGAACAACTACATTTAATATAATTTGAATGACAAAAAGCTTAACAAAAATGGTAAAACAAAATGCTAAAACGAAGGATTTTTCACCTTGCAAAATAATCCCCACAATATGTATGAATTTGTGTATTGAATAGAATAGAAAATATGAGATGTAATCTCCCAAAATGGGTACAATTGCTCACTATTTCTCACTCTTTTCTCTCTTGATTTCTCTTATTTTCTTGCTGTTTTCTCTTTCTTTTTCTTTCTTTTTCCGCCGCTGCTGCTGCTGAACCTCTCTTGGATGAAATGAAGAAACTGAGCTGAAATAGGCTGCATTACGGCAGCCGCAGGTAGACCGCAGATTGATCTGCGGCTGGCTGGCCACCCCCCATCGCACTCAGCTGGTTTCCTGGTTTCGAGTCCCGTGCGCACTCAATTATTATTTTAATCGCTTGGCCGCAGATTGATCCGCGACTGGGTGGGCTGATTTTCTCATTTTCTGAACCGAACCTCGTTTCTCGTGTCGGATCATCGGCCTTTGCTGAAAGGCTTGCATTTTGCAGTCCGGGAACCGCTGGGAAAAGTGCCACATCATTCATGGGTGTTTGCTTTGCCCGCCGTCGTGTCAGCCTTGATCGCAAGTCGTCGTGGTGGCTCTGATTGTTCGCACTTATGTCCACCCTCCGTCTCGCAGGTCGGTCATTTACCGAATTTGCCCTCCTGTCAGGGTTAGTATACCAAGTGCAAAATTTGGGTGTCTACAGCTGCCCCTCTTTATCATGTTTATGAAATGTTAAATGAAATGAACATGATAAAGAAATAGACACCCGATGCATGAATGACAGTGTCTAAGAATGACAGTACATACACGATGCAACACATGTAGCTTATGATGCAACGCAAGATGTAAAGCATGCAAAACATTCGCAAAGGTGTCAATGCATCAATCCCTGACCTGTCGCTCGTCTCGTAATCGCCGGGTCTTGTATCCGGTCGATTGTCCTGTGAGTGCCGGGTCTCGCATCCGGTCAACCCTCTCATAATCACCTTATTCCATCCTCTTGTCATCAAAGGAAGTTATTCTCCTGACTAGCTTTGAAAGGCATCCTTCGAGTTCGTCCTCGTACATCGTTCTTGGCAACCATTGCTCTTGACTCTGATAGGCTCGGACCTTGACACCTAACCTGCATGGATCACGTACAGAATTATCACTTATTCAATGCATGTGGCACAACATTTAAAATGTAAATTTGATGAAAAATGACCCCTGTACAGTCCTTTGATACGGTTCCACAGGTGTCACCGTCTGTTGGGGTTTGCTTGGATCTCAGCCCTTCCCAGGGGTCGTTGATTGTTTGGATACCAGCCCTTCCCAGGGATTCGTTGATCGCCGGTTATCGTCGCCGGTCGATCGTCTCGTCGGGGCCGGGTTTCGTCGCCGGTCACCCATCTCGTAATCGCCGATTATCGTCGTCGGTCGATCGTCTCGTCGGGGCCGGGTTTCGTCGCCGGTCACCCATCTCGTAATCGCCGGTTATCGTCGCCGGTCGATCGTCTCGTCGGGGCCGGGTTTTGTCGCCGGTCACCCATCTCGTAACCCCCGATTATCGTCGCTGGTTGGTTATTTTGTCGGAGCCGGTTTTCAACGCCGGACATCCACCTCGTAATCGCCAGTTATCGTCGCCGGTCGATTGTCTCGTCGGGGCCGGATATCGTCGCCGGTCACCCATCTCGTAACCCCCGGTTATCGTCGCCGGTTGGTTATCTCGTCGGAGCCGGTTTTCGTCGTCGGACATCCATCTCGTAATCGCCGGTTATCGTCGCCGGTCGATTGTCTCGTCGGGGCCGGGTATCGTCGCCGGTCATCCATCTCGTAACCCCCAGTTATCGTCGCCGGTTGGTTATCTCGTCGGAGCCGGTTTTCGTCGCCGGACATCCATCTCGTAATCGCCAGTTATCGTCGCCGGTCGATTGTCTCGTCGGGGCCGGGTATCGTCGCCGGTCACCCATCTCGTAACCCCCGGTTATCGTCGCCGGTTGGTTATCTCGTCGGAGCCGGTTTTCGTCGCCGGACATCCATCTCGTAATCGCCGGTTATCGTCACTGGTCGATTGTCTTGTCGGGGCCGGTTTTCGTCGCCGGACACCCATCTCGTAACCCCCAGTTATCGTCGCCGGTTGGTTATCTTGTCGGAGCCGGTTTTCGTCGCCGGACATCCATCTCGTAATCGCCGGTTATCGTCGCCGGTCGATTGTCTCGTCGGGGCCGGGTATCGTCGCCGGTCACCCATCTCGTAACCCCCGGTTATCGTCGCCGATTGGTTATCCTGTCGGAGCCGGTTTTCGTCGCCGGACATCCATCTCGTAATCGCCGGTTATCGTCGTCGGTCGATTGTTTGGATCTCAGCCCTTCCCAGGGTTTGTTATTTTTTGTCTTTTTTCTTTTTGTGGATATCAGCCCTTCCCAGGGGTGCTCACCATCTTTGTTGTGGTTCGCGTGGATCTCAGCCCTTCCCAGGGTTTGTTGTTTTTTTTCTTTTTTCTTTTTGTGGATATCAGCCCTTCCCAGGGTTGCTCGCCATCTTGTTGTGGTTCGCGTGGATCTCAGCCCTTCCCAGGGTTTGTTGTTTTTTGTCTTTTTTCTTTTTGTGGATATCAGCCCTTCCCAGGGTTGCTCACCATCTTTGTTGTGGTTCGCGTGGATCTCAGCCCTTCCCAGGGTTTGTTGTTTTTTTTTTTTTTGGATACCAGCCCTTCTCAGGGATGCTCACCATCTTTGTTGTGGTTCGCGTGGATCTCAGCCCTTCCCAGGGTTTGTTATTATTTTTCTTTTTTCTTTTTGTGGATATCAGCCCTTCCCAGGGTTGCTCGCCATCTTGTTGTGGTTCGCGTGGATCTCAGCCCTTCCCAGGGTTTGTTGTTTTTTGTCTTTTTTCTTTTTGTGGATATCAGCCCTTCCCAGGGTTGCTCACCATCTTTGTTGTGGTTCGCGTGGATCTCAGCCCTTCCCAGGGTTTGTTGTTTTTTTTTTTTTTTGGATACCAGCCCTTCCCAGGGATTTTTTTTTGATTTGATTTTGAGGGATTTCTTGAAGTGGGATGTGTGATCGGCTTCTGTCCCGGATCTCCCACCAATCATCGTCCACGTATTATGCCGCAAAAGCCATCACGGTCTGATCATTTGTGAGGTTGAAGGCGACATGCTTGTACTTTCCTGAAGATTTTCATTTTGATCGTACCTACATGCATGAAAAAGATGTTACACATGATCTAGCAAATATGGTATGGACAGATGCATGTGCACAACATATGTTTTAGATAGAAATGACCCCTGTTCAGTAAATGATACGATTCGATGGTCGTCGTTGCTTGCCAACATTTGATTGGATCACGCCTCGTCGTGAAATGTAGTTTCTAGACTTCAACATTGGTTTTGTACTCTGCCTGTTCTTGGTCGTCTTCATTTCATCGAGTTGAGGCAGTCTGTTTCGCTCTCTGTGATGATCGACAGCTATGTTGGGCTCCTTGGCCTTTTGATCATTTCTGCTGGCCAATATGTTGTTGTCCCGCATTATATCATCCTTGTATATTCTCATGCATGTGGATCATTTGGATGTCGAGGCAGTGATAGTTAGGATTGGGGAGAGGCCCAATGACGAGAAGTTCTGTACAGCCTCAGCTTCCTTCCATTTCACGATTCTTAACTGCCCTGCCTTGGCGTGTGTCGCTGCCAAGAAATTCTATCGAAAACTCGCGATGTTGACCGTGCTGAGTTATCCACAGCTCTGCAAGATCCTGCATATCAGATGACTAACAAATGCCAAAACTTGAAAGCTTGGGCCGTTAGTGTTAGCTCGACACAAAGATATTATAATCTCAACAAAAATGCAGTTAAAGCACATTTATTTTTTAATTTTTAATTTTTATTCTTTTTTATTTTTTTATTTTTTTATTTTTCTTTTTCAATCCCTCGTGAGTTGATGATTTTCTATTTGACGAGTTATGAAATCGTAAGAACACCTTCAAGCATTCATGGTCATTGTACGTGAGTAAGGTCAAATTCAAAAGAACTACCTTCCCTCGTCAAAGGTATCCTGTCTCCATTCTCGACAACGTCCTTAGCAGAATTGACGTCATATGACAAATGCACTGTGCGATGCAGCATTTAGTAGGGGTTTCTCTTCCATGACTTCTTGTTTAAGGCCGAGAGTTTTTCGTATTATCTTTTCTCTTTATTAGCCCCTTCACTTGTCTCGTTTTCTTAGGCTTTTCAAAGTTACCCATTTAACGAGTTTTGGACCAATGACTCCCGAACCAGACAGTTTTGGGGCATTAGGTGTACAGACACCCCTTCAGATTTATTTACTCGGGTAACAAAGGCCACGGTTCGAGACAAGCTGGTGGTCTGCACCATTCATTCTTTGCTTGACCTTGCGCAAGATTCATTTTCTTAGGCTTGAGTTACCCATGTAGCGAGTGTTAGGCCGGTGACTCCCAAACTAGACGGCTTTAGGGCACCAGATGTAGAGACACCCCTTAGGCTTAATTACTCGAGTAGCCCATGCCACAATTCGAATCTGCTCGGGCCTCCTCTACTGTAATGCTCGTTTTCTTAGGCTCTGAGTTACCCATGTAACGAGTGTTGGGCCAGCGACTCCCAAACCAGATGGCTTTAGGGCACCAGGTGTAGAGACACCCCTCGGGCTTAATACCTCGAATAACCCAGGCCACGATTCGAGACATTAGCTTGATAATCATTTATCGTCTGACTTCTTGATTTTAGCTTGATAATCATTGACTGTCTGACTACGTGTTAATCGCCATCAACGTCGTCATAGTTTTATACCCCACAACTGAAAGTTTGTGCAAATGCAAAGTGAAGGTTGTCACATGAGGTCGATTCTGTCGCAAACGTTGCTTTGAATTAAGGCTTTGTACCCGATCAAAAGGTCTAATCATACTAACAATCGTGCTCCACGGTTGCTTGTCAGAAATAATCCGATTCCTATCAAGCCAAATAAAATCCCCCTCACGCGGATCATCGTATCCCAGGAAAACTATGCTTGACAAATGCCAGATGATCGTACCGTTAAAGATTGAATTGACATGAGGTAGCATTTGATGATGCTGGTGCATGTTGATGGGATTGTTACATGGGTGCCAATTTGCACGTCATCATTTCCCGGGTGGTTGACAAATGCCCCAGTGCTAAGTTTGCTTTTCTTGTGATCTTCCTCGTACCGGTCGCATCGGTATCTCACTGGGCTTGACAAAAGATACGGTCCTTTGACTTGTTGAAAGGTTCGAGGGGATTTTTGATTTTTGATTTTTTTTTTCGTGACGGCTCCCTTTAATTTAGAGCGGAATTCCCCATAGCTTCGTCTTGGCAGGGCGCGATCCTTTTGAGGACTAAATCGTTTATTTTGAATTTTCGGGATCGCACCCTCTTGTCGCATGCCCGGGAGATGCGTAAGGGGCTGCCCCTCCAAAGGTGCGAACTGAGGTTCGATAGGCATACAAGGTGAGCGACAATAAATCCGGCCATCCCCGATGATTGGCGGGCATTCTTCCCATGATCGTCTTTGTGTTTTATTTGTAGCCCCCACTGCCCCACTCATTTTGGGTCGGTAAATGACTGAATCAAAATGTTTGATCTTGAATTTGTCATATATCTCCTCCTTGAGGGCATCGTTCAGATTTTGCGGCCCCTCACTTCTCCTCCAGGCTGTGGTACTGGGATTCTGTCGGAAAGCCATTCAGGGTAAATAGACACCGTGATGATTCCTGCTTTAAACCGCTTGACAATCTCGTCCTTTATTTTCATCCTCCATTCAGGCTTCAACGTTCTCAACTTTTGCTTATGGGTCGGAACCCCCCTTGATGGGCGGTCGATGTCCTATAACGTTTGTGGACAATCCACTCACGTCGCCACGGGACCAAGCGAACATATCTCCATACAGGCTCAACAACTCGGCTATTTTTTCTCTTTTTTTTTTCTTTTTTTTTTTTTCTTTTTTTTTTTTTTTTGTGTTCGAATTTACCCCTACTCCGGGTTCTTTGTGATCGTTAGGGGCTCTAACGTTTGATGGCGATGGTTTGGTCTAAACTGGGTTTGGGTTTACCTTCGACCCATCCTTTGATCTCGCCAGGCGTATTGTCGATATCTGTCTCGTCCTGCTCGATCCCCATCAGATCGAAATCTAGCTTTATACCAAAATCGTGATCCTCCTTCAAATTTGGCCTATCGCTTTGTCAGGCTAGAATGCCTCAAATCGGGGTACCTGACATAAAACAACAATGCTTGTCATATACATAAAACATTTCAGCACATGATCTGCTTTTTGGATAACATGACAAAATGACATGAGCGTGCAAGGATTTGAAATAAAACTCAGAATTTTAAAACCCATTGATCCTCTACTGGCCGGGATTCACTGCCACACTCCTGGATTTACCCCCTTCCTGGATATCACCTGCTGCACGGTCCAACTGGCCACGGTGAGGTCAAGCAATGGAGCTCATTAAGAGGTGCATGGATCGTATTGGCATGGACCTGGCATTGATGGCATTTCCTGACATGCGTATCGCAGTCAGTTTTCATGGTTAGCCAGTAGTGACCCGCTCACAGGATTCTGTTAGCCAAAAATGTTCTACTCATATGGGCTCCGCACACATCGCCATGTACTTCGTTCATTTGTCTGTGGGCTTCTTCGGCCTCCAGATATCTCAGCAGTCCCGTAGCTAGGTTCCGTTTATGCCCCTTTGGTGCTGTATATTCCCATGGCCTGCCGGATGACCAATTCGAGTCTCCAACTACTATCATCTTTTTGATTCAAATTTCCAGGGCTAATCTCAGTCCTAGGATGAATCCCTCGTATTTCGGCAGAACTGTAATTTCATGGCTATCGGCCTCTGCCATTTCGATGGATGGAGTATGGACGTTACGGCCTCTTAGTTGGGTCGTAGGGGCAATCTCGCAAGATAAACAAGGGTCGTAGTTTAGTATTGTGCCAGTTACACATTGGCGGATGCATGTCAACACTGATTCATGATTATTATTGTTTCTTTTTCTTTTTCTTCTTTTCCTTTTTCTTTTTTTCTTTTTTTTCTTTTTTTTTGTGGTCGAATATGCCCCTACTCCGGTTCTTTGTGATCGTTAGGCCACGCCTTCACGGTTCTCTAACCTTATCCTGCAAAACAAGGTCAGTGTTTGATGACATGATAGTATTTAGAAGTTTTAGAAAACCTTGGTATGTGGTATGGATGGCCTTCCTGCAAAACCATGTCAGTATTCTCTTTATATGTGCAGGTGATGTAATCACATGATACAGGACATATTTATTACGATGATGACGGTATGACAGTTGTATGCCATTTACATGACATTCATTTATTTGACTGAACGATAAAAGGGCATGAAGAAGCTTCCCCTTCGTTAGGTTTATTAGAGGCTGACCTACCCTAGGGTTACTCTCGCGGGCTTTTCGGCAGGAAGGTTCCCAAATCTTCGCAATCTACTCGTCTGAATCCTTTCGATTGGAGCGGATTTGGGTGGTGCGTTTCCTGAGCCATCTCCGGGGAGCAGCCCCTTCGAGTCCAGTAATAAGCAACCGACAGGTTCGCCTCAGGAGGAGGTACTCTCTCAACATACATTCACATTCATCGTCCTCACCGTATGCAAATGATTACTTAACAGTAAAGCAATTCCATTCAATCATTCAATTATTGGGCAAAACACACATTCACACAACAAAAGTAAAAAATCAAAATATCGCACATACATACATTTTATGAATTTTAAAAGGATAGGATAGCATCAAGATTTAAACGCGGCTTAAGCCCTCTAATGTTCCCCAGCGGAGTCGCCAGCTGTCGACGCCGGGTTTTTTCGCCTCGTGGGTCCTTTTAGTCTTTTCCAATTTTAGCCTCTTGATTAAATGATTTTTGGAAAAGGTCGGCATTAATGTCGACGGGGTTTTGAAAGATCGTTTTTTATGATGAGCCAATTAACCAGAGTCGCCAGTTGGTATATTTGAAATGGATGTACCAACTCATCCGAGTTTTCGTTTTCGTAAATCGCTGGCTCATGTGTGACTCCGAATTAATTGGTCTGCGAATCGAGATTCATAGCGTTCGGGGGCTTGCTTAAGCGAGGGGAAGGTGTTAGGCACCCCTCGACTTCCGTGAAACACGGTTACCGCAATCTTGAGGCTTTCCTGTCCTTTAATTCTCGAATGTATGTGTATGTGCGCGCGTGTGTGTGTGTGTGTGCCTATGTGAATGTTGTGGTGAGTTTGTATGAAAGAATCATTTTGGATTTTTAGGGAGAGTCGTGCTTTAATTTGAGAACGCTTCGGGATGTCTTTTCGGCATACACGAGAAAGCTTGATTCCCTATGAGAGAGGTTTGATTTTAATTTGTCAAAAGCCATGGAATTTTTTCTTTAGGTGTCGTTTTGGCAAAACAAGAGTTTTAAGCCTTCGTCAAAATAGGACTCGAGATCTATACGTTGCCCTCGTAACTCAAATGATGGGCAATTTCTAGGATCCCTTTAACCCTATGCACAAAGATTTAATAAAACATTACTCATTTCTAAAATCAAATTTTGTGATGTTTGAAAACGATTTCCTTTAGCTTTCTCGTTAAATAGGAGTCGACATTCGTTAGCATTCCCAATTTATTATCCTCGTGATGCTAATAACCTATTTTGATCGATTTTAGAAAAATCTTTATTGTTTTGGTTTTGAAATCAATTTCATCTCATAAATCAAATCGAGCATAAACACGCGTCGGGGCTATTCATGGGCATGTAAGCCATCAAAATAACCCCAAATGCCTACAATCACAAGTTTCACTATTTCGGGGCCTCAAACACGATTCTCGCCTTGGCGTCGTTTTAAGGCCCGACGATTACATATTTACAATGAAAGGTACATCGAATTTATTACATATATCAAAAGATGTCCACCCCCCCCCCCCCTCATCGGATTTGGGACCACGGGGGGTATCGCTCTCCTAGGCTCACATCCAAAATCGCTACACACCCACAAGATCCTAAGAATAACAACAATCTAAATAAACTATGCATAATACATCACTACAACGAGCTAAAATTCACCCAAATGGATATCATCGGGCCATTAGGAGGAATTTCGTTCCATTTGGGGAAACCTCACTAATAGCCCTCAATCCATGGATTCACAACAATATACGAGAACAACTACATTTAATATAATTTGAATGACAAAAAGCTTAACAAAAATGGTAAAACAAAATGCTAAAACGAAGGATTTTTCACCTTGCAAAATAATCCCCACAATATGTATGAATTTGTGTATTGAATAGAATAGAAAATATGAGATGTAATCTCCCAAAATGGGTACAATTGCTCACTATTTCTCACTCTTTTCTCTCTTGATTTCTCTTATTTTCTTGCTGTTTTCTCCTTCTTTTTCTTTCTTTTTCCGCCGCTGCTGCTGCTGAACCTCTCTTGGATGAAATGAAGAAACTGAGCTGAAATAGGCTGCATTAGGGCAGCCGCAGATCTGCGGCTGGCCGCAGATTGACCTGCGGCTGGCTGGCCACCCCCCATCGCACTCAGCTGGTTTCCTGGTTTCGAGTCCCGTGCGCACTCAATTATTATTTTAATCGCTTGGCCGCAGATTGATCCGCGGCTGGGTAGGCTGATTTTCTCATTTTCTGAACCGCACCTCGTTTCTCGTGTCGGATCATCGGCCTCTGCTGAAAGGCTTGCATTTTGAAGTCCGGGAACCGCTGGGAAAAGTGCCACATCATTCATGGGTGTTTGCTTTGCCCGCCGTCGTGTCAGCCTTGATCGCAAGTCGTCGTGGTGGCTCTGATTGGTCGCACTTATGTCCACCCTCCGTCTCGCAGGCCGGTCATTTGCCGAATTTGCCCTCCTGTCAGGGTTAGTATACCAAGTGCAAAATTTGGGTGTCTACAGAGAGTACTTACAATTTCTATAGAGATAGAAACTAGGGTTTTGCCAACACTCATCTTCTTAAACAACTATTATTCCTTGGTGGATCACCTCTAGAGGCCAAACACTTGGGTGGCTAACGTTGATCAAAGGAAGGAATTTAATCGGTGGAATTCAAGGAGAGCGCGAAGGAATTGGAGGTGAACTTGTACCTGAGGAAGCTTTGATTCACGAGGGTATAATTCTATATCTCTATCTCTTTCCTTTAATTGATAATTAATCACAAGGATGATCATGGTGATGGTTTGTATGAAAAATTTTAAAATCCGTTTTATTGCGTTTCTGCAGTATTTATGTAATTTGATTGCATGTTTGCGCTATATACAAACCTAACAGTGGCATCAGAGCCTAACCTTGTGCTAATTATCGATTATGATGATTCCATGTATGTATGGGTATGCGATTAGGATCGATTTTCTGGGCAAAGAAAAAAATATCGAACTGTGCTACGCAGCGCGGCCGCGCCGCTTCCAATTTAATCTGGAGCGAAGTCGCGCCCGAACCCAGAAACTGTTTCTGAGTGTGCAGCGCGGTCGCGCTGCTCCTAGTTCAATTTGGAGCGCGGCCGCGCAGGTCTGCAGAATTTAAAATTTTTTTATTTTGATTTTATTTATTTTCAATTAAGATAAAATGTTTATTTTTAATTAGAATATAATTAAAATTAAAAGTTTTATTTGAACTTGGAATTGGATTCTACGTTAACTAGAATAAAGGAGTTTATTCACATATGGAATAGGATTCCATGTTTCCTAGAATAAATGAGTTTATTCACATATGGAATAGGATTCCATGTTTCCTTAAAAATAAAGACGTTTATTTTGATAAGGAATAGGATTTAACATATTTTATTTTTTCAAGCAATTTTTAAGTTAAAATAAAGGAGTTTATTTGGAACTTGAAATTGGTTTCCATATTAATTAAAATAAAGGAGTTTATTTTGATTTGAAATTTGATTAGAAATAAAGGAGTTTATTTTTATTCAAAATTGGATAAAATAAAATAAATAAGTTTATTATGATTTAAATTTTGATTAAAATAAAAGAGTTTATTTTTGTTTCAAAATTGGATTTGTAGTAAACTTTTAATTGCCCATTAAATGATATCAATGCATATATGGAATGATTTTATTATTCATGAGATGAATGTTATTTATTGATGCATATAGTGATATGTATGATAATAAATATGGATTAATTATGGACTATTGACCAATGTGTGATTGAAATTATTTTATAGGATGCTTGAATGAATGAGTTTTTATAAATAGGGTCTGCGTATCTCGTCTTCTCTAATTTTTCTTAATGTAAATTTTATCTCCCTCCTATGTACTTCCCTTGACTGCTGATCAAGGTTTTTATTTATTTTAAATAGTTTATGTAATAGGATTAGTTAGAATTATTTTGAAGAATTGGAGACCAAGGAGCAAGGAGCGCTTGAAGACCCGTTTGTAATGGAGCCCAGGTTTAATGTAATAGTTATATTTAAATTTTGTTCTGGCACCCTAGGTTTGACCTTTTGGTTCACTTGGTGGCTCTAGTGAACCAAACTAGAATAAAAGTCCATAATCAATCCGGGTAGAATATAGTATTCTATATGTGCATGCTTACTATGTATATATTATATATTATATAGCATGCTTCGCATGTTAAATAATATGACGTGTATTTTATATTTATATGTGCATGCGCACTAAAGAAGATGAGACAAATAATAACAAACCCCTCAAAGAAATTATATTAAGTCCTAAGCGTTCAAAGATATTTGGAATATCGAACGTCGCCTTCTAGCATGGTAAAGTAATAGAGTATTAAATATTTAATATGAGTTTGTTGTGTCACCACAAGGCAAGTATTAAATATTTAAGATGTTGCATTATCACATTTGATGCTTATTAAGGAATTGAACATTACTGTTTTGTTGTGTCACCACAAGGACAATATTTTTCTCTTCGCATATATGGAAGTGCTAGGTTGGACTTAACTTGGATAATTTTGATTCGGATGTGTCACCACTTGATCAAAATAATCTAAGAGGCAAAAACAAGGAGTTACATAGTGATATAATTGACAATAGTTGTCTACCTATTTATTTATATATCGTTTGTTGTGTCACCACAAGGCTATATACATTTCAGATAGGATCCTTATTCTCACTAGTAAATCTTTAATTAGAATTGTCGAACTATATATCGAGGGTAATATGGTTTGATAAAAATAGTGAGGTACCAATTTAAAATAAAGACCTAATTTATTTTGATAATTAATTAAGAAATGAATGTATGCTAAAATATTGTTAAATTACAAATTCATTTACAGAATTTTACAATGTCTAATTTACTATCACTACGGAGCATATTAGATGCTAAGTAACTGGGCCAAATTAAAAGGACTGGTTAAAGAATTTGAGAATAGTTCTCAAGGCTGAAAAGTTATCTTATGTCCTTAATATGCCTTGCCCTACAATGGTTGCAGATAATGCCTCAGAGGAAGAGATTGCTACTTTTAGAAAGTGGCAATATAATGCACAGTTGGCTCAATGCATCATGCTCGCATCCATGAGTAACGAGCTTCAGCGTTAGCATGAAACTATGGATGCTCCTACTATACTCCTGCATCTTCAAGGAGTTGAAGGGTGAGGAAAGTAGGACTATTAGATATCAGATATCTATGGAGCTTTTCCGATCTAGAATGACCGATGGCACTATAGTACAGACATATATCCTAAAATGATCAATCTGATTGAACAATTAGGACAACTGGGTTTTAATGGATGGAGAGTTGATCCAAGATTTGATCTTGCAATCACTTCCGGACTCTTTCTCACAAATTGTTGTGAATTTCCACATGAACAAGCTATATGTTAGCCTGCCTGAGCTGCTTAAACATGTTGAAACCTGTAAAGAGTCACTTTCCAACCAAGAAAGACCAAGTCTTACTGGTAGATGATTCTTCCAGGAAGTGGAAGAGGGCCAAAGGATCTTCTTAAAAGAAAAACAATTCAAAGAAGGTAAATGGAAAGGTAAAAACAAAGGACAATAAGAACAAGACTGATACAAATAGCAAAGGAGTTTGCTTCCACTGCAGTAAGCCTAGATACTAGAAAGGAAAATGTAAGGAGAATCTTACAGAGGCTAACTAGAAGAAGCTTAGTGAAGCTTCGGTTACAAATATAGGTTTGTTCATGATTAAAAAATAAATCTTTCTGTAAGTCAAGGTTCTACTTAGGTATTGGATACCGGCTGTAGTTCTCACGTATGCAATCTAATGCAGAGACTATGCATGAGTAGAAAGCTAAACAAAGAGTAAGTAATCTTATGTGTGGGAATGAAACAAAGGTTGCTACATTAACCATAGGAACTTATAGTTTAGCATTACCTACGAGCAAGTCTATTAAGTTAATAAGTTGTTATCATGTTCCAGTTCTCATTAGAAACATTAGAACTTTCGTTGTTGGACAAGGAAGGTTCTGGTATTATATTTAAGAACAATTATTGTTCTATTTATAATGATAATGTTTTGTTTGAAACTAGAAGAATACTTGATAGACTTGGTATACTTGACTTACATGAAAAACATTTTGCAAATTGAATAAACTAATAAAAAAAAAGGATATGATCATTCAAAGAGTTGAATATGTGTATTTGATGAAATACAAGTCTGAATCATTTGAAAGGTTCAAAGAATTCAGAAGTGAAACAAATTGACAAAGTATCAAGATTCTTTGATCAGATCGAGGAAGGAATACTTGTGCAATAAGTTTCTAGATCATCTCAAAATGGTATTTTCTTATAATGGACACCTCCTGATACGCAATAATTGATTGGTGTATCTAAAAGGAGAAATTATACCTTGTTAGACATGGTGCAGTCCATAATAATTTTTACCGACATTCTAGTATCCATCTGGGGTTATGCCCTAGAAACGGCTGCATATCTACAAAATAAGGTAACCTCAAAAATCTGAGCCTAAGACTCCATAAAGGTTATAGATGGGAGGATTCCTACTCTTAAGTATGTTAAGATAAGGGGTTGTCCAGTTATGTGAAAAAGGTTTCAAAGATAAGTTTGGGACAAAATCTGACAAGTGCAGATTTGTGGGATATCCTAAAGAAAGTTTAGGGTATTATTACTATAATCCTACACGCTGCCTTCTTAGATAAAGGTGTTTATCATTGAAGGAGCTAGTGGGAGGGTAATAGATCTTGAAGGAGTTCAAGAACCACAAATCACTTTAAGTCGAACCGAGGAACTTGTAGATAGACCTATTGTACCACAACCGAATCATAAATCTGGAAGAGTACCGAAGATATCTAGGGGTATGCATTCATCATAGAGGATGATGATGAGGTACGCATCATAGAGGATGATGATCCATTTTTATACGATGAGGCTATGAATAGTAGATACTCAGAGAAATGGCAGATGGCCAGGAAATCCAAAATGGACTCCATATAAGAGAACCAAGTATAGACTCTGGTTACTCCACAAAAGGGCATAGTGCCTAGAGGATGAATATGGGTTTTAAGAGAAAGACTTGGGCAAATGGCAAGGTGGAGACCTATAAGACCAGACCTGTTTAAAAGGTTTTTCAAGTCAAGGAGTTGACTGTGATAAAACCTTATTACTGGGTAATGCTCAAGTCCATTTGGATTTTGCTTGTGATTGCAGCTTATTACGAAATCTGGCAAAATGGATATAGAGACGCCCTTCCTCAATGAAGACTTGAGGAGAATGTATGTATGATACAACCAGAGGAATTTGTTTCAAAGGTTGAAGCAAATCGTGTTTTAAGCTACAATGATCCATTGATGGATTGAAACAAGCTTCTCAAAGATGGAATATTCGTTTTGATGAGACAATCAAAAGAGTTTGATTTTATCAAAAACGAGAATGAACCTAGTGTGTACAAAAGGGTAAGTGGGAGCACTGTGACATTCCTAGTATTATATGTTGATATACTATTGATAAGGAATAACACACCAATGCTATAATCAATAAAGATAAAATTGTCTAAACATTCCTCCATGAATGACTTGGGAGGAGCATCCTATAAATTGGGGATATAAATCTATATAGATAGATTTAAAAGGATGTTCGGCTTGACCCAAGGAACGTATATTTGTTTGATGCTAAAGGCGTTTAGCATGGCAAACTCCAAGAGAGGTCTCATTATGATGAGCCATGGAGTGTATCTCTCTAAAATTATCCCCAATTGAAAGAGAGATCGCATGAGTTACTATCATGTATGCAATGAATATACTAGGCTTGATGTTGATCAGTCATATTCTGGAGATGATCATTGTAAGACAGTGATAAACATCTTTAGGTACTTAACCGGTACTGAAGATGTGATCATGATTCATAGTAGGTCTGAATTAAAACTAGAGGGCTAAACAGACTCAAGTTTTTCAGACTGACCAAGACGATAACAAATCCACTTTAAGGTAAATCATTACCTTGAAAGGTGGTGCAGTGAATTAGAAAAGTTCCAGACAGTAAAGAGTTATTGGTTTAGTGACAAAGCCAAAGGATATAGCTGTAAATGAAGCTGCAAGTTGATTGTTTGGATGAAAAGTTCATTACAGAACTAGAAATAGTTCCTAAGTCTCATCTTGGATTCAAACATGTGTTGCGGCACTTTCATTTGATTAGCCGAATCATTGAAAGAGGAGAAGTCACTATAGAGATAGTGGACTCTCAAGAACAACATTGCATATCCATTTACTGAATCTTTATCCAAACAGCAGGATGATCGTCACTTAGAAAAGAAGGGTATTAGATATCATGACGATTGGCTTTAGTGCAAGTGGAAGATTAAAAGTAGTATGCACACAAGCCAATCATATTTGATATGATGTAGCATACACTTTGTAATCTTATTCGGTTATTAAAGACATTTTACATTATCTACATAGTGTTGTTATATTAAATGTGATAAACCCATAGTTTTGAGCAATGCTTTTAGAATCATGATGGTGATCATGCTAATGAGATCTAAATTCTAGATACCTCACAAACTAAAATCGTTCCTAATCGATAGATTACTAAAAAGGGGATTAGTGAATCCGGATAGATTAGTACATACGTTGCTTGCTCTTATGAAGAGGATGATTGATCTCATAATTATTTGTGTAGAGACACTAAAGCAAGTATGTAGGTACTTATTAGAGAATAAGTTCACTGAACGTGGCTAGCTAAGGAATACCTAATGGAGTTTTACTCGCCTGTCAATAGGAATTCCTCTAGTGATAGTAGTACAAGTGATCCTTGGACTTGAGATCATCATAGTATCTTGTGTGTGATGAGTTATACTTTGACATGTCTCTTAAGACCCCTTAGGGTATATCAAAGGGTATGATTGGGTATAATAAGTTGTACATGGAGATAGGTGAATGGTCAACAAAGAATCGACCACTTCTAGTAAAAGGAGTGAATATCCTATGTGATTTGATAAATGACAACTCAGAAGTCTTTGGCCAAAGCAAAATGAAATTATAAGGAGTTTTTAATTTGCATTAATCAGAGTTGTGCATTTGAGAATCGAAATACATATAATTAAATAAAATAAGACTTGACAGTAATTCCATGTCTTATATTTAATTGGGACATTGTATGGTAGAAGGATTGAATTGTACGGTAACTATTCACTGAAAGGTTCTTTTGTGATTAATGTTGAAATCTATATTATCTGGAAAGTCGTTGATCGCTAAGGGGGCTTACCCTTATTCTAGAATAAATATTATTTATTTAAATGAATTAAATAGTTTAATTTATTTATTTAAATAAGATTAGAATTGTTCTAATTGATTTATTCACAACCGATTTAATATGGAGAACCTAAAGGGTCACACTGCAAAAAGAACAATATTTATTTAAGAAGTAAATGACATAATCGTAATAATAAGTTAAGTGTATTTAATTTAATCTATGGAGATAAAATAAATTAAATACCTTAATATTTATTATTTAATATTTTGGAAATATTAAATATAAATTAATAAGAGGAGTCTTATTATTATTATTAATTCTAAAAGGGTTTGGGAATTAATTAATAAGAGTACTCTCATAAATTTCTAATTGGATTATGAGTTTAAATTAATTAAAGGAGTTTAATTAAAATAAAAACCCTAATCCTAAATAGTTTAGGAGGGTTCCCTATATCTATAAATAAGAGGAGTCTTATCATGATTTAGGGTGAGACAGTTACACACTCTTCCATAAGAATTGGAGAGAGAGAAAGTACTTGCAATTTTTATAGAGATAGAAACTAGGGTTTTGCCAACACCCATCTTCTTAAACAACTATTATTCCTTGGTGGATCACCTCTAGAGGCCAAACACTTGGGTGGCTAACGTTGATCAAAGGAAGGAATTTAATCGGTGGAATTCAAGGAGAACGCGAAGGAATTAGAAGTGAACTTGTACCTGAGGAAGCTTTGATTCACGAGGGTATAATTCTATATCTCTATCTCTTTCGTTTAATTGATAATTAATCACAAGGATGATCATGGTGATGGTTTGTATGAAAAATTTTAAAATCCGTTTTGTTGCGCTTCCGCACTATTTATGTAATTTGATTGCATGTTTGCGCTATATACAAACCTAACAGAAAGATCCTGGTAGCTTTACTATTTCTTCCACCATTGGTAGTTTGTCAATCAACAGATGTTTGTGTTATTTGGGTGCTAGTAGCAACCTCATGCCTTTATCAATATATGTCCAGTTGGGTCTACCTACACCGAAACCAACCAACATCTCTCTTCAGCTTGCGGATAGGTCAGTTACATATCCTAGAGGTATTATGGAGGATATTCTGGTGAAAGTTGATAAATTCATATTCCCAGCTAATTTCATTATTTTGGATTATGAAGAGGAGAAAGACATTTCTATCATTCTTGGGAGACCGTTCTTAGTAACTAGTAGAACACTCATAAATGTGCAGAAAGGAGAATTGACTATGAGGGTTCAAGACCAAGAAGTAACATTCAATGTGTTCAAGGCCATAAAGTTTCCTGCAGATGATGAGGAGTGTTTTCGGATGGATGTGGTAGAAACAGTAGGGGATGATGAGTTTTTGAGGGCAATGACTAAGAATCCGTTGGAAACTACTTTATTGTGAGATGCTGACATGGATGATCCAGAGATGATAAAGTTTCTTCAGATATTAGATGCATTGCCAAGGGTATGTAAATTCAAAATTCCTTTTGAACCTTTGGAGCATACAGACAAGTCCTTAGAGCGCTTGAAGCCATCTCTTGAAATACCTCCTACACTTGAGCTTAAACCCTTACCTAACCATCTCAGGTATGCTTATTTGGGCGAATCATCTACTTTACCTATTATTATTGCATCTGTTCTTAACGAATTTGAGGAAAGTAAGTTGATACGAGTTCTTCGAGAATACAAAACTGTAATTGGATGGGCCATTGCTGACATCAAAGGAATAAGCCCATCTTTCTGCATGCACAAGATACTTATGGAAGACGATGCTAAACCTACTGTGGAACAACAAAGAAGGCTAAATGCAATTATGAAAGAGGTGGTCAAGAAAGAGATACCGAAATGTTTAGACGCATGGATTATATACCATATCTTAGATAGTTCATGGGTGAGCCCTGTACAATGCGTGCCCAAGAAAGGAGGGATGACAGTTGTGAAGAATGAGAACAATGAATTCATACCAACACGGACAGTGACAGGTTGGAGAGTGTGCATGGACTACAGGAAACTCAATAAAGAAACCCGAAAGGATCACTTCCCATTACCTTTCATTGATCAGATGTTGGATAGATTGGCTGGACACGAGTACTACTGCTTATTGGACGGATATTCCGGGTATAATCAGATTGTAATTGCTCTAGAGGATCAGGAAAAGACTACGTTCATGTGTCCGTATGACACTTTCGCTTTTAGGAGGATGTCTTTCGGATTGTGCAACGCACCAGCAACGTTCCAAAGGTGCATGATGGCAATTTTTTTAGATATGGTGGAATGCAATATGGAGGTTTTCATAGACGATTTTTGAGTATTTGGGGACTCTTTTGATAGTTGTTTGAAAATTCTTGTCATGGTACTGAAAAGGTGTGTGGAAACCAATTTGGTGCTTAACTAGGAAAAGTGCCATTTCATGGTGCAAGAAGGGATCATCCTCGGGCATAAAGTTTCAGCAAGAGATTTAGAGGTGGATAAAGCCAAACTCGAGACAATTGAAAACTTACCATCGCCAACTTCAATAAAGGGGATTCGTAGATTTTTGGGATATGCCGGGTTTTACCGGAGATTCATAAAAGACTTCTCGAAAATCACAACGCTGTTATGCAGTCTATTGGAGAAAGATGCCTCATTCAAATTTGACAAGGATTGTTTGGCGGCCTTTGAGCTTTTAAAGAAGAAACTGACTACAACACCAGTGATAGTTGCACCAGATTGGTCAATGCCATTCGAGTTAATGTGTGAAGCTAGCGACTATGCAATTGGGGCTATTCTAGGTCAACGCAAAGAGAAGATCTTTCATGCCATTTATTATGCCAGCAAAACACTCTCAGATGCCCAACTCAATTATACAACTACTGAGAAGGAGTTGCTTGCGGTAGTGTACGCCTTTGACAAATTCCGGTCGTACTTAATTGGAACTAAAGTGGTGGTATTCACGGATCATTTAGCAATCAGATATCTGATTTCGAAGAAAGATGCCAAGCCGAGGTTAATTAGATGGATACTTCTACTCCAGGAATTCGACTTGGAAATTCGGGATAGAAAGGGTACGAAAAATCAAGTGGCGGATCATCTATCGAGATTAGAGAACAATGAACATGTAAAAAGAGACAAGACCGTGATTAATGAGTTCTTCCCGGATGAGCAGTTGTTCTTGATAAAAGCAGAAGTTCTATGGTATACCGATTTTGTCAATTATTTGGTTAGCAACGTTCTTCCTCCCGACTTGACTAGCCAACAAAAGAAAAAGTTTCTACATGACGTGAAAAAGTACATGTGGGATGAGTCGTTCCTGTTCAAGCATTGCGCAGATTAAATAATACGACGGTGTGTTTTGCAGAGCGAATTTGAGAGCATCTTACATCATTGTCATGATTCGCTTTATGGAGGACATTATGGGGGTGAAAAGACAGCTGCCAAGGTGTTACAAGCAGGATTCTTCTGGCCTACGCTGTTTAAAGATGCCCACCAATTCGTTCAGAGATGTGATAGATGTCAAAGTGTGGGCAATATCTACAAACGTCATGAGATGCCATTGAATACCATTTTAGAGGTTGAAGTCTTTAACGTTTGGGGAATAGACTTCATGGGACCATTTTCGGCCTCCTTCAACAACCTCTACATTCTGTTGGCAGTTGATTATGTCTCCAAATGGGTGGAAGCCAGTGCAATGCTAACAAATGATGCAAAAGTGGTCTTAAACTTTCTTCAGAAAAGCATCTTCACTAGATTTGGCACCCCAAGGGCAATTATTAGTGATGAAGGGAGCCACTTCTGCAATAAGTATTTCGCCGCTCTCTTGGCTAAATATGGGGTCAATCACAGAAGTGTTGCAACTTATCACCCCCAAACTAGTGGTCAAGCTGAAGTTTCTAATTGGGAAGTGAAAAGAATTTTGGAAAAGATCGTCAATCCTACTAGAAAAAATTGGTCAACGGAGTTGGATGACGCGCTTTGGGCTTATCGGACAGCATACAAGACACCCATTGGCATGTCACCATATCAACTAGCCTATGTCAAGGTGTGCCACCTTCTTGTTGAACTTGAGCACAAAGTATATTAGGCCATCAGAAAGCTGAATTTCGATCTCACAGCTGCGGGGGAAAAGAGGCTTCTCCAGCTTAATGAACTTGATGAATTCCGTCTGCAAGCCTATAAGAATTCGAAGTTATACAAGGAAAAAGTTAAAAAGTGGCACGATCAGAAAATTATCGACAGGAAATTTGAGCCAGGACAAGCAGTGCTTCTATACAATTCTCGATTGAGATTATTTCCGAGTAAGCTCAAATCTTGGTGGTCCGGTCCTTTCATTGTCAAACAAGCATTCCCTCATGGTGTCGTTGAAGTTTTTGGTCATAATCCGGATGAGTCATTTAAAGTCAACGGACAACGGTTGAAGCATTAATGGGGTGGTAATTTCGATCGCCAGAAAACCTCAATCACTCTTGCCGATTAAACTTGAAACAGAGAGTAGTCAAGCTAAAAGACGTTAAATCAAGCGCTTAATAGGAGGCAACCCATACTTTATTTCCATTAAGTTGAATTTTTGTGGTTTTTAGAAGTAACTAGTATTGTTCACTTTTTTTTTAGTAGTAATTAGTTATTTTTTTTATAGGATACACTTCATTGCTACAATCCAATGGTTTAAACAGGAAGGCTAAACAAATTCAGCTTCATGACTATAGGGCAGCGCAGTCGTGCCCCAATTACAAAGGAAACCAGTGCGGCCGCGCCTACTTCCAGAAGTTAATTTTTTCGTGCTGCCATACCAGCGCGGCCGTGCCCCAATTATGAAGGAAAGCAGCGCGGCCGCGCCCATCTCTGGAAATCCAAAACTTCCTACTACCATACCAGTGCGGTCGCGCCCAATCCAAGCCAAATACCAGCGCGGCTGCACCGTGATCGGTTCCCAGTTTTTAAAACAGGTCCAAGACCCGACCCATCAGCCTATTATTTCTTTCTTTCCCACTTGGATTCTCATTTTCATTCTCTTATTCCTCTTAGAAACCGTTACTTCACCCTTCCTCTTCCTTTTCCAAATCCAAATCAAATCTTTTCCAATCCAATTCCATACTAAATCAAACATCTAATTTCATTACTTCTCTTTCTTAATACCATTCCAAATCAATCCTTCTACCTTTAAACCCTAGTTTTCTTTCTGCTGAGCCATTGAACCCGCACCTTCTCTCTCTTCAAATCTTACACCTCCTACATCTAATTCGTCCAATCAAAACCCTAAACCTATCCATCCATATTATCGTCAATTGGGTTTTCATTGCATTACTTTGGGATACTATGGGATCACTTCGTATAAGAGCAGAGTAAGTACACTGCGGTTTGGAAATTCTCTTATTCACAATGTAACAGTTACTATTGAAAGACTTTTAGACTTGGGTATACACTGTATTGGGGATTTCTGATTCTAAGGCTCAAGTTTATTTTACTTTCCATATTATAGTCTATTGTGGTTGTGATTCTCATTGGTTTGAGAGAGTTTATTTAGAAATAGAGTACATACTTACTGCTTGTGCAATTAGAAACTTTTTGTTAGATTTCTGTCAAGTTTGGGGGTAACTAAGTTTGTTGTGAGTTAAGTATTTGGACTGAATATCTATGGCTTCGAAACGACAATGTGGTGAATCTTCAAGTTCTCAAGCCCGTATTGAATCTGTTAATTTCGATGGTAGTCGATTATGTCTGTTGAGGCTAAGGAGTTTTACCAGCGAGTTTTGTTAGGGAAGACGTTTGTGCTGGAATGCGGACTAAAGCCAGATCCTAGGCTGGATGGGCAGATGATGAGTATGATTCGGGCCATGGGCTGGCTGCTGTTCGTTGAACCTCCTTTGGCAGCCCCAATATTAATAATGCAAGAATTTTATGCTAATGCAAAAATCACTAAGGATGGCACTGCTTTTGTGAGGGGTTGCCAAGTGTCCTATTCTAGAGAGAGTGTCAATGGGCTGTACCATTTGCCATATGTTCAACCCAACAATCCTGATTGGTTATACTTTACAAGATGGGACACAAAGTTGGATAGTATCATGAATACCTTGTGTAAGCCAGGTACGGTGTGGACTACTAAACAAGGAACGGATCAGAAGTTGCATTTTCCACACACGACCTTAAGTCGTTATGGGAAGGCCTGGTACAGTTTCATTTGTGCTAATCTGATGCCAACACACCACCAGAATGATGTAACCAAGGATCGAGCGATCTTGTTGTACGAGATTGTGAAGGGCAGGAAAATAGATGTCGGGCATGTTATCAATCAGTCAATTCGTCGATATCTGCAGGGTGGTACTTCAGACGGGATCCCACATGCATCTATTATATCTCATTTATGCATTATTACTGGGTGCAGTGGGATGACAGTGAGCCCGTGCAGCTCCCTATGAATTCCATTGATCATGCGACGATTGAGAAGTATAAGGTTTGGACTGATGCTCCTTCTCATTCGCGTGGGGCGGGATTTCTTCGAGTTGATCAAAGTGAAAGTGAAGAGGCATCCGATCAGCCGATGGCCGAACCTAAGCAGCCGTTGAATATGTCTCAGGCTAGGTTGGATCGAATGGAGAGGCGCATGAACTGGTGGATGTATGCTATTCACACTAGCATGACTGAGCTTCGATCCTTCTCGACACATCTTTCTGACAGTTTTTCTCAAGCTTTTTCTCAATTGGGCGTCCAGGTCCAATTCCCAACGTTTAGTACTGCTCCAGCTTATCCTCCCCGGACACACCTTCAGATGATGATGGGGAGGCTGCAGACGATGCTACCTCAGATTAGGGGAGTTTTCTTTCCTTTGCTTTTTACTGTTTATCCAATGAGGGCATTGCTTGTCGTAAGTTTGGGGGTTTTTTGTAGTTATTTATCTGTTTTTATTTAAGCATGATAGTTAGTATAGTGCATCATATCTGTTAGCATCATATCTCATATCTGTTGGCATATCGGCATATTTATTTGTTTGCATTACATTAGGACATGTAGTTTGTTTGCATGAATTCAATTGATGAGCTAGTTTGGGTTTGGCTCGGCCAATAATGAGATTAGTTTTTATTGTTAACTTGGGCAGTGTTGATAGTCATTATGGATGTTGTAATTTCGATCATGAGAGTAGTTATGCTTGTCTGAAACTTGAGTTACCGGATAGCATGAGAGATATTTGATTGGTTTGACTAATGTAGTTCAAAGTGTTGCATAATTGGCTTCTAAATGAGAATATTTTGGGGTAACATAAAGAAAAATAGTGAATTGACAATGAAGGCTTAAATAAGGTTAAAAGCTGAAGTTTGGGGGTATCTAAGGGGTATAATAATAAAAAATAAAAAAAAATAAAAAATAAAAAAAAATAAAAATAAAAATAAATGCTTTGATTAAGTTGGGTTATGTGGCCTTAGTTACTCGGGTAATTAGATCCTTCGGGGTGTCTTAACACTTAGTGCCCTAAAGCCGACTGGTTTGGGAGTCACTAATTGAACGCTCGCTACATGGGTGACTTTGAAAAGCCTAAGAGAGCCTAGCATTACACAGTCAAGCATAAATACGAGATGGAGCGTAAAACGCACTCGTAGAAGAATAAAGATAGAAATAAACCTTGTAAGAACCCTCATGCTTAGTGATTGCTTAGTTTTGGCCGGAATTGTCATATTTGCATAAAGTGAAGTAAAACCCGATTTTTCTTGCTATGAAGTTGGTTATGTGGCTAATTTTGAGTTATGTTTAGTTAAATTGATTAATGAGCACACACACACAACTTGGGTAATGACAGGTGTATATTGTTTAATTGTTTGGGATTACTAGTTCGTATTGACTGGATTTACAGTTTCAAGTGTTATGTTGATATCTCTGAGGCTAAAAGTTAAGATTCATACTGGCTATTGGTTGGATTCATAGGCACGATAGTTAATAGTTGCATTCATGGCATTGTGTTACATTGTGTTGGATTGTGTTGCTTGGGGACAAGTAATAATTTAAGTTTGGGAGTATTTGATGAATGTGTTTTATACCTACGAATTGAATACTTTTTAATATGGGTTATTGTTTATTTCTTCGGTATATAGTTACTTTTCATGCATGTTGTGTGTTTTTGTAGGTTGCATGTGTTGGGAATGGATTTGGTGAGTTTTGAGCATAACAGCAACAAAAGGAAGGAAAAAGTGTAGAAAGTCAAGCAGCGCGACCGCGCCCAAAATGAACTAGGGAGCAGCACGGCCGCGCCGGTCTCCAGAGTTAGAAAAAAAATTATCTACCAGTGCAGCGCGACCGCGCCCAATTCAGGCTTATTTTCAGCGCGGCTGCGCCGGTTCGGGATGTTGACTAGAGTTGACTTTTTGGCTTTAATAAAGTAGATGATGTGTACTTAATATTCAGACTTCTAAATCTTTTAGGATTGAGATCAGACGTTATAAATAGTTGTTTTAAATCAGTTTTAAGGTTGTTAAACTTATTATTAGAAAACCCTAGTTTTGGGAGCAAATTGTGAAGACTTGAAATAAATTGCTAGTAGGAGGAAATCAAAGCAGGAGCTAGAGAGAGATTCAAGGATTGCTTCATCAGTTTTTGTTCTTTTCTCTATCTTTTACTTTTGAATTTTTTAATGCTATTAAATTTGTGGATGATGAATTCTAGTTTAATTATGAACTAAATTTCTTTTAAGGCTATAACGAATCTTCTTGTGTAGTTTTGTTTGATATGCTTCTTGGTTAATTATGGTTAATTATTATTAGATTAGTTATTATGGTTTATGCTTAATTATCTAATTATTTGGCCAATAATTACTGGGATAATCTATATGAATTTGAGAGTTGAAGTATAGATTTAGATCTGACCATAGTAACATGTGATTGTGTTTTCTGCTTGTCGTTGGAAATCATGATTTGTGTTTAGGATAGAGATATATCTATTCACCACATGTAATCTAATAGGGAACCTGAACTATAAATCTTTTTCAATTGTAATTCACACAGAGATATAGTGGATTAGTCAACTAGGGTGTTCATCTTGAGTCTATCATCTGTAGATTTGAATAGATTAGTTTATGATACATTGAGAGATGGTCATAGATATTGATAAGTTCTCGATTAACAATTCAAGATAATTAGCATAATTTGATGGTAAGTATGTTAAGCAAAGTGAAGCAATAAGTGAAGTTGTAGTCTTAAGTCTTTAAAAATCTGTTTTCAAACTTGTGGTAGTTAGCTGTATTATAATTAATTAATTAATTTCAAAAATTCACAAATTTTTGATCAATTGTTTAATAAAATTGGGTTAATAGAGAATTGATATTTATCATTATAAAATCAGTTTTCTCTGTGGGAACGATACTCTACTTATCACTTTATTGCTTGTGGACTGCGTATACTTGCGTATTTGTGCTAGTATAGATTTAGGCAAACAAAGATCAGATTTGGGAAGAAAGGAAAATTGAGTCCCAGGTTCGTAGGACTTTTTGAAGTTTTAAAGAGGGTAGGTGAAGTGGCGTACAAAGTAGCTCTACCTCCTGAACTTGAGCACATTCACAATGTGTTCCACGTTTTTGTAATACGGTCGTACAAACCCGACTACAAGCATGTGATATCCTATGAACCGATTCAAGTGGAACGAGACTTGTCATATGAAGAGATTCCTGTCCAGATATTAGATAGGAAGGAGCAGACGCTAAGAAACAAGGTCATTCATTCGGTCAAAGTCCTTTGGAGGAACCACACGGCTGAAGAAGCTACGTGGGAACTGGAAGAGAAGATGAGGAAGAATTATTCGCATCCTTTTGAGTGAACCCATGTTAAGTTTTCCGTACCTAGGTTGTAATTATGGGGACAGAATTCTTATAGGAGGGGGGGAGAGGATGTAACGACCGTGAATTCTGGATAGCCTTGTAATTTGAATTTATGTATATTAATGAATATTATGAATTTTAGTAACATTATTTTGTGTTACGTGTTTAAAAGTTGTGTGACAATCTAGATTATGTGAATGGATGAAATTTTACGTGTTATAATTTTTTTTAAGTGAGTAATTGATTTCGCGTAGCGTCGCTAAATCACTATTCACGGGGCACGTTTCCTGAGGCACTATTCACGCCATAATATTTTGTGTCTTTTTCGATTTTAATAAATTTCATTAATACATGTGAGCGAAGTGATAATTTTTCCAAGTGTTGAATTTTCTTTTGAGCCCATTCGTGTTTCATTCGATATCCGAAATGTATAATATGGGTGTTCCGAATAAATGAACAAACCCCGTATTAATTAGTTTTATGCATCCCGATATTTTATGGGAGTACCCATTTTAATTTTGGGTAGGGTTATTGATCAAATTGGGTATAAAAGTAGGAGTATTCAGATATATTTTTATGTATATGGGTATTTATTTTTGCTTGTTATTCCAAGTGGAAACCAATTTAAACCCATTAGCCAATAGGGATTTAGGAATGGAAGTGGGTGTCGGCAAGGTGCTGGCAGTTGCCACACCCAATGCCTTGAAATTCTTTTTTTCCAACATTCTTCTTAGAAGACCAAACCCACCAAACTTGGTCTTGCACTCCCTCTCCTCTCCTTTCCCGAAGCCACCCACCATTTCTCCCAAACACCTCCTTCTTGCTCATCCATTCAAACCATCAGCTGATAACAAGTTTAGAGAGAGAGAGCTGCCTAGCTTGCTTGAAGGAGAAGAAGAGAGAAACAAGAGAGAGGAAGGAGAAGTTCTAAAGGGAGAAGAAGAAAGGAGTGCACGGGTGAAGAAGAAGAAGAGAAGGAAGAAGGAGCCAAAAGCAAAGAAGAAGAACATTATCCAAGCTCCATAGCGTTCAAGGAAGAGATTCACAGAGGTAAACAAACAACCAAAATCGATTCCATTTGATTTTTGTAAAGATTTTTCGAGTTTCTGTGGTTTTTGAGCTCTTGAGCTTGGGGTTCATTTTTTCTTGCGATTCTTGTTGTTGTTGTTATTTGTTTTGGATGTTTGTAAATGTTGTTAAGAGGCTTTGTAAGCTATTAATATCATTAAAGTGGAACAAAAACGCAATAAATCCTTACCTTGGCTTAATGGAGCAAGAACAATGGACATTTTTGGACAAACATGGACTGTTGGATAGTTTAGAGGACTTTGTAACTATGATTTCGTGTTTGTTTAATTTGTTTGTTATTATGATGTTGTAGTTCCATGGGTTACGAAGCTAACCCAGTTGGAATGGAGTAAAAAGGTGTTAAAACAAAGATTTAGTGATGATTTTAGTGAAGAACATTTAGAACACCTAAAACAGAGTATGAACTTAGTATTTTAGCCTAAGATTTGGCTATGTTAATATTAATGGATAGCTCTAAATTTTTGATATGTTGTAGCTCTATGTCTTAGGATTCCATAGAGTCCGAAATGGGCTCATTTGGACATCTAGAGAAGGAATTATGGTGGTTGGAAGCAAGGAATTATGAATAACAAAAATCGCGAAGCTGGGCAAGCAAGCACCATAGTTTCCTGGATCCCAACACCGGGGCGCTGGTATTAGGCTTGGTTTTAGCGCTGGGGCGTTGGCCTCAGGTGGTGAAAGTCAGTTTTGACGTCCTTTACTAAAATAGGCATAACTTTCTCATACGAACTCGGATTGAGGTGATTCAAGATGATACGGAACGAGAAAGAGTAGACCTACAACTTCCATTTAATAAGTTTTGAGATATAAGGTCGGAAAAAATTCCCAAATTGGCTATCTTTAGGACTGTTGTGCGGTTAGAGACAATCGGAGGGCGTCGGACATGCGCGTGTGCAACGTGCAATATTTTCGACGCTAAGTTATGATATTCTAAATTCTAGAATATGAATGTTACGATTTGTAATGATACTTAACATTAACCAATGAGTATTAGATAAGTCGAATGGGCGTGCTAGGCGTACGCAATTGCGTGTTGCTTGGGTGTTCGAATTGGCAAGTTTGGCATACGAACGTACACGCGTCATAATGCCACAACTAGTGTGTATAACCATGTTGAATATTTTGTTTCTAATACAAATGAGACATTATAGAGTAGTATAAACCAATATTTGGTATCCGTTATGTCACTAATTGTTATGTAAATATGTACTTATATGTGTAGGATAATTGAAGAGCGTGTATTATAATTTTGTAGCAGACGCTCGAGGCAAGTTTTCCTAACCTCACTCGAATTATACTTGAGCAGGTTTCCTATCTTACACAAATGTTGTATATTGTGCAAGTTCACTTACCTTACTCAAGTTATTTATTGAGCAAGTTTCCTAAACTTACTCAACCTTTATATTTGAGCAAATATTCTAACTTATTGCAAGTTTCATGACTCAAATCAAGTTATTACTTTCAAATTTTATTAGTGGATTAATTATTGTCAATTACTCCACATCAAAGATAATTATTGATATTCGCACCTTGTGCATTTGAATTCATGATCTGTTGTTGGATTGTGAAATCTTTAAGTTCTTCATTCACGAATTGTTTAAGGAAATAGTCTACGCCATATTGTTCGGCTAGACATGTACAAGTTATTATTTTAAAAGCTATCCAAACCAGTAGTTGGTACGGATTCTTGGACTGAGAGAGCAACCCTTATTAGGGGATTATAATGTGTCGATTATTCGATGTAGTTAGAGTTAAATATTATGCGTATACATAGGGTACGAGAGGTTTATCCCCTCAAGTACTATTGATGGGGCCAGGTTTTTAAAAGAGTCAGTTGAATGATTGATTCTTGGGGCCAAAAGTTCATGTCTATTGGACCACTCAACAGTAAATAATCAATATTCATTATTTCATTTGAACTTTGATTATTTTGTTAGCTATTTCTTCAATGTTCTTAAATTATTGAACTATGCGATTATTATTCTCATTAATTCATGATATATCTTCCTTATTCATTTTAAACTTGCTGAGCAAAGTAGTTGCTCACCCTTACTATATCATGAACCTATTGCAGTTAAGCTAGAGAGTTCCGAAGCGGACAAAAGCAAAGGAAAGCTTAAGGAATATTTATATGTACTATCCTGTTATGTAATTGTGAAATCGTGTTGTATTATTAATGGTTGCCAAGAACGATGTGCGAGGACGAATTCCAAGGATGCCCTTCAAAGCTAGTCAGGAGAATAACTTCCTTTGATGACAATGGGATGGAATAAGGTGATTACGAGAGGGGTGACCGGATATGAGACCCGACATTCACAGGACAATCGACCGGATACGAGACCCGGCGATTACGAGACGAGCGACAGGTTAGGGATTGATGCATTGACACCTTTACAAATGTGTTGCATGCCTTACACCTTGCGTTACATCATAAGTTGTATGTGTTGCACTGTCATTCTTATGCACTGTCATTCATGCATCGTGTGGTCTACTTCTTTATCCTGTTCATTTCATTTATCATTTCATAAACATGATAAAAGAGGGGCAGCTGTAGACACCCAAATTTTGCGTTTCCTTCTACTAAACCATGACAGGAGGGCGAAATCGTCAATTGAACCGGCTTTGCGGGAGCAAAGGAGCGGGCACAAGGGCAAGCGCCGGCACCGCCGCAATGTTTTGGGCAACCCCAAGTTTACGTGACAATAAAGCCGTCCGAGGCAGGCATTTCCGAATGAGGTGGCACGTCTCCCGGAAGTTCCCGGACTGCGGAATACGAGCCTGTCAGCGAAAAACCGACGTTGCGGTACGAAAATCGAGGCGTGGCACGGAAAATCGAGAAAGTCAAGCCCGCCAGCCGCGGATAGATCTGCGGCCAAAGTGGTGCGCCAGCACGAAAACTGGGAAATCAGCACTACCAAGCTGAGTGCGATGGGAGGCGTGCCAGTCTGGCCAGCCGCAGATCCATCTGCGGCCAGCCGCAGATAGATCTGCGGCTGGCTTTGGCCAGCCTATTTAAGCCAGCTTCAGGCAGCATACAGGGGGTTCAGCAATTGTGAGGAAGAAGGAGAATACAGCAGCAGCCAACTCGGAAATTGAGGAAGAAGAAATAGCTAGATTTTGCAATCAAAATAGGAAGAAAAGAGAGAAAAAAGAGAGGAATAATTTTCTTTTTGATTTGATTTGTATCAAATAGATTTTTTTTCCTTCTATTCAAATACATCAAGTTCACATCCATTTGGATATCAATTGCAAGGTGAAAATCTCTTTTGTGATATCAATTTCTATCATATTCATTTGATCAAATTAGATGCAATTTTTTCATTGTAATTTATTGATTGAACAATGAATTAGGGATTATGAGTGAAGTTTCCATCGGAATAAAACTCTTCCTAACCAACCCGATGATATTCGTTCATTAATTTCTTTGTTGGTTTTTAAGGTGTTATATTCGGTATCAATTCCTTTAAATCGTTATTTTAGGATGTCTTGGTATTGTTAGATTATCCGGGTTGGTTTTATTTTCTTGTAATATCCAATTGTTTTGTGTGTGGATACTTGGTTGTGAGCCTAGCGCTGAAAGCGACCCCGTGGTCCAACTCCGATTAGGGACAGGTATTGATGTATGTAGCGGGGAGGATGTAGCCTCTTTGTAAATATGTAACCGTTGGGCCTAAAAACGACGCTAAGGCGAGAATCGGATTTAAGGCCCCGTCATAGTGAAAAGATGGGATTGTAAGCGTTTGGGGGTTTATTTTGATGGCTTACATGCCCATGAATAACCTCGCGCTTTTTATTGCTTTATTTGATTTGTGACACCAAAAAAATTGATTTCAAAACTAAAAACAATGAAGACTTTCATAAAATCAATCAAAGTAGAATATTAGAATCACGAGGTTAAAATTTGAGAAGTGCTAATGAATGTCGATTCCTATCTAACGAAAAAGCTAAAGAAAATCGTTTTCAAACATCACACAAAATGAGTTTGCAAATAAGTAACACATTTTATTAAATCTTTGTGCATAGGGGTGAAAGAGATTCTAGAAATTGCCCGATCATTTCACGAAAGCAACGGTATAGATCTCGATTCCTATTTTGACGAAGGTTTTAAAACTCTTGTTTTGCCAAAACGACACCTAATGAAAATCTCATAGTTTTGATAAATAAAAAATCAAAATTTTCTTATAACGAACCAAGCTTTCTCGTGTATACCGAAAAGACATTCCAAAGCGTTCTCAAATTAAAACACGATTTTCCCTAAAATCCAAATGATTCTTTCATACAAATTCCATCACAACATTACACATAGGTACAACACACCAACACGCACACACGCACACGTTTCATGAATTAAAGGATAGGAAAGCATCAAGATTGCGGTAACCGTGTTTCACGGAGGTCGAGGGGTGCCTAACACCTTCCCCTCACTTAAGCAAGCCCCCGAACTCTATGAATCTCGATTCGCAGACCAATTAATTAATTCGGAGTCACATATGAGCCAGCGATTTATAAAAAACGAAAAATTCGGATGAGTTGGTACATCCATTTCAAATATACCAACTGGCGACTCTGGTTAATTGGCTCCTCATAAAAAAACGATACTTCAAAACCCCGTCGACATTCAAGCCGACCTTTTCCAAAAAATCAATCTAATCAAAAGGCTAAAATTAGGAAAAGACCAAATATCGCATAAGGCGAGGAATCCCGGCGTCGACAGCTGGCGACTCTGCTGGGGACATTAGAGGGCTTAAGCCAGCGTTCAAATCTTGATGCCTTCCTATCCTTTAAAATTCATGAATGGGTGTGTGTTGCGTGCGATATTTTGACCTGTTGTTGTGTGAATGTGTTTTACCAATGAATGAATGGTTGAATGGATTTGCTTTACTTCAAAGTAATCATATGCATGCGGTGAGAACGATGAATGTGAATGTATGTTGATGAGAGTACCTCCTCCTGAGGCGAACCTGTCGGTTGCTTATTACTGGACTCGAAGGGGCTGCTCCCCGGAGATGGCTCAGGAAACGCACCACCCAAATCCGCTCCAATCGAAAGGACTCAGACGAGTAGATTGCGAAGATTTGGGGACCTTCATGCCGAAAAGCCCGCTGAGAGTAACCCTAGGGTAGGTCAGCCTCTGATAAACCTAACGGAAGGGAAGCTTCTTCATGCCTTTTTATCGTCCAGTCAAATAAATAAATGTCATGTAAATGACATACAACTGTCATATCATCAGCATCGTAATAAATATGTCTTGTATCATGTGGATTACATCACCTGCACATATAAAGAGAATACTGACATGGTTTTGCAGGAAGGCCATCCATACCACGTACCAAGGTTTTCTAAAAACTTCTAAATACTATCCGGTTCATCAAACACTCATGACCTTGTTTTGCAGGATAAGATTAGAGAACCGAAAAAAAAAAAAAAAAAATAATGAATAATAATCAGGCATCAGTGTTGACATGCATCTACCAACTTGTAACTGGCACAGTACTAAAACTACGGCCCTTGTTTTGTTTTGTGAGATTGCCCCTAGGACCCAACTGAGAGGCCGTAAAGTCCATACTCCACCCATCCAAATGGCAGAAGCCGGTAGCCATGAAATTACAGTTCTGCCACTCCAACATTACGGCGAATGCGAGGGGATGCATCCTAGGACTGAGATTAGCCCTGGGAATTACGGTACTGAACTTGTCCGGGCCTATGAGGATCAGATCGGAAAGATCTCCCATAGTGACGCCCTCCTTGGATGGTGCTTGGTATCAAAACATTAAAGAGTTCCTTCGAGACAGCTCCTTTCCCGAAAATGCAGATCCGACGACCGGGGAAAGAGAATCCAAGGATGGGCAGTGAAATTCTTCCTAAGCTACGGGACTGCTTGAGATATCTGGAAAGCCGAAAAGCCCGTAGATTAATGAACGAAGTACATGGCGATGTGTGCGGAGCTATATGAGCAGAACATTTTGGCAAAGAAAATCATGTGAACGGGTTACTACTGGCTAACCACGAAAATCGACTGCGATGCTCATGTCAAGAAATGCCATCAATGCCAGATTCATGCCAATGCGATCCATGCACCCCCCTAATGAGCTCCATTGCTTGACCTCACCGTGGCCAGTTGGACCATGCAGCAGGTGATATCCAGGAAGGGGTAAAACCAGGAATATGAACAGTGAATCCCGGCCAGTAGAAGAACAATGGGTTTTAAAATTCTGAGTTTTATTTCAAATCCCTGCACGCTCATGTCACTTTGTCATGTTATCCAAAAAGAAGATCATGTGTTGAAATGTTTTATATAATATGACAAGCATTTCTGTTTTATTTCAGGTACCCCGATTTGAGGCATCCTAGACTGGCAATTCGATAGGCCAAATTTGAAGTGTGGATCACGATTCTGGTATAGAGCTAGATTTCGATCTGATGGGGATTTGAGCAGGGCGAGGCAGATTATCGACAACAATACGCCTGGCGAGATCAAGGGATGGGTCGAAGGTAAACCCAAACCCAACTTAGAACCAAACCATCGCCATCAAACATCAGAGCCCCTAACGATCACAAAAAACCCGGAGTAGGGGCATTTTCGACCAAAAAAAAAAATGAAAAAAAAAAAAAAAAAAAAAAAAAAAAAAAAAAACCCAAAACTTTCAACAAGTCAAAGGACCGGATCTTTTGTCAGCCCAGCGAGATACCGATGCGACCAGTACAAGGGAGATCACAAGAAAAACAACTTAACACTGGGGCATTTGTCAACTACCCAGGAAATGATGACGTGCAAGTTGGCACCCATGCAACAATCCCATCAACATGCACCATCATCATCAAATGCTAACTCATGTCAATTCAATCTTCAACGGTGACGATCATCTGGCATTTGTCCAAGCATAGTTTTCCCGGGATACGATGATCCGCGTGAAAGGGGATTTCATTTGGCTTGATAGGAATCGGATTATTAATTCTGACAAGCAACCGTGGAGCACGATCGTGAGTATGATTAGACGAAGAAGGCTATTCAACCTTTTGATCGGGTACAAAGCCTTAATTCAAAGCAACGTTTGCGACAGAATCGACCTCATATGACAGCCTTCACTTTTGCATTTGCACAAACTTTCAGTTGTGGGGTATAAAACTATGACGATGTTGATGGCCATTAATACGTAGTCAGACAGTCCAATTAAATGATCAATATCAAGAAGTCAGACGATAAATGATTATTCAAGCTAATGTCTCGAATCGTGGCCTGGGTTATTCGAGTAAATTAAGCCCGAGGGGTGTCTCTACACCTAGTGCCCTAAAGCCATCTGGTTTGGGAGTCGCTGGTCCCAACACTCGTTACATGGGTAACTCAGAGCCTAAGAAAAACGAGCATTACAGTAGAGGAGGCCCGAGCAGATTCGAATCGTGGCATGGGCTACTCGAGTAATTAAGCCTAAGGGGTGGTCTCTGCATCTGGGTGCCCTAAAGCCGTCTGGTTTGGGAGTCACCGGCCTAACACTCGCTACATGGGTAACTCAAGCCTAAGAAAACGAATCTTGCGCAAGGTCAAGCAAAGAATGAATGGGGCAGACCACCACCGTGTCTCGAACCGTGGCCTTTGTTACTCGAGTGAATAAACCCGAGGGGGTGTCTGTACACCTAGTGCCCCAAAATCGTCTGGTTCGGGAGTCATTGGTCCAAAACTCGTTAAATGGGTAACTTTGAAAAGCCTAAGAAAGTGAGACAAGTGAAGTGGACTAATAAAGAGAAAAGATAATGCGAAAAGCTCTCGGCCTTAAACAAAAAGTCAGGGAAGAGAAACCCCTACTGAGTGCTGCATCGCACAGTGCATTTGTCATATGACGTCAATCCTGCTAAGGACGTTGTCGAGAATGGAGACAAAATACTTGTGACGAGGGAAGGTAGTTCTTTTGAATTCGACCTTACTCACGAACAATGACCATGAATGCTTGAAGGTGTTCTTACGATTTCATAACTCGTCAAATGGAAATTCATCAACTCGCGAAGGATCGAAAAATAACAATAATAATAAAAAAATAAAAAAAAAAGCTTCCAATACTAGTACATTCACGGGTCACAACTTGCTAGATTGTGTGATCAATAGATATTCAATTTCATGTGCTTTAACTGCATTTTTGTCGAGATTATAATATCTTTGTGTTGAACTAACACTAACGGCCCGAGCCTTCAAGTTTTGGCAATTGTTAGTCATCTGACATGCAGGATCTTGCAGAGCTGTGGTTAACTCAGCACGGTCAACATCGCGAGTTTTCGATAGAAATTCTTGGTAGCGACACGCGCCAAGGCAGGGGCAGTTAAGAATCGTGAAATGGAAGGAAGCTGAGGCTGCACAGAGCTTTTCATCATTGGGCCTCTCCCCAATCCTGTCTACCACTGCCTCAACATCCAAGTGATCCACGTGCATGAGCATATACAAGGAGGATATAATGCGGGACAACAGCATATCGACCAGCAGAAATGATCAAAAGGCCAAGGAGCCCAACATAGCTGCCGGTCATCACAGAGAGCGAAACAGACTGCCTCAACTTGATGAAATGAAGACGACCAAGAACAGGCTGAGTACAAAACCAACGTTGAAGTCTAGAAACTACACTTCACGACGAGGCGTGATCCAATCAAATGTTGGCAAGCAACGACGACCTTCGAATCATATCATTTGACTGAAACAGGGGTCATTTCTATCTAAACATATGTTGTGCACATGTATCTGTCCATAACATATCTGCCAGATCATGCATAACATCTTTTTCATGCATGCAGGTACGATCAAAATGAAAATCTTCAGGAAAGTACAAGCGCGTCGCTTTCAACCTCACAAATGATCAGAGTGATGGCTTTTGCGGCATGATACGTGGACGATGTTGGTGGGAGATCCAGGACATGAAGCCGATCACACATCCCAAAAAAAAAAAAAAAAAAATAAATAAAAAAAAAAAAAAAAAAAAAAAAAAACAAAAATCACTCAAAACCAAACAACAAACCCTGGGAAGGGCTGAGATCCACGCGAACCACGACAAGATGGTGAGCACCCCTGGGAAGGGCTGATATCCACAAAAAGAAAAAAGACAAAAACAACAAACCCTGGGAAGGGCTGAGATCCACGCGAACCACAACAAAGATGGTGAGCACCCCTGGGAAGGGCTGATATCCACAAAAAGAAGAAAAAGACAAAAAACAACAAACCCTGGGAAGGGCTGAGATCCACGCGAACCACGACAAGATGGTGAGCACCCCTGGGAAGGGCTGATATCCACAAAAAGAAAAAAGACAAAAACAACAAACCCTGGGAAGGGCTGAGATCCACGCGAACCACGACAAGATGGTGAGCACCCCTGGGAAGGGCTGATATCCACAAAAAAAAAAAGAAAAAAGACAAAAAATACCAAAACCTGGGAAGGGCTGAGATCCACGCGAACCACGACAAGATGGTGAGCACCCCTGGGAAGGGCTGATATCCACAAAAAGAAAAAAGATAAAAAACAACAAACCCTGGGAAGGGCTGAGATCCACGCGAACCACAACAAAGATGGTGAGCACCCCTGGGAAGGGCTGATATCCACAAAAGAAAAAAGACAAAAAACAACAAACCCTGGGAAGGGCTGAGATCCAAGATAACCAACCGGCGACGATAACCGGGGGGGGTTACGAGATGGGTGACCGGCGACGATACCCGGGCCCCGACATGACGATCGACCGGCGACGATAACCGGCGATCACGAGATGGATGTCCGGCGACGATAACCGGCTCCGACAGATAACCGACCGGCGACGATAACCGGGGGTTACGAGATGGGTGACCGGCGACGATACCCGGCCCCGACATGACGATCGACCGGCGACGATAACCGGCGATCACGAGATGGATGTCCGGCGACGATAACCGGCTCCGACAAGATAACCGACCGGCGACGATAACCGGGGGTTACGAGATGGGCGACCGGCGACGATACCCGGCCCCGACGAGATAATCGACCGGCGACGATAACCGGCGATTACGAGATGGATGTCCGGCGACGAAAACCGGCTCCGACAAGATAACCAACCGGCGACGATAACCGGGGGTTAGGAGATGGGTGACCGGCGACGATACCCGGCCCCGACGAGACAATCGACCGGCGATGATAACCGGCGATTACGAGATGGATGTCCGGCGACGAAAACCGGCTCCGACAAGATAACCAACCGGCGACGATAACCGGGGGTTACGAGATGGGTGACCGGCGACGATACCCGGCCCTGACGAGACACTCGACCGGTGACGATAACCGGCGATTACGAGATGGATGTCTGGCGACGAAAACCCGGCTCCGACAAGATAACCAACCGGCGACGATAACCGGGGGTTACGAGATGGGTGACCGGCGACGATACCCGGCCCCGACGAGACAATTGACCGGCGACGATAACCGGGCGATTACGAGATGGATGTCCGGCGACGAAAACCGGCTCCGACAAGCGGTGACACCTGTAGAATCGTATCAAAAGACTGTACAGGGGTCATTTTTCATTTTAAATGTTTGTGTCACATGCATTGAATAAGTGGATAATTCTGTACGTGATCCATGCAGGTTAGGTGTCAAGGTCCTAGCCTATCAGAGTCAAAAGCAATGGTTGCCAAGAACGATTGTGCGAGGACGAATTCCAAGGATGCCCTTCAAAGCTAGTCAGGAGAATAACTTCCTTTGATGACAATGGGATGGAATAAGGTGATTACGAGAGGGGTGACCGGATATGAGACCCGACATTCACAGGACAATCGACCGGATACGAGACCCGGCGATTACGAGACGAGCGACAGGTTAGGGATTGATGCATTGACACCTTTACAAATGTGTTGCATGCCTTACACCTTGCGTTACATGTATGCACTGTCATTCTTATGCACTGTCATTCATGCATCGTGTGTCTACTTCTTTATCCTGTTCATTTCATTTATCATTTCATAAACATGATAAAGAGGGGCAGCTGTAGACACCCAAATTTTGCGTTTCCTTCTACTAACCATGACAGGAGGGCGAAATCGTCAATTGAACCGGCTTGCGGGAGCAAAGGAGCGGGCACAAGGGCAAGCGCCCGGCACCGCCGCAATGTTTTGGGCAACCCAAGTTTACGTGACAATAAAGCCGTCCGAGGCAGGCATTTCCGAATGAGGTGGCACGTCTCCCGGAAGTTCCCGGACTGCGGAATACGAGCCTGTCAGCGAAAACCGACGTTGCGGTACGAAAATCGAGGCGTGGCACGAAAATCGAGAAAGTCAAGCCCGCCAGCCGCGGATAGATCTGCGGCCAAGTGGGTGCGCCAGCACGAAAACTGGGAAATCAGCACTACCAGCTGAGTGCGATGGGAGGCGTGCCAGCTGGCCAGCCGCAGATCCATCTGCGGCCAGCCGCAGATAGATCTGCGGCTGGCTTTGGCCAGCCTATTTAAGCCAGCTTCAGGCAGCATACAGGGGGTTCAGCAATTGTGAGGAAGAAGGAGAATACAGCAGCAGCCAACTCGGAAATTGAGGAAGAAATAGCTAGATTTTGCAATCAAATAGGAAGAAAAGAGAGAAAAAAGAGAGGAATAATTTTCTTTTGATTTGATTGTATCAAATAGATTTTTTTCCTTCTATTCAAATACATCAAGTTCACATCCATTTGGATATCAATTGCAAGGTGAAATCTCTTTTGTGATATCAATTTCTATCATATCATTTGATCAAATTAGATGCAATTTTTCATGTAATTTATTGATTGAACAATGAATTAGGGATTATGAGTGAAGTTTCCATCGGAATAAAACTCTTCCTAACAACCCGATGATATTCGTTCATTAATTTCTTTGTTGGTTTTAAGGTGTTATATTCGGTATCAATTCCTTTAAATCGTTATTTTAGGATGTCTTGGTATTGTTAGATTATCCGGGTTGGTTTATTTTCTTGTAATATCCAATTGTTTGTGTGTGGATACTTGGTTGTGAGCCTAGGAAAGCGACCCCGTGGTCCAAATCCGATGATGGACATGTCTTGATGTATGTAGCGGGGAGGATGTAGCCTCTTTGTAAATATGTAATCCGTTGGGCCTTAAAACGACGCTAAGGCGAGAATCGGATTTAAGGCCCCGTCATAGTGAAAAGATGGGATTGTAAGCGTTTGGGGTTTATTTTGATGGCTTACATGCCCATGAATAACCCCGCGCTTTTTATTGCTTTATTTGATTTGTGACACCAAAAAAATTGATTTTCAAAACTAAAACAATGAAGACTTTCATAAAATCAATCAAAGTAGAATATTAGAATCACGAGGTTAAAATTTGAGAAGTGCTAATGAATGTCGATTCCTATCTAACGAAAAAAGCTAAAGAAAATCGTTTTCAAACATCACACAAAATGAGTTTGCAAATAAGTAACATTTTATTAAATCTTTGTGCATAGGGTGAAAGAGATTCTAGAAATTGCCCGATCATTTCACGAAAGCAACGTATAGATCTCGATTCCTATTTTGACGAAGGTTAAAAACTCTTGTTTTGCCAAAACGACACCTAATGAAAATCTCATAGTTTTGATAAATAAAAAATCAAAATTTTCTTATAACGAACCAAGCTTTCTCGTGTATACCGAAAAGACATTCCAAAGCGTTCTCAAATTAAAACACGATTTTCCCTAAAATCCAAATGATTCTTTCATACAAATTCATCACAACATTCACATAGGTACACACACACACACGCACACACGCACACGTTTCATGAATTAAAGGATAGGAAAGCATCAAGATTGCGGTAACCGTGTTTCACGGAGGTCGAGGGGTGCCTAACACCTTCCCCTCACTTAAGCAAGCCCCCGAACTCTATGAATCTCGATTCGCAGACCAATTAATTCGGAGTCACATATGAGCCAGCGATTTATAAAAAACGAAAATTCGGATGAGTTGGTACATCCATTTCAAATATACCAACTGGCGACTCTGGTTAATTGGCTCCTCATAAAAAACGATACTTCAAAACCCCGTCGACATTCAAGCCGACCTTTTCCAAAAAATCATCTAATCAAAAGGCTAAAATAGGAAAAGACCAAATATCGCATAAGGCGAGAATCCCGGCGTCGACAGTATTTATTTAAGATTATATTCCGTGATGTATTTATTTATTCCGCATTAGTTGATTTATGTTGTTTAGAGGTGCATGAATGTACTTTATTGTGAGCACCAGATTCGAGGTATTGGTACTTGAATTTGGGGGTGTCACAGTTCCCTTAAACTCTGGCGGACCTACTACTTTAAAGTCCTTAAAATTTGCCAAACGATTCTCTGGCGGATTCCCTGCGGCTAGTGCTCGATTTTGCATTACATACGCTAACATATTCACAAAGTCTTGCATCAGTTATGCGTTACTTCCTTCATCATTAACAGATTCTTCCACTCTTCGGTTTCGTGTTTCTCTTCTTGGCAACATTGTCTGATTAAACAAAACCTTAAATTATTACTTCTAGTTTTACATTTTATGCCACATTTTATTAATGTTAGCATTTAAAATTTAATGCGCAATTCAAACTCAAGCAAACATGTAAGCATAACGTTGCATTTATATCCATATACCAAATAAAAGTGTCACACATTTACATTATTCTGGCATATTCCTATAAATGCTATATATCCCACTTAAGCAACAAAAGATGGGATTTACAAACTACATTCCCCTAAACACATAAAGTGGGGATGCATCATATTCATATACCACCTCTTATAGCCTGAGGTTTATATCATATATATCTATAACCCTATAAAAAAAGGGGTACTAACTACATCTATCTAAAACATATGACAACTGAACCATAACATCACTGCATACCACGGCGAACCGCATCCGCATGCTCCAACTGTGCAACTCCGTCCATCACTCGACGTCGTACTGAACGACTAGTCTAACCTTCCTCCATAGGGTACCTCCTATTCCCTCTTCTCTGACGCCCATAGGCTGTGTCCAACGTAAAGCCCAGAGACTTAATCCTAACCGCACCTGCCTGTGAAAGTAGTATGCACACAAGCCAATCATATTTGATATGATGTAGCATATACTTTGTAATCTTATTCATTTATTAATAAAAGAATTGATTTTTTTAAAAGGCATTTTATATTATCTACATAGTGCTGTTATATTAAATGTGATAAACCCATAGTTTTGAGTAATGCTTTTAGAATCATGATGGTGATTATGCTAATGAGATCTAAATTCTAGATAGCTCACAAACTAAAATCGTTCCTAATCGTTGGATTACTAAAAAGGGGATTAGTGAATCCGGATAGATTAGTACATACGTTACTTGCTCTTAAGAAGAGAATGATTGATCTCATAATCATTTGTGTGGAGACACTAAAGCAAGTATGTAGGTGCTTATTGGAGAATAAGTTCACTGAACGTGCCTCGCTAAGGAATACCTAATGGAGTTTTACTCGCCTGTCAATAGGAATTCCTCTAGTGATAGTAGTACAAGTGATCCTTGGACTTGAGATCATCATAGTATCTTGTGTATGATGAGTTATACTTTGACATGTCCCTTAAGACCTTTAGGGTATAACAAAGGGTATGATTGGGTATAATAAGTTGTACATAGAGATAGGTGAATGATCAACAAAGAATCTACCATGTCTAGTAAAAGATGTGAATGTTCTATGTGATTCGATAAATAACAACTCAGTAGTTCTTGGCCAAGGTAGAATGAAATTAGAAAAGAGTTTCTAATTTGCATTATTTAGAGTTGTGCATTTGAGAATCGAAATACATATAATTAAATAAAATGAGACTTGACAGTAACTCCATGTCTTATATTTAATTGGGACATTATATGGTAGAAGGATTGAATTGTACGGCAACTATACACTGAAAGGTTCTTTCATGATTAATGTTGAAATCTATATTATCTGGAAAGTCGTTGATCGCTAAGGGGGCTTACCCTTATTGTAGAATAAATATTATTTATTTAAATAAATTAAATAGTTTAATTTATTTATTTAAATAAGATTAGAATTGTTCTAATTGATTTATTCACAACCGGTTTAATATGGAGAACCTAAAGGGTCACACCGCAAAAGAAAAATATTTATTTAAGAAGTAAATGGCATAATTGTAATAATAAGTTAAGTGTATTTAATTTAGTCTATAGAGATAGAATAAATTAAATAGCATAATATTTATTATTTAATATTTTAGAAATATTAAATATAAATTAATAAGAGGAGTCTTATTATTATTATTATTACTATTACTATTATTTAATTCCTAATAGGGATTGTGAATTAATTAATAGAAGTACTCTCACATGAATTCCTAATTGGATTAGGAGTTTAATTTAATTAAAGGAGTTTAATTAGAATAGAAACCCTAATCCTAAATAGTTTGGGGAAAGGGTTTTCCTACATCTATAAATAAGAGAAGTCTTATCATAGATTAGGGTTACACACTCTTGCATAAGAATTGTAGAGAGTACTTACAATTTCTATAGAGATAGAAACTAGGGTTTCGCCAACACTCATCTTCTTGAACAAGTATTATTCCTTGGTGGATCACCTCTAGAGACCAAACACTTGAGTGGCTAATGTTGATCAAAGGAAGGAATTTAATCGGTGGAATTCAAGGAGAACGCGAAGGAATTGGAGGTGAACTTGTACCTGAGGAAGCTAGAATTCTACAAGGGTATAATTCTTATTCTCCATCTTTTTTGTTTAATTAATAATTGTGCATAAAGAAAGATCATGGTGATGGTTTGTATAAAATTTTAAAATCTAATTTTATCGCGCTTCCGCTTTATTAATGTAATTTGATTGCATGTTCGCGTTATACAAACCTAACAGTGGTATCAGAGAGCCAAACTTTATGCAAATTATTAATTATTTTGATTCTGTATATACATTGATATGTGTTTAGAACAATTTAATTGGGCATAATTGTTTGTGTAAAATTATTTTATTTATTTTATTTATTTTATTTTTGTAAATTAAAATAAAGGAGTTTATTCTGATTTGGAATTTGATTAAAAATAAAGGAGTTTTTTTTTTATTCAAAAAAATTGGATAAATTAAAATAAAAAAGTTTATTTTGATTTGGAATATGATTAAAATAAAGAAGTTTATTTTAATTGAAATTGGATTTCATGATAACTAATTATAGTTGGAATTGGATTCCATGATAACTAAATGGAGTTGAAATTGGATTTATACTAACTAATATTGCCCATTAAATGATATCAATGCATATATGGAATGATTTTATTATTCATGGGATGAATGTTATTTATTGATACATATAGAGATATGTATGATAATAAATAGGGATTGATTATGGACTATTGACCAATGTGTGATTGGAATTATTTTAGAGGATGCTTGAATGTATGGGTTTTATAAATGGAGTCTGCGTACCTCGTCTTCTCTAATTTTTTTCTTAATGTAAATTCTATCTCCCTTCTATGTACTTCCCCTTGACTGCTGATCAGGGTTTCTATTTATTGTAAATAGTTTTTGTAATAGGAATAGTTAGACTTAATTTTAAAGAATTGGAGACAAAGGAGCAAGGAGCGCTTGAAGACCCGTTTGTAATGGAGCCCGGGTTTAAATGTAATAGTTATATTTAAATTTAATTCTTGCACCCTAGGTTTGACCTTTTGGTTCACTTGGTGGCTCTAGTGAACCAAACTAGAATAAAAGTCCATAATCAATCCGGATAGAATATAGTATTCTATATGTGCATGCTTACTATATATATATATATATATATATATATATATATATTATATGTTATCCAACATGCTTCGCATGTAAAATAATATGATGCGTATTTTATATATATATGTGCATGCGCGCTAAACAAGATGAGACTAATAATAATAAATCACTCAAGAAATCATATTAAGTCCTAAGCGTTCAAAGATATTTGGAATATCGAATGTCGCCTTCTAGCATGGTAAAACAATAGAGTATTAAATATTTAATATGAGTTTGTTGTGTCACCACAAGGCAAGTATTAAATATTTAAGATGTTGTCTTACCACATTTGATGCTTAGAAATAGACTGAACGATGCTGTTTTGTTGTGTCACCACAAGGACAGTGTTAGGATGGACTTAACTTGGATAATTTTGATTCGGATGTGTCACCACTTGATCAAAATAATCTAAGAGGCAAAATACAAGGAATTACATAGAGATGTAATTGACAATAGTTGTCTACCTATTTATTCATATATCGTTTGTTGTGGCAACACAAGGCTATATACATTTGAAATGGGATCCTTATTCTCACTAGCAGACCTTTAATTAGATTTGCCGAACTATATATTGAGGGTAATATAGTTTGATGAAAATAGTGGGAGATACCAATTTAAAATAAAGACCTAATTAATTTTGGTAATTAATTAAATGAATGTATGCTAAAATGTTGTCTATTTCACATGCAGAATTTAAAAATGTCAAACTCACTATCACTGCCTAGCATACTTGATGCTAACAAACTGACCGGACCGAATTACACGGACTAGTTAAGGAATCTGAGAATTGTTCTCACTACTGAAAAGATTTCTTATGTCCTAAATTCGCCAGTCCCTGCAAGTGTTGCAGAAACAGCCTCTGAGGAAGAGATTGCTACTTTCAGAAAGTGGCAAGATGATGCAATCTTGGCTCAATGCATCATGCTCGCATCCATGAGTAACGAGCTTCAGCGTCAGCATGAAACTATGGATGCTCCTACTATATTGCTGCACCTCAAAGAGTTGTATGGTGAGCAAAGTAGGACTACTAGATATCAGATATCTAAGGAGCTCTTCCGATCTCGTATGACCGAGGGCACTGCTGTTGAGACTCATGTCCTTAAGATGATCAATCTGATTGAACAACTAGGATAGCTAGGGTTCGTGATGGATGGAGAGTTAAGTCAAGATTTGATCTTGCAGTCACTCCCGAACACCTTCTCACAATTTGTTGTGAATTTTCACATGAATAAGTTGGACGTCAACTTGCCTGAGTTACTTAACATGTTGAAAACTGCTGAAGGTCACTTCTCATCCAACAAGAACCAAGTCTTACTAGTGAATGATTCTTCCAAGAAAAGGAAGAGGCCCAAGGTATCTTCTGAAAAGAAGAAAAACAAGAAGGCTAAGGGCAAGGCGAAGAGAAAGGATAAAAAGAAACCTGATCCAGATAGCAAAGGAATTTGCTACCATTGCAATAAGCCGGGACACTGGAAGAGGAACTGCAAGGAGTATCTTGCGGACCAAAAGAAGCTTGGAGAAGCTTCGACTTCCGATCTAGGTTTGTTCATGATTGAAATTAATTTTTCTGAAAGTTAAAATTCTACTTGGGTATTGGATACCGGCTGTAGTTCTCACATATGTAATAATATGCAGGGACTAAGCAGAAGTAGAAAGCTGAACAAGGATGAAGTCGTCCTACGAGTGGGAAATGGAGCAAAGGTTGATGCATTAGCTGTAGGGACTTATTGTTTAGCACTGCCTTCGGGAAAGTTCATTAGTTTAAATAATTGTTATTATGTTCCGACACTCATTAGAAACATTATTTCAATTTCTGTATTAGATATGGATGGTTTTGATATTATAATAAAGAACAACAGTTGTTCTATTTATAATAAAAATATTTTATATGGTGTTGGGAACTTGCTGAATGAACTTTACATACTTGACTTGCATGAAAATATACTTCAAATTGAACAAACTAAGAAAAGAAAAAGAGATGATGTTAATTATACCTTTATGTGGCACTGTAGACTCGGTCATATCAATGAAACAAGATTATCCAAGTTGCATAAAGATGGGCTTTTAGAGCTATCTGATTACGAATCATATCCAACTTGTGAATCTTGTCTCATGGGTAAAATGACTAAATCTCCTTTTACTGGAAAAGGAGAAAGAGTTACACAGTTGTTAGCGTTGGTACACACAGATGTATGTGGATCTATGACAATGAATGCACGAGGAGGGTATTCTTATTTTATTACTTTCACTGATGATCATTCTAGATTTGGATATATGTATTTAATAAAATACAAATCTGAATCGTTTAAAAGGTTCAAAGAATTCAGAAGTGAAGTAGAGAAGCAAACTGGTAAGAGTATTAAGATTCTTCGATCGGATCGAGGAGGGGAATACTTAACCAATGAGTTTCTCAATTGTCTCAAAGAAAATGGTATAATCTCACAATGGACTCCACCTGGAACGCCACAGTTGAATGGTGTATCTGAAAGGAGAAATCGAACATTGTTGGACATGGTTCGTTCCATGATGAGTTTTACCGACCTTCCAGTATTCTTCTGGGTTTATGCCCTAGAATCGACTGCATACCTACTTAATAAGGTACCTACCAAATCCGTCCCAAAGACTCCATATGAGATATGGGCAGGGAGGAAACCAAATCTTAAGCATGTTAAGACTTGGGGTTGTCCAGCTTATGTCAAAAGGTTTGAGCATGATAAGCTGAAGACTAGATCCGACAAATGTAGATTCGTGGGATAACCTAAAGAAACATCAGGGTATTATTTCTATCATCCTACTGATCAAAAGGTGTTTGTAGCGAAACACGCTGCCTTCTTGAAAAAGGAGTTTATCCTCGAAGGGGTCAGTGGGAGTAAGATATATCTTGAAGAAGTTCAAGAATCACAAAATACTACGGATCAAAATCAGGTACCTGACCAAGTAGAAGAACCTACTGTACCACTACCTATTCGTAAATCTGGAAGAGTACCGAAGATACCTGATAGGTATGGATTCATCATAGAGGATGATGACGAGGTACGCATCATAGATGATGATGATCCATTGACTTACGAAGAGGCTATGAGTAGTGAAGACTCAGAGAAATGGCTAGAAGCCATGAAATCCGAGATGGACTCCATGTATGAAAACCAAGTATGGACTTTGGTTTCTCCACCTGAGGGCATTAAGCCTATTGGGTGTAAATGGGTCTTTAAGAGAAAGACTAGAGTGGACGGCAAGGTAGAGACCTATAAGGCCCGACTGGTTGCAAAAGGTTTCAAACAAAGACAAGAAGTTGACTATGATGAAACCTTCTCAACTGTAGCTATGCCCAAGTCCATTCGGATTTTGCTTGCAATTGCAGCTTATTATGACTACGAGATCTGGCAAATGGACGTGAAAACTGCCTTCCTCACTGGAGAGCTTGAGGAGAATGTATATATGATACATCCAGAGGGTTTTGTTTCAACGGTTGGAACAAACCAAGTTTGTAAGCTACAACGATCCATTTATGGATTGAAGCAAGCTTCTCAAAGATGGAACATCCGTTTTAATGAGATAATCAAAAGGTTTGATTTTATCAAAAATGAGGATGAACCTTGTGTGTACAAGAAGGTTAGTGGGAGCGCTATTTCATTCCTTGTATTATATGTTGATGATATATTACTGATAGGGAATGATGTTCCTATGCTACAATCGATCAAAATATGGTAATCTAAACACTTCTCCATGAAGGACTTGGGTGAGGCATCCTATATTTTTGGGATAAAGATCTATAGAGATAGACCTAAAAGGATGCTGGGCTTGATCAAAGGAAAGTACATTGACTCGATGCTAAAGAAGTTTAACATGGAAGATTCCATGAGAGGTCTCATACCGATGAGCCATGGAATACATCTCTCCAAGAAACAGGCCCCAAAGACACCTGAGGAGAGAGACCGTATGAGTAAGATTCCTTATGCTTCCGCAATAGGATCTATCATGTACGGTATGATATGTACTAGACCAGATGTCGCTCATGCACTTAATGTAACAAGCAGATATCAGTCGAATCCAGGAGAAGAGCACTAGAAGGCAATGAAAAACATCCTAAAGTACTTGAGAAGAACTAAGGTTGTATTTCTTGTCTACGGTGGGTCTGAATTAAAACTAGAGGGCTATATAGACTCAAGTTTTCAAATGGACCAAGATGACAGTAAATCCGTTTCAGGGTACGTGTTTACTTTAAACGGTGGTGCAGTGAGTTGGAAAAGTTCCAAGCAGCAAACAGTTGCTGATTCAGTGACAGAGGCAGAGTACATAGCTGCAAGTGAAGCTGCAAAGGAAGCTGTTTGGATGAAGAAGTTCATAATTGAACTTGGAGTGGTTCCTAGCATTAGAGGAGCCGTACCTTTATTCTGTGACAACAACGGAGCTGTTGCGCAGGCTAAGGAACCCAGGTCTCATCAGAAATCCAAACACGTGTTGCGGCGGTTTCATTTGATTAGAGAGATCATTGAAAGAGGAGATGTCACCCTGGAACGTGTGGACTCTCAAGACAACATTGCAGATCCATTTACTAAAGCTTTAACACAACAGCAGTTTGATCGTCACTTAGAGAAGATGGGTATTAGATACCAAGGCGATTGACTTTAGTGCAAGTGAGAGATTGAAAGTAGTATGCACACAAGCCAATCATATTTGATATGATGTAGCATATACTTTGTAATCTTATTCATTTATTAATAAAAGAATTGATTTTCTTAAAAGGCATTTTATATTATCTACATAGTGCTGTTATATTAAATGTGATAAACCCATAGTTTTGAGCAATGCTTTTAGAATCATGATGGTGATCATGCTAATGAGATCTAAATTATAGATAGCTCACAAACTAAAATCGTTCCTAATCGTTGGATTACTAAAAATGGGATTAGTGAATCCGGATAGATTAGTACATACGTTGCTTGCTCTTAAGAAGAGGATGGTTGATCTCATAATTATTTGTGTGAAGACACTAAAGCAAGTATGTAGGTGCTTATTGGAGAATAAGTTCATTGAACGTGGCTCGCTAAGGAATACCTAATGGAGTTTTACTCGCCTATCAATAGGAATTCCTCTAGTGATAGTAGTACAAGTGATCCTTGGACTTGAGATCATCATAGTATCTTGTGTATGATGAGTTATACTTTGACATGTCCCTTAAGACCTTTAGGGTATAACAAAGGGTATGATTGGGTATAATAAGTTGTACATGGAGATAGGTGAATGATCAACAAAGAATCTACAACGTCTAGTAAAAGATGTGAATGTCCTCTGTGATTCGATAAATGACAACTCAGTAGTCCTTGGCCAAGGTAGAATGAAATTAGAAAAGAGTTTCTAATTTGCATTATTTAGAGTTGTGCATTTGAGAATCGAAATACATATAATTAAATAAAATGAGACTTGACAGTAATTCCATGTCTTATATTTAATTGGGACATTGTATGGTAGAAAGATTGAATTGTACAGTAACTATGCACTGAAAGGTTGTTTCATGATTAATGTTCAAATCTATATTATCTGGAAAGTCGTTGATCGTTAAGGGGGCTTACCCTTATTGTAGAATAAATATTATTTATTTAAATGAATTAAATAGTTTAATTTATTTATTTAAATAAGATTAGAATTGTTCTAATTGATTTATTCACAACCGGTTTAATATGGAGAACCTAAAGGGTCACACCGCAAAAGAAAAATATTTATTTAAGAAGTAAATGGCATAATTGTAATAATAATTTAAGTGTATTTAATTTAGTCTATGGAGATAGAATAAATTAAATAGCTTAATATTTATTATTTAATATTTTAGAAATATTAAATATAAATTAATAAGAGGAGTCTTATTATTATTATTATTATTACTATTATTTAATTCCTAATAGGGATTGGGAATTAATTAATAGAAGTACCCTCACATGAATTCCTAATTGGATTAGGAGTTTAATTTAATTATAGGAGTTTAATTAGAATAGAAACCCTAATCCTAAATAGTTTAGGAAATGGTTTTCCTACATCTATAAATAAGAGAAGTCTTATCATAGATTAGGGTTACACACTCTTGCATAAGAATTGTAGAGAGTATTTACTATTTCTATAGAGATAAAAACTAGGGTTTTGCGAACACCCATCTTCTTGAACAAGTATTATTCCTTGGTGGATCACCTCTAGAGGCCAAACACTTAGGTGGTTAACGTTGATCAAAGGAAGGAATTTAATCGGTGGAATTCAAGGAGAACTCGAAGGAATTGGAGGTGAACTTGTACCTGAGGAAGCTAGAATTCTACAAGGGTATAATTCTTGTTCTCCATCTCTTTCGTTTAATTAATAATTGTGCATAAAGAAAGATCATGGTGATGGTTTGTATAAAATTTTAAATTCTGATTTTATCGCGCTTCTGCTTTATTAATGTAATTTGATTGCATGTTCGCGTTATACAAACCTAACAGCCTGAACCTCTCTCTTTAACTGATCTACCCTCCTGGCAGCTCGTGAAAGTAGTATGCACACAAGACAGTCATATTTGATATGATGTAGCATATACTTTGTAATCTTATTCGGTTATTAATAAAAGAATTGATTTATTAAAGGCATTTTACTTTATCTACATGATGTTGTTATTTTATATGTGATAAACCCATAATTTTAAGTAATGCTTTTAAAATCATGATGATGATCACGCTAATGAGATCTAAATTCTAGATAGCTTAAAACTAAAATCGTTCCTAATCGTTAGATTGCTAAAAAGGGGATTAGTGAATCCGGATAGATTAGTACATATGTTGCTTGCTCTTAGGAAGAGGATAATTAATCTCATAATTATTTGTGTGGAGACTCTAAAGCAAGTATGTAGGTACTTATTGGAGAATAAGTTCACTAAACATGGCTCGCTAAGGAATACCTAATGGAGTTTTACTCACATGTCAATAGGAATTCCTCTAGTGATAGTAGTACAAGTGATCCTTGGACTTGAGATCATCATAGTATCTTGTGTATGATGAGTTATACTTTGACATATTCCTTAAGACTTTTAGGGTATATCAAAGGGTATGATTGGGTATAATAAGTTGTACATGAAAATAGGAGAATGATCAATAAAGAATCTATCATATCTAGTAAAAGATGTAAATGTTTTATGTGATTCGATAAATGACATCTCAGTAGTCCTTGACCAAGGCAGAATGAAATTAGAAAAAAGTTTTTAATTTGCATTATTTAGAGTTATGCATTTGGGAATCGAAATACATATAATTAAATAAAATAAGACTTGACAATAATTCCATGTCTTATATTTAATTGGGACATTGTATAGTAGAAGGATTGAATTATTTGATAACTATGCACTGAAAGGTTCTTTTGTGATTAATGTTGAAATCTACATTATCTGGAAAGTCGTTGATCGCTAAGGGGGCTTACCCTTATTGTAAAATAAATGTTATTTATTTAAATGAATTAAATAGTTTAATTTATTTATTTAAATAAGATTAGAATTGTTCTAATTAATTTATTCACAACCGATTTAATATGGAGAACCTAAAGGGTCACACCGCAAAAGAAAAATATTTATTTAAGAAGTAAATGACATAATTGCAATAATAATTTAAGCGTATTTAATTTATTTAGACTATGGAGATAGAATAAATTAAATAGCTTAATATTTATTATTTAATATTTTAGAAATATTAAATAAAATTAATAAGAGGAGTCTTATTATTATTATTATTATTATTATTATTACTATTATTATTATTTAATTCCTAAAAGAGTTTAGGAATGAATTAATAAAAGTACTCTCATAAATTTCTAATTGGATTAGGAGTTTAATTAATTAAAAGATTTTAATTAAGACAATTAACCTAATCCTAAATTGTTTAGGAGGTATCATAGATTAGGGTTACATACTTTTGCATTAGAATTGTGGAGAGTACTTGTAATTTCTATAAAGATAGAAATTAGGTTTTGCCAACACCCATCTCCTTGAATACCTATTCTTCCTTGGTAGATCACCTCTAGAGGCCAAACACTTGGGTGGCTAACGTTGATCAAAAGACGGAATCTAACCGGTAAATTTCAAGGAGAACACGAAGGACTATGAGTTGAACTTGTACCCGAGGAAGCTTTGATCTACGAGGGTATAATTCTTATTCTCTTTCTATTTCGTTTGTATCGTTAATTGAGCACATAGATTGATCATCGTGATGGTTTGTATTAAAATTTTTAAAATTCGTTTTATCGTGCTTCTGCTTTATTTATGTAATTTGATTGCATGCTTGCATAATATACAAACCTAACAGTGGTATCAGAGCCTAATCATGTGCTAATTATCGATTTTGATGATTTCATGTGTGTATGGTATGCGATTGAATCAATTTTTTTGGACAAAAATCTATTCTTCGCGAATCTGCTACGCGGCGCAATTGCTGTAACGACTGTGAATTCTGGATAGCCTTGTAATTCAAGCTTATGAATTTTGATGTATATTATTTAAATAAATTTTATGAGTAATATTTTTATGTGATTAAATAAGTATGTATTTGTGTAATATATATATATATATATATATATATATATATATATATATTTATATGATGAGATGTATATTTATAGTTAGTTTAAATAAGTTTAATTGTTTACACTCACTAAGGGAACTAACGCTTCAAATTAAGTAGTTAAAACTCGAATTTGAGTTTGGATTAGAATTTGGAGAAACGGACTGCGAATTTGAGTCTGGAACGTCCAAATTAGTCAGAATAGACCCTAAACATATTTTTGTCGGGGTTAAATTTTTTTGGTCAAAAGTCAACCGGTTGACTTTTCGGTAAAAAGTTAAACATGAATTTCAAAGATGAATTTGACGAAACGGATATTCCTATGACAATGAGAACGTCAATTTTAGTAGGAATCGACTGTCTTCACGAAAAAGTTGATTTTCGGATGTCAAAATGGTAAAATGGGCCATTAAATGGATAAATGGGTATTAAATGGGAATAATCAGCCAAGGTGAGACCCATGAGGCAGCTGATATGATTTTGATTAGTGGAACAAATTAGCAACTAAGGAAATGAAAAGGAAGCCCAACAGTTGAAGAGAAAAGAAAAGGAAAATAAAAAGAAAATGGAGAAAACTTTCCAAATTCCTAAAACTTTTCAACTTCTTCTTGCAAACTCCTTTGATGAAGAACCTGAAGGGTTGGAGGAAGATCAAAGGTCAGTTAACAACATCTATATATACCCCCTTCATAAACATTTGCCAAAATTTTGCAAAGCTATACTACCCAAATGAAAAATTGAGAAGAGAAATTAGAGAGAGAGAAACCATTGTACGGAGAGAAGCAAGTAAGTGGAGTAAAGAAGCTTGTATAAGTGTTCGGGAGAAGCAAGGGAGAAGAGGAGAGGAAGTCTCAAACCCTAACTAAATCATTTAGCAACCAAGAAGGAGAATCCAAGAGATAATCATCATACTCTAACTCATTCTTCCTTAGTTTCAAGCTTTCTTTGTTTCTTAAGCTTCTATCTCGCTGGGTTGGATTTATTGTTGTTATGATTGTTATTTGTTGATTATGAACGGGAAATGATGATATTTAGAGGTTATTTAAACCATTCAAAAGTGGAACAAGAATGAAAGAAATCCGAACCCATGCGTAAGGAGGAAGAAAACGGACGAAAATGGACAACTATAGACAATGGATTGATTTAGAGGATATTAAGGGTTAGTAATCATGTATGATAATTTTTTTGGTTATTATAATGTTATACTTCCATAGGTTATGAGAATATCCCAGTTGGAATGGAGTAAAAAGATGTTAAAACGAATTTGTAGTAAGAGTTTTGGTAAAACATGTTAGAAAATGAAGAATGGATTGAATAATGATCAATTAATCAATTTTTGGTATTAATGTATTGCTTGCTTCTGGAGTAAATAGTACACTGAGTTATGAAGATGGAACGAACGCATTCTGACATCGGATGAGGGAGTTTTGGTGATTGGAAGGAAATGTGTCAAAACTGTCCAATCTGGAAAACTAGATTCGGACTAGCCCATTGCATGAATTTTCTGGACTTGTGTGCTCAGAATTTAAAAATAGTTAAAGCATAAAAGTTGTAGCCCCAGAAGTTAGCTTCGCGTGGGCGCAAGAATTGCTCAAAAAGGTTTTAAAACGAATTAGTTATGAATGTTTTAGCGAGAGAGTGTAAAGCTGGCCAGATTTTTGTAGCAATCTGACCTTGGTTGTAAAAAGTGAAAACCTGTTTTGATTGAAGAATGGCTTGAAACCAAGGCCTAGATGAGATTAAAGTAGATTGTATGAGCTTTAATTTGATGTAAAAATGAACGAAAACGAATGAGTAACGAAGGAGATATAATAAAATAAGAACGATGTTTTGTTAAAGAAAAACTGCGAAAATGAGTTTTTATAACTCGGATTGAAATGAATTTTGAGCAATGTTATATTTTGAAGTAACATATCATAAGGGGGCGATAAGCGGGTCGCGTCATTTCCGAACGCCGCAATGCCTAGAGACATTTTTGAAGATTGGTCGTGTTATTTTAATTATAAAATGTGAGCAACATAAGATGAGTAGTAAGATAACTTAAACCAAGTTATGGAAGTCTATATGTGACTAATTGTTATGTGAATATGTACTTATATGTGTAGGATAATTGAAGAGCGTGTACTATAATTCTGTAATAGACGCTCGAGGTAAGTTCTATCTTACTCAACGTTTACATTGAGCAAGTTCCCTAATTCCATTCATTTTATATATATTGAATGCAAGTTTTTTAAACTTACTCAACTTTTATATTTGAGCAAGTTCCCTAATTCCATTCATTTTATATATTGAATGCAAGTTCCCTTACCTTACTCAAGATTGTATTTGAGCAAGTTCCTTAATTCAATTTATTTATTGAGCAAGTTTCCTAAACTTACTCAACCTTTATATTTGAGCAAGTATTATATCTTGTTGTAAGTTTCCTAACTCAAACTCGACTTATTATTTTTCAATCATGTTAGTGGATTAATTATTGTCAATTACTCCACATCAAAGGTAATTATTGATATTCGCACTTTGTGCATTTGAATTCATGATCTGTTGTTGGACTGTGAAATGTTTAAGTTCTTCATTTATGAACTGTTTAAGAAATAGTCCACGCCATTTGTTTCGGCTAGATATATGCAAATTAATATTTTTGAAAGCTATCCAAACCAATAGTTGGTACGGATTCTCAGACTGAGAGAGCAACCCTTATTAGGAGATTATAATGTGTCGATTATCCGGTGCAATCAAGACTTAATGTTATGCATATACATGGGGCACGAGAGGCTGATCCCCTCAAGTACTACTGACGGGGCCAGGTTTTTAAAAGGGCTGGTTGAATGATTGACTCTTTGGCCAAAAGTTTATAGCCTATTGGACCACTCAACAGTAAATAATCAATATTCATTTCTTCGTTTGAACGTTGGTTATATTATTCAGCTATTTCATCAATGTTCTTAAATTGTTGATCTATGTGGTTATTATTTTATTTCATTCATGATATATCTTCATTATTCATTGTTAAACTTGCTAAGCAAAGTAGTTTCTCACCCTTGCTATATCATGAACCTATTGCAGTTAAGCCGAAGAGTTCCAAAACGGACAAAGGCAAAGAAAAGTTTAAGGAGTACTTGCATGTTAAATATTTATATATTACTATCTCGTTATGTAATCATGGAACCTATTTATATTATTAGAGTATTTCATGATGTATTCTATTTAGGGTTATAGACCTTGGGACCGTAGTAAACCTTTTGTAATGAACAATATATGTTTATTTATTCCGCATTAGTTGTCATATGTTGTTTAGAGGTGTATGGATGTACTTTATCGTGAGCACCAGATTCGAGGTATTGGTACCTGAATTTGGGGGTGTCACAGGATAGTATCAAAGATGTAGGTTCTAAACTTTAGGAATACGAAACCTAGGTTATAACCTTAGAATTAAACTCGTATAGAGTACTCTAGGTGATGGGTCGGGGAGATCTATTGAGTTGAGTTGTGTTTGGAGATGGATTGTGGAAATTCATCGAGCCAATGTTGTGCATAATAAAATATTATTTCATTTCATCAATGAATATATTTTATTATGACACTATTGTCTTTTATTGTGGTTGTAGGATGCCTGAGATCGGTCAGTCGAGTAGGACCGTCGAGGGGGAAGAGATCGTTGATATCCACATGGATACTGAGCAACTGCTGATGGATGAGGTCGAGGTAGATCCCGAGGAGGATCAGGTGGATGAGACTAAGGAAGAGCTGCCATTTGAGGATCATCTAGTTAACCAACTAGCAGATAGGAACATGGAGTTAGAGGATAGAGTCAGAAACTTAGAGGAGCAGAATCAGATCCACCAAGATATGGAGGATTAGTACAAGTCGCTTGCATACCAGCTACTAGGGCGAAGGCTGAACTCATAGAGAAGCTGGAACAATCAGAGCTGGAACTGGTAGAGCTGAAGGTAGAGCATGAGGCTATGAAGACCGAATTTGATCTGGAGATAGCAGATAAGATCCGCATAAATAAAGCTTGGGTTAGGTCTGCCAGAAGAGTAGACCAATTAGAAAGAGAGGTCCAGGTAGGTGCAGTTAGGATTAGCGTTGGATGCAGCCTATGGGTGTCAAAGAGGCAGGGATAAGAGGTATCCCATGGAGGAAGGTCAGACCAGTCGCTCGGTACGACGTCGAATGATGGACTGAGTTGCACGGTTGGAGCACGGGGATGCTATTCTCCGGGACATGCAGTGATAGTATTTTAGAAGTCTTATTATGCATCTAGATACAGTTAGAACCCACTTTTGTTCCTAGGGTTTTATATATGTTGTAAACCTCAAACTTTGAGAGGTGGAATACGATGATGATACATCTCCACTTTTCAGATCTAGGGGAATGTAGTTCTCGTTAATCCCTTCTTTTGTGTCTTAATGGGATAGTTAACATTTATAGGAATATGCCAGAATTGTAAGTGTTTGACACTACTAAGGGGTGTATGAATATAAACGTGGTTTTATTATTACATGTTTGATTGTGATCGATTTATGCCTTGACTTTTAAATGATAACATTAGTAGACTGTTGCATGGAGTGTAAGACACAAAGTAATAATGTAAGGTTTTGTTTAAAACAGACAATGTCGTCGAGAAGATAACCCCGATACACAAGGGTGGAAGAGTTAATGAATAACGAGGAGGGTTAGACTAACCCCATGAGGGCTTTTGCGGACTTGTTAGTGGAAGCAATGCAGGGCAGACCAGCCACTGCGATTGATTAGCCTGGAAGTCACATGGCGAACTTTAAGGACTTCAAATTAGTAGGACAACTGGAGTTTCGCGGGACCACAGATTCGATCGAAGTCCAGACATGGGTGGAAGAAATAGAGAAAGTTTTTGAGGTCGCACGAGTGGCCGAAGAACAAAAGACATCGTTTCCCACTTTCATAATAAAAGGTAAGGCAAATTACTGGTGAAAGGCGAATAAAGGCCGAGCTGGGGAAGGCGCAATAGCATGGGCTCGCTTTAAGGAGTTGTTTTTCAAAAATTACTTTCCAGCAAGCACGCAGGCAAGCATGGAAATAAAGTTCTTGGAACTAAAGCAAGGAGGCATGTCAGTTGCGGATTATGCTGCAAAATTTAACGAGTTAGCTAGATTTTCTCCACATCAGGTGGACACTAAAGCTAGGCGAGCGAAGAGATTTGAACAAGGGTTGAAGCCCTTGGTGTATAGTAAGGTTGCAGTTTTGCAGATCAACATATTTTCTACGTTACTTGAGAAAGCAATCATTACTGAGGGAGGAAATAAAGCGTTGACAAAACACAACCAAGATCAGAGAAAGAAGAAAAGCCATGATGGTCATAAAAGGCAGTCAGATGTCAGGAAGCAAATTCAGAGGGGATGCGAAGAAAGGCAATAAATGTGAGAAATGTGAAAAGAATCACTTTGGAGAGTGCATGAAATGAAAAGGAGTTTGTTTTAACTGTGGTCAACCGGGGCACTTTGCTCCACAATGCCCAAAGGCGAAGGCAGGAAGTTATTTTTTCTTGTGGCACTTCAGATCATCAGAAGAAGGATTGCCCAAAGAAGAAGAGTGATGCAGGCAGTGCTAACCAAGGGAATAATAATAAGCTGACTATTGGAGGACCAGCACAACAGAACAAACCAGTGGCGCGCACCTTCAACATGACAGTGCAGGATGTGATGGAATCAAAGGACGTGGTGTCAGGTATTATTCTGATCAATAATATCAATGCATACATATTATTTGATTCGGGTGCTACCTGTTCATTTGTGTCAGACAAATTTGCTAAACGGTTAAACTTACCTCGTGAGAAATTAGAGAATCCAATGAATGTGGAGGTAGCTAATAAGGAAGTTATCCTTGTAGAATATATTCATCGAAATTGTTATGCCGAAATAAGAGGATATAGATTGGGCGTCAATTTGATTATGATACGACTAGGAGAATTTGACGTTATCCTTAGAATAGATTGGTTGTCTAGTCACGGGGCTGTGATTGACTGCCAGAAGAAGTGTATACACCTGAAGACTCCAAATAAGTCAAATGTTTTATTCTATGGAAGTAAATCGCCAAGACAATCTTGTTGTTTGATGATGATGCAAGCAAGGAGATTGCTCAGAAAGGGTTGCATAGGTTATTTGGCTCACGTGGTTGATACTCAGAGAGTAGGGGGTGAAGTGGGATAGACACCAGTCGTAAGGGAATTTCCAAACGTTTTCCCAGATGAGTTACCAGGTTTACCGCTGGATAGAGAGGTCGAGTTCGTAATTGATTTAGTATCGGGGACAACACCGATATCGAAAGCACCGTACATATTGGCTCCGGTAGAGATGAAGGAATTGATGGTCCAACTACAAGAGTTGTTGGATAAGAAGTACATTCAGCCAAGCATGTCACCATGGGGAGCACCAATGCTGTTTGTAAAGAAAAAAGACGGATCTCTAAGGCTTTATATTGATTATCGGAAGTTGAACAAAGTTACGATTAAGAACAAGTACCCGATGCCTAGGATAGACGATCGTTTTGATCAACTAAAAGGGGTGAAGTATTTTTCAAAGATTGACTTGAGGACATGGTATTACTAGCTGAAGGTAAGAAAGGAGGACATACCAAAGACAGCATTCAGAACTCGATACAGTCACTTTGAGTTTCTAGTGATGTCGTTTGGGCTGACGAATGCGCCAGCAGCATTTATGGACATGATGAACAGAGTTTTCAAGCAATATTTGGATAAGTTTGTCGTCGTGTTCATAGATGACATTTTAGTCTACTCAAAGACAGTGGAAGAACACGTCGAGCATCTAAAGATAGTATTAGAGACGCTGAGAAAGGAGAAGTTGTACGCAAAATTTTTCAAGTACGAATTTTGGTTACAAAGGGTGCAATTTTTAGGGCACGTAATTGGAAAGGATGGTGTCTTGGTATATTCAAAAAAGGTGGAAGCGATAATAAATTGGGAGCAGCCGAAGACGCCGACATAAGTCTAAAGTTTCTTGGGATTAACAGGATACTATCAGAGGTTCATCCAAAACTTTTCGAAGATAGCGACGCCATTGACAAATTTAACAAGGAAGACTGTGAAGTTTCTATGGACGGATAAGTGTGAAGGGAGTTTCTTGGAGTTGAAGAAGAAACTTATTGAAGCACCTGTGCTATCACTACCAGATAATACAAGGGGTTTTGTGGTATATAGTAATGCGTCACACAAGGGCCTTGGGTGTGTTTTAATGCAGCATGGGAAGGTCATTGCATACACGTCACGACAGCTGAAGGACTATGAGAGGGGATATCCGACTCATGACCTGGAACTAGCGGCAGTGGTGTTTGCTCTTAAGATTTGGAGGCACTATCTGTATGGGGAGAAGTGTGAAATATACATAGACCACAAAAGTCTGAAGTATATTTTCACTCAGAAGGAGCTAAATATGAGGTAGCAGCGATGGTTAGAGTTGATCAAGGACTATAATTGTGAAATTGTGTACCATCTCGATAAAGCCAATGTAGTAGCTGATGCTCTAAGTAGGAAGGGCAGAGATAAGTTGATGATGCTGACAGCTCAAGAAGAACTGATAAAGGAGATGGAAAGACTGGAGTTGGAAGTCAAGTATCCGAAAGATGTAGATGAGAAATTGTATGCAGCGGAGGCGAGTCCGACCTTATTAGATAAAATAAAGGAGACTCAAGAGCAAGATGAAGAGTGTGTCAGAATCAAGAAGAGGATTTCAGAAAGTGAAAACTTAAAGTACAAAATTGATAGCACGAGACTGCTAAGGTTTGAAGGGAGGATCTGGATACCGATGGTTCCGGAGTTGAGAGAAGAGATTATATAGGAAGCTCATTCTACAAAATATTCGATACACCCTGGTAGTACTAAGATGTATCAGGATTTGCGCCAGCACTTCTGGTGGCCGAACATGAAGAGGGAGGTCGTGGAATGTGTTGGACGATGTTTGACATATCAGAGGTAAAAGTAGAACATTAGAAACCGGGTGGGCTACTACAACCGCTGGAGATTCCGGAGTGGAAGTAGGAGCATATCACTATGGATTTGTGATGGGGCTTCCACCAACTCAGAAGGGTTACGACGCGATTTGGGTGATCGTGGATCGTTTAAGTACATCTGCACATTTTTTACCGATCAAGATAAAGTATAATCTGGAGCAGCTAGCAAAGTTATATGTGAAAAAAATTATGTCGTGACATGGGGTGCCGGTATCTATTGTGCCTGACAGAGATCCGCGCTTCACATCAAATTTCTGGAGGAGCTTACAAGAAAGGTTGGGAACCCAGTTGAGGTTGAGTACGACATATCATCCTCAAACGGATGGGAAAGCAAATGAACGATTCAGACGTTTGAAGACATACTTAGAGCATATGTGATGGATTTGAAGGGCAGCTGGGATGATCACCTACCATTGGTGGAGTTTGCCTATAATAAAAGTTATCATGCGAGTATTGACATGCCGCCATATGAAACATTATATGGAAGGAAGTGCCGAACACCTTTGTGTTGGGACGAAGTTGGGGACGGAGACTGTTAGGACTTGAATTGGTGCACCAAACTGTGGATGTTATTAAACTGATAAGAGCTCGATTGGTAGCGGCTCAGGACCGACAAAAGAAGTACGTCGATTTGCATCATCAGAAGCAAGACTTTGAAGTTGGTAGTTTTGTGTTTTTGAAGGTATCTCCCTAGAAAGGGAAGATCAGATTTGGAAAGAAGGGCAAATTGAGTCCCAGGTTCGTAGGACCATTTGAAGTTTTAAAGAGGGTAAGTGAAGTAGCGTAAGAGGTATCTCTACCTCCTGAACTTGAGCACATTCACAATATGTTTCACGTTTCGGTGTTGCAACTATATAAACTCGACTACAAGCATGTGATATCCTATAAGCCGATTCAAGTCGAGAAAAACTTGTCCTATGAAGAGATTCCTGTCCAGATATTAGATAGGAAGGAGAAAACGTTAAGAAATAAGGTCATACATTCGGCCAAAGTGCTTTGGAGGAACCACATGGCTGAAGAAGCTATGTGGGAACTAGAAGAAAAGATAAGGAAGAATTATCCGTATCGTTTTGAGTGAACCCATGTTAAGATTTTTCGAACCTAGGTTGAAATTTCGGGGACATAATTCTTATAAAGGGGAGGATGAAATCACCGTGAATTCTGGATAGCCTTGTAATTCGAGCTTACGAATTTTGATGTATATTATTTAAATAAATTTTATGAGTAATATTTTTATGTGATTAAATAAGTATGTATATGTGTAATATATATATATAGTTATTTTTATATGATGGGATGTATATTTATAGTTAGTTTAAACTAATTTAATTGTTTACACTAACTAAGGGAGCTAACGCTCCAAATTAAGTAGTTAAAATTCGAATTTGAGTTCGGATTAGAATTTGGAGAAACGGACTGCGGATTTGAATCCGGAACATCCAAATTAGTCAGAATAAACCCTAAACACATTTTTGTCGGGGTTGACTTTTCGGTAAAAAGTCAAACACGAATTTCGAAGATAAATACGATGAAACAGATATCCCCGTGACGATATGAACGCCGATTTTAATAGGAATCGACTATCTTCACGAAAAAGTTGATTTTCGAATGTCAAAATGATAAAATGGGTATTAAATGGGAATAATTAGCCAAGGTGGGACCCATGAGGCAGCTTGTGACACTCCCAAATCCGGGTACTTCAATTCCACAGATTTGGTGTTCACTATTCCATACATTCATGACTTACTACCCATAATAAAGGATAATAAAATTAAACTGAATAAATCATCTTCCCACAAAAGGGGTTACAACTTAAATCTCTTAGGTAAATAAATCTCAGGTCATCTAACCTTTATTACATCATTGCGAAATTAAAACATAATATTAAATAAGTCTTAATACAAAACTCCATAACAAATAATAGTTCGCGAGCTACTTCTGCATCTTACCTTTGCCCTTACTAGTGTACGGCTCATCTAACTTCTCAGTCTTAGCTGTAATGTTTTATGCAAGGGTGAGCAAACAATTTCCCACTAGTATAATAACAATAACTATTAAATAGTCAATGGAGTAGATTTTAACTGAGGTATAATAGCCTTTTTAAAAATAATCAACAACAATCAAAGGACTGGAAGCTCAATAGAAAACTCATTTTAAGAATTGAATTTAGATTTCAAGATCAAAAGTAAATCTGAGGGTCATAAGACCTCGAACTATGTCCTAGGTTAACAAGTATCTCTACAGTAACCTTTAACAGTCTTATAGACTATGTACTGTCCATCTCGTACTCTAGGGCATCAGCCCTTTGTACAATGTATTATGCACAAACATTTTAACACTATTGCGTAATTTAATCCCATATATTAGGGTTGTTCATCTCAGTTTAACATCGGAATCCGAACAAAAAGAAACTTGGTTTGGAATAACTTCAAGATATTCTAAGTCTTTAAAACGCTCATCAACTATGGACTAGCTGAATCAATAAGGGTTTGCTAGTCGCTAAAGTATTTGATTCAACAATAAAATTGTACAACGAGATTTATGTTCGAAGTTTGAATAACGATTCATGATTGAATAACAAATGACTGGAATAAAATATAAGCATTTGACGTTATAACAACTTTGCTTGAACAATAATAAGCTAAGGTTAATAAGCTTGCTCAATGAAAGTAAAATAAGAAACTTGCTCAAGTAAAAGTTAAGTTTTAGGGAACTTGCCTTGATAGCTTGCTACAAATAATGTTAACTATTTGCTCTTTGAGTGACCTATACATACAAGTCACATTGAACAATTAATATTCATATTTCAATTAATTACTCCCTTTTATAAATGATTGCTCACTTATATATTTCTAATCCACACTTTCAATTCTTCTAAGACACCACATATTTATCATGTTACTTCTTATAGGAGAAATTATTTTATTTCTAATTTTGGAAAAATTTCATTTCTGGCCGACCTGAACCGACAGAACCAACCCGACCCAAAAATCAGAACCGGCGCTGCGGCGTCAAGGTTTAGCCTTGAGCAGGCGCTGCGGCTTTGGCTCGACCCGAGACCAACGGCCCCGGAGCCCGCGCTGCGGCGTGGGACTTGAGCTTCAAGCCGGCGCCGCGGCGAGCCCACATCCGTAGCCCACGCTGCGACGTGAGATATAAGCCGCAAGGGTGGCGCTGCGGCGCCAGACTGCAGATTCAGTTTCTGCAATCGCGACCCAGCCTCTGTTCGCCCAAAAACCCATGAATTTCTTCATTTAAATCACAATTTGACATACTCAGATGCTATAAACTTCATATAATCAAGACCCATTACAGTATTAATAAAATCATTCATATACCCATACACTATAGAAGATTAAATCAACTTTTTAAGCATATTTCTCTATTTTTGATAAACTTAGCAAAATTAACCAATATGAACTCAATTCTAAACCAAATTGATCCATTTCACTTGCATTATTTTTGTTTCTCATCATCTTAACACAAACAATAATCAATTTATGGATTAATAACCGATTTCAACATCAATTTTCATACATATAAAGCATACTCGTATTATATATATTTTTTTACTGTAAGACCAAAGCTCCATATAAAAACATGATTTCATGGATTAACTTAATTAAAACTGATTATAGGCATCATGTAAAGATTAATATAACCAGCATAATTAAACAATCAATTTAACAATTTAGTTCATCAAAATTATTTGCAGAGAATAAAACCCAACTTTCGGTGAAAAACTCAATACCATATAAGTAAAGAATTAGTAACAGATCATACCTCTTAATTCCTTGATTAAGCTAGATGATTAGGAATAGCTTGGCAATCCTTCTTCTTTCTCTTTGATTTTCAAGTTTTTCTCTCAATTTTCCCCTATTCATTCTCTCTATTCTCTCTATGTTCTACAGACTTAGCCCTTAGAAATTAGGAATAATAGAATTATACGTAACTTAAAAAATTGACCAATTACAACTCAATTAAAAATCATCAGTTAAAAAACATTGACTGTTACAAGAATTCAAAAGTCATAAGGCTTGTTTGGCTATACACTAATAAAACAAACTCTTTTCACTAACCAAGGGTCACAAGACCTTGTTTGGTTAACTAACATAAAACCCATTTTCCATTATTTTAATAACCCATTATATTATATAGTTTAATTGTCACACTTTTAATTTAATTAAACCTATTATTAAATAAATTCAATTAAACCTTACTAATTTAATTTATAATTTCTATTTAGCCAATTATAAATTAATTCTATAAATTAATTCAAATAAATCATTTTATTCAAATAAATCATCTAATTTAATTATTAAATTAAATTAGAACAACCGTCAAATAACCACTCAAATAATAATTATCATAATTGCACTTAATAAATTATTCCACAATAAATCCATCAATTATTTATTTTACTCAATAAATAAATTAACAAAAATATTTATTTAACTCAATAAATATTTTATTTATTCATAAAAAAAATCACATTCGTTACATCCTTCCCTCCTTAAAAGGATTCTGTCCCCAGAATCACAACGCAATTAATTCATCCGTTATATTCTCCTCTCCTTATAAGGACTCTGTCCCCAGAATCGCGATACAAGGATTAAACAAACAACTGAGGATAGTTTTGTATCATTTTCTCTTCGAGTTCCCACGTAGCTTCTTCAGCGTTGTGGTTTCTCCAGATTACCTTAACAGAAGGTATAACTTTATTTGTGAGAACCTGCTCTTTCCTGTCAACTATCTGCACAGGAACTTCTTCATAGGATAAATCTTTCTCAAATTGTATTGGTTCATATTCTATAACATATTTATAATCGGACTTGTACGGTCGTAGCACTGATATATGGAAGACATTGTGAATGTGGGCTAACTCGGGAGGTATAACTACCTCATAGGCCACCTCTCCTACTCGTTTCAACACCTCAAAGGGTCTAATAAATCGCGGACTCAGCTTACCCTTTTTACCAAATCTAATCTTCCCCTTCCAAGGAGATACTTTGAGAAACACAAAACTGCCGACGTCGAATTCTCTATTTTGTCGGTGCTTATCTGCATACTTCTTCTGCCTGTCTTGAGCAACTAACAATCTGGCTCTTATCACCTTAACAATTTCAGCAGTTTGTTGTACCAGTTCAGGTCCCAATAGTCGACGTTCACCAACCTCATCCCAACATAACGGAGTTCTGCACTTCCTTCTGTACAATGCTTCATAAGGCGGCATTCCAATACTTGCGTGATAACTATTGTTATAGGCAAACTCGACCAGAAGTAAATTATCATTCCAGTTACCTTTAAAATCCATGACTTACACTCTTAGCATATCCTCAAATGTTTGAATTGTTCTTTCGCTCTGGCCATCGGTTTGAGGATGGTACGTTGTACTCATGCTCAACTGCGTCCCCATACAAGCTTGGAGACTCCTCCAAAATTTTGATGTGAAACGTGGATCTCTGTCTGACACAATTGATACTGGAACATCATGCCTCGAGATAATCTCCTTGACGTATAATTTTGCTAACTGATCTAGGGTGAATCTGATTTTGATCGACAAGAAATACGTTGATTTTGTTAGTCGGTCCACGATAACCCAAATTGCGTCGTAACCTCTCTGAGTAGTTGGAAGACCTACCACGAAGTCCATCGTGATATGTTCCCACTTCCATTATGGTATCTCTAAGTGTTGTAACAAACCACTTGGTCTTTGATACTTTGCTTTGACTTTCTGACAAGTTAAGCACTTTGCAACACACTCAGCAACTTCTCTCTTCATATTTGGCCACCAGAAATGTTGTCGAAGATCCTGGTACATTTTTGTACTTCTCGGGTGAACCGAAAATCTTGAACTATGAGCTTCATTCAAAATCTCTTCACGAATCTCCAGCACTGACGGAACCCAGATTCTACCTTCAAATCTCAACAACCCTTCGGTATCAATTTTGAATTTAAGCTCCTCACCCTCAAGCACCCTTTTCTATATTTTATCATATTCTTCATCCTGGAGTTGTGCTTCTTTTACCTTGTCCACTAGAGTTGGTTGGGTTTCCATCTGGAATAATTTTTCATTCGGCTCTGCCAGACATTTCACTTCTAACTCCAACTTAGCCATTTCCGCTATGAGCTTCTCCTGAGCAGTTACCAAAAATAATTCTCCCGACCCTTCCTGTTCAAAGCGTCGACAACCACATTAGCTTTCCCTGGATGGTATAGGATTTCATAATCGTAATCTTTGATCAATTCTATCCATCGCCTCTGACGCATATTTAAATCCTTTTGTGTGAAAATATACTTCAGACTTTTATGGTCTATATATATCTCACACTTCTCCCCATAGAGATAGTGCCTTTAAATTTTCAAAGCAAACACCACGGCTGCTAACTCCAAATCATGGGTCAGATACCCTTTTTCATAGTCTTTTAATTGTCGTGATGCGTAAGCAATGACCTTGTCGTTTTTCATAAGCAAACAACCAAGTCCTTTATGCGATGCGTCGCTATACACCACAAAATTCCCTATATCATCCGACAAAGATAACACAGGTGTCGTACTTAGTCTCTTCTTTAATTCTTGGAAACTCTCTTCGCACTTCTCCGTCCAAACGAACTTCACTGCTTTTCTTGTCAAATTCGTCAACAGAGTGGCGATCCTTAAGAAATCTTGAATAAAACGCCTATAATAACCCGCCAATCCCAAGAAACTCCTTACTTCTGACGGTGTTTTTGGCTGATCCCAGTTCATCATAGCTTCCACTTTTGCCGGATCCACCAAAATCCTGTCTTTATCAATAACATGCCCAAGGAATTAAACACGCTCCAACCAAAATTCGCGTTTGGAGAATTTCGCATACAATTTGTCTCTCCTTAACACTTCCAATGTCTCCTTCAAGTGTTCCACATGCTCTTCCTGAGTTTTGGAATATACCAGAATGTCGTCTATGAACACCACTACGAATTTATCCAAAAATGGTTTGAACACTCTATTCATTAGATCCATGAATGCTGCAGGCGCATTCGTTAAACCAAATGACATTACAAGAAACTCGTAATGACCATACCGAGTTCTGAATGTCGTCTTTGGTACATCCTCCTCTCTCACTTTCAGCTGATGATACCTACTTCTCAGATCTATTTTCGAGAAATACTTCGCCCCCTTTAACTAATCGAACAAATCATCAATTCTTGGCAACGAGTATTTATTCTTAATAGTGACTTTATTCAATTCCCTATAATCAATGCAAAGATGCATCGACCCATCTTTCTTCTTGACAAATAACACCAGCACTCCCTACGGCGAAATGCTCGGTTGAATATACTTATTATCCAGCAGCTCCTATAATTGCACCATCAATTCCTTCATCTCTACGGAGCCATTCAATACGGGGCTTTTGATATAGGGGTTGTACCCGGTGCTAGATCAATTACAAATTCAATTTCCCTATCTGGTGGTAGTCCCGGCAAATCATCTGGAAACACGTCCGCAAAATCCCTAACTACTGATATCTCCTCCAGCTTTGCACCCACCCTTCGTGTATTGATTATGTAGGCTAGATATCCTACACATCCTTGTCTCAACATCCTCCTGGCCTGCATCATCGTCAGACAACTCATTTGTTTAGGCGACTTGCTACCATAAAACACTACCTTTGACGGAGTCATAAGGTTCACACACTTCTTTTGGCAATCAATAACTGCCCCATGGTTGAACAACCAATCCATTCCCAAAATAACGTCAAACTCCCCAAGTCGAATTAGGATTAAGTTTATCGTCATCACATGACCCTTAATATCTACCCGGTAGTTCTATGTTCGTAGGGTAATCTAACTCTTCCTGAGTTAACTCTAATTTTCTAGCAAAATCATCGGATATAAATGAACAAGTAGCACCTGAATCAAATAATACGTAAGCATTTACACTATTGACCGGAATGATACCTGACACCACATCCTTTGACTGCACAGTATCCTGCACTGTCGTGTTGAATGTTCGGGCGGTAGGTCGATTGGACGGCGTCAGTCCAGTGATAGTCAAATTGCCACCACTGTTGTTTCCCTTTCCTCCGCTTTCTCCTCCTGTAACTTTCTTAGGGCAATCTCGAGCAAGGTGATCCTTTGATCCGCAAGTGAAACATGTGCCCTTCTTTGGACTAGGACAATTTGGTGCAATGTGACCCTCTTGTCAACAATTAAAGCATACCCTCTTGCCCTTCAGGCAAACACCCACGTGATTCTTTCCACAGTTACTGCATGCCTCCACTTTCTTCTTCTGATTTCCTTGTTGACTGCCACCAGAGGCACCGTTATTCCACTTCCTCTTTAGATTGCTGCCACCATGGCTACCACTTGCTTTATTCTCATTCTCACTATTCTTCTTCTTTTGCTCTTGGTTGTATTTAGACAGAGCATCACTCCCCCCTTCAGCGATAATCGTCTTCTCTAACACTGCTGCAAACGAATTCAGTTGAAACATCGAAACTCGACTATACAGCCAGGACTTCAGTCCCTGCTCAAACCTTCTAGCCTTTCTCTCATCAGTATTAACTTGATATGGCGCAAACCTCGCCAATTCATTAAATCTTACAGCATATTCAGGCACCGTCATCGTACCTTGCTTTAACTCCAAAAATTGCACTTCTATCTGATTTTGTGCACTCGTCGAAAAATAAGTTTCGAAAAACATCCCCTTGAATCGCTCCCACGGAACTACCCCTTGACCACCTCGGGTTTTGTTAGCTTGCCACCAATAACTAGCTTCTGATTTGAGCATAAATGTTGGAATGCAGTCTTCTGGTCCTTGTTGACCCTAGCGACGTCAAATACTTTCTCCATCTCCATAACCCAAGTTTAAGCTTCAATTGGATTTATAGACCCTTGAAATTCTGGGGGTCCTACTGCCTTGAAATCTTTGAAAGTTCTGGCCTGAGCTTGAGGTTGATTTACAAATGCTCCTGTTAGCAAATTCACCAACTGCTGCATTAGATTAGCGTTGGTTTCTTCGTTGTTATTTGTGGATCCCTCAGGGGTCTGTTAACGTGTTTGTCTTCTTCTTGACAACATCTTACTGTTAAGAATTCGCGCTATTAGATTATTGCTCATTTACTTAAACATTTAAGTCTTAACTTAAACATTTATAAACAACATTTAGCACATAGTACATCTGATAAACTTCCATACTTTATTCATTTACTGCATCAAAACATAACATAGATAGCATCCTAGTTATTTACATCCTCTATCCTGAATTCATAATATTCTAGGATTACATCATCATATTCCAGTATTTATCTCATTTAAGATTTACATCATATTAACTCTCTTAGAAAATAACTTATTATTACTGCTATTCGTGACCTATAAAGACATTCCACGTCGCACAGCTTCTTTACGCTCCTACTTCATGATACGAATTATCGTTCTGCGATCCATCACGTACCACGATAAATCCTCGAACTGCACTGGGTAGTGAAAAACTCGATCCTGAGCTCTATCCATCGCTGTGTGAAAAACATGATCCATCTCCTCCATTTTAATCTTCTTTGACTGGACCTCGTCCTCAACACGATATGCATGATTAACAACTTTCATCCACGTGTCCTCGGCTCTAGCACATTTTGTAGACTCTTCTCTCAGCTCACTCTTCAGTTTCTCCACCTCAGCCGATAACTCCTCCTTTTGGCTCTCTGCTTGAACCAGCTTCCATTCCACGTTCCCAAAACGTATATCAAGCTCCTCAATCTCGCCATTCTCTGCTCCAGAACAGTCTGACGCTCAGCCACCTGCTCCTCTAACTACTCCACCCTATCCTGTAACTCTATGTTGCGATCATACACCTGCTCATACATCTGAACACCTAAGGAAGATAGTGGTATCTCCTCAGGGTCTTCTTCCTCCTCCTCAATCTCTTCAGGATCCTCCTCAGGATCTGACTCAGGTTCATACTCAGGTTTTACAATTGTCGTCAGTGGGGTTGGTTCTCTCGGAACTATCTACTCCTAGACCGAATGAATGTCTCGAGACTCCTCCTCCCTAGCGTGGCTGGGTTCTCCTCTATTAGACATCCTGACAGTAAAATTTTAAGTTCCAATCACTACTCGATACTACTCGCGAGCATATAAGTTATAGCACATAAAGTTTTTTTTTTATTATCTTTAATGAATTCCTTAATTCATTCCTTAGAACTCGATAATAGTTTTAACACCACTATGTTTTCGATTCTTTACAAGGCTAACTCCTAAGGTTCCCCACCTAAGGTTCTTAACTTACGGCTCTAATACCAACCTGTGACACCCCCAAATCCGGGTACTTCAATCCCACAGATTTGGTGTTCACTATTCCATACATTCATGACTTACTACCCATAATAAAGGATAATAAAATAAACTGAATAAATCATATTCCCACAAAAGGGGTTACAACTTAAATCTCTTAGGTAAATAAATCCAGGTCATCTAACATTTATTACATCATTGCGGAATTAAAACATAATATTAAATAAGTCTTATTACAAAACTCCATAACAAATAATAGTCCGCGAGCTACTTCTGCATCTTACCTTTGCCCTTACTAGTGGACGGCTCATCTGACTTCTCAGTCTTAGCTGCAATATTTTATGCAAGGGTAAGCAAACAATTGCCCACAAGTATAATAACAATAACAATTAAATAATCAATGGAGTAGATTTTAACTGAGGTATAATAGCCTTTTTGAAAATAATCTACAACAATCAAAGCACTGGAAGCTCAATAGAAAACTCGGTTTAAGAATTGAATTTAGATTTCAAGATCAAAAGTAAATCTGAGGGTCATACGACCTCGAACTATGTCCTAGGTTAACAAGTATCTTTACTGTAACCTTTAACAGTCTTATAGACTATGGACTGTCCATCTCGTACTCCGGGGGATCAGCCCTTTGTACAATGTATTGTGCATAAACATTTTAATGCTATTGCGTAGTTTAATCCCCTATATTAGGGTTGTTCATCTCAGTTTAACATCAGAATCCGAACCAAAAGAAACTTGGTTTGGAATAACTTCAAGATATTCTAAATCTTTAAAACGCTCATCAACTATGGACTAGCTGAATCAATAAGGGTTTGCTAGTCGCTGAAGCATTTGATTCAACAATAAAATTGTACAACGAGATTTATGTTCAAAGTTTGAATGACGATTCAGGATCGAATAACAAATGACTGGAATAAAACATAAGCATTTGACGTTATAACAACTTTGCTTGAACAATAATAAGCTAAGGTTAATAAGCTTGCTCAATAAAAGTAAAATAAGAAACTTGCTCAAGTAAAAGTTAAGTTTTAGGGAACTTGCCTTGATAGCTTGCTACAAATAATGTTAACTATTTACTCCCTTTTATAAATGATTGCTCACTTATATATTTTTAATCCACACTTTAAATTCTTCTAAGACACCACATATTTATCATGTTATTTCTTATAGGAGAAATTATTTTATTTCTAATTTTGAAAAAATTTCATTTCTGGCTGACCCGACCTGACAGAATCGACCTGACCCGGAAACTGGAACCGGCGCTGCGACATCAAGGTTTAGCCTTGAGCCGGCGTTGCGGCACTGGCCCAACCCGAGACCAATGGCCCCGGAGCCCGCGTTGTGGCGTGGGACTTGAGCTTCAAGTCGGCGCTGCGGTGAGCCCATATCCGTAGCCCACGTTGTGGCGTGAGATATGAGTCGCAAGGGTGGCGTTGCGGCGCCAGACTGCAGATTCAGTTTCTGCAATCGTGACCCAGCCTCTGTTCGCCCAAATACCCATGAATTTCTTCATTTAAATCACAATTTGACATACTCAGATGTTATAAACTTCATATAATCAAGACGCATTACAGTATTAACAAAATCATTTATATACCCATACACTATAGAAGATTAAATCCACTTTTTAAGCATATTTCTCCATTTTTGATAAACTTAGCAAAATTAACCAATATGAACTCAATTCTAAACCAAATTGATCCATTTCACTTGCATTATTTTCGTTTTTCATCATCTTAACACAAACAATAATCAATTTATGGATTAATAACCGATTTCAAGATCAATTTTCATACATACAAAGCATACTCGTATTATATATATTTTTTTACTGTAAGACCAAAGCTCTATATAAAAACATGATTTCATAGATTAACTTAATTAAAACTAATTATAGGCATCATGTAAAGATTAATACATATTAACCAACATAATTAAATAATCAATTTAACAATTTAGATCATCAAAATCATTTATAGAGAATAAAACCCAACTTTCGGTAAAAAATTCAATACCATATAAGTAAAGAATTAGAAACAGATTATACCTCTTAATTCCTTAATTAAGCTGGATGATTAGGAATTGCTTGGCAATCCTTCTTCTTTCTCTTTGATTTTCAAGTTTTCCTCTCAATTTTCCCCTATTCCTTCTCTGTATTCTCTCTATGTTCTACAGACTTAGCATTTAGAAATTAGGAATAATAGAATTATATGTAACTTAAAAAAACTGACCAATTACAACTCAATTAAAAATTATCAGTTAAAAAAAATTGACAGTTACAAGAATTCAAAAGCCATAAGGCTTGTTTGGCTAAACACTAATAAAACAAACTCTTTTCACTAACCAAGGGTCACAAGACCTTGTTTGGTTAACTAACATAAAACCCATTTTCCATTATTTTAATAACCCATTATACTATATAGTTTAATTGTCACACTTTCAATTTAATTAAACCTATTATTAAATAAATTCAATTAAACCTTAATAATTTAATTTATAATTTCTATTTAGCCAACTATAAATTAATTCTATAAATTAATTCAAATAAATCATTTTATTCAAATAAATCATGTAATTTAATTATTAGAACAACCGTCAAATAACCACTCAAATAATAATTATCATAATTGCACTTAATAATTTATTCCACAATAAATCCATCAATTATTTATTTTACTCAATAAATAAATTAATAAAAATATTTATTTAACTCAATAAATATTTTATTTATTCACAAAAAAAATCACATTCGTTACACAACTGATATGATTTTGATTGGTGGCACAAATTAGCAACTAAGGAAATGAAGAGGAAGCCCAACGGTTAGAGAGAAAAGAAAAGGAAAATAAAAAGAAAATGGAGAAAACTTTTCAAATTCCTAAAACTCTTCAACTTCTTCTTACAAACTCATTTGATAAAGAATCTGAAGGGTTGAGGGAAGATCAAAGGTCAGTTAACAACATCTATATATACCCCCTTCATAAACATTTGCCAAAATTTTACAAAGCTATACTACCCGAATGAAAAATTGAGAAGAGAAATTAGAGAGAGAGAGAGAGAGAAACTATTGTAGGGAGAAAAGCAAGTAGGTAGAGTAAAGAAGCTTGTATAAGTGTTCGGGAGAATCAAGGGAGAAGAAGAGAGGAAGCCTCAAACTCTAACTAAATCATTTAGCAACCAAGAAGGAGAATCCAAGAGGTTATCATCATACTCTTACTCATTCCTCCTTAGTTTCAAGCTTTCTTTATTTATTAAGCTTCTATCTCGCTGGGTTGGATTTGTTGTTGTTATGATTGTTATTTGTTGGTTGTGAATAGTTAATGATGATATTCAGAGGTTATTTAAACCATTAGTAACAAAAAAGTGGAATAAGAATGAAAGAAATTCGAACCCATGCGTAAGGAGGAAGAAAACGGACGAAAATGGACAACTATAGACAATGGACTGATTTAGAGGACATTAAGGGTTACTAATCATGTTTGATAATTTTTTTTTTGATTATTATAATGTTATATTTCCATAGGTTATGAGAATATCCCAACTGGAATGGAGTAAAAAGATGTTAAAACGAATTTGTAGTCAGAGTTTTGGTAAAACATGTTAGAAAATGAAGAATGGATTGAATAGTGACCAATGAGTCAATTTTTGGTATTAATGTATTGTTTGAAAAATTGTGAGCTTCTGGAGTAGTATAGTATACTGAGTTATGAAGTCATAGGCTTTGGAATGAATGCATTCTGACCTCAGATGAGGGAGTTTTGGTGATTGGAAAGAAATGTGTCAAAACTGTCCAATCTGGAAAACAATATTCGGACCAGCCCATTATATGAATTTTTCGGACTTGTGTGTTCAGAAAATGGTTAAAGATAAAAATTGTAGCCTCGGAAGTTAGCTTCGCGTGGGCATAAGAATCGCTCAAAAAGGTTTTAAAACGAATTAGTTATGACTGTTTTAGTGGGAGAGGGTAAAGCTGGCCAGATTTTTGTAGCAATCCGACCTTTTTTGTAAAAAGTAAAAACCTATTTTGATTGAAGAACGAAACCAAGGCCTAAATGAGATTAAAATAGACTGTACGAGCTTTAATTTGACGTAAGAATGAACGAAAATGAATGAATAACGAAGGAGATATAATAAAAACAAGAATGATGTTTTGTTAAAGAAAAACTGCGAAAATGAGTTTTTATAACTCGGATTGAAATGAATTTTGAGGAATGTTATATTTTGAAGTAAAATATCATAAGGGGGCGATAAGCGGGTCGCGTCATTTCCGAACGCCGCAACACCTAGAGACATTTTTGAAGATTGGTCGCGTTATTTTAATTATAAAATGCGACCAACATAATATGAGTAGTAAGATAACTTAAACCTAGTTATGGAAGTCTATATGTGACTAATTTTTATGTGAATATGTACTTATATGTGTAGGATAATTGAAGAACGTATACTATAATTCTGTAGCAGACGCTCGAGGCAAGTTCTATCTTACTCAACGTTTACATTGAGCAAATTCCCTAATTCCATTCATTTTATATATATATTGAATGCAAGTTTCTTAAACTTACTCAACTTTTATATTTGAGCAAGTTCCCTAATTCCATTCATTTTATATATTGAATGCAAGTTCCCTTACCTTACTCAAGATTGTATTTGAGCAAGTTCCTTAATTCAATTTATTTATTGAGCAAGTTTCCTAAACTTACTCAACCTTTATACTTGAGCAAGTATTATATCTTGTTGCAAGTTTCCTAACTCAAATTCGAGTTATTATTTTTCAATCATGTTAGTGGATTAATTATTGTCAATTACTCTACATCAAAGGTAATTATTGATATTTTCACTTTGTGCATTTGAATTCATGATCTGTTGTTAGACTGTGAAATGTTTAAGTTCTTCATTCATGAACTATTGAAGAAATAGTCCACGCCATTTGTTTCAGTTAGACATATGAAAGTTAATATTTTTGAAAGCTATCCAAACTAATAGTTGGTACGGATTCTCGGACTGAGAGAGCAACCCTTATTAGGGGATTATAATGTGTGGGTTATCCAGTGCAGTCAGGACTTAATGTTATGCATATACATGGGGTATGAGAGGCTGATCCCCTCAAGTACTACTGACGGGGCCAGGTTTTTAAAAGGGTCGGTTGAATGATTGACTCTTTGGCTAAAAGTTCATAGTCTATTGGACCACTTGTGACGTCCCCAAATTTGGGTCTCCAAACACCCGGATCCGGTCATCACGATCCAATACATCATTCACCTCCAACAACATACATAGACTAAAATGCGGAAATAAACATATGTTGTTCATTAGAAAGGTGTTACTAGTCCTAGAATACAATAACCTTAAAAGCTTAACACAAATCCATACCCACATAATTGTCAGGGTTTAAATTACATTAATAAGAATTTACTACACTTAAGGTATAATCAGCTACATGAAGTCTATCACTTCATCTTTTCCTTCCATTTGTTCTTCCCTGACGTCTCGGGTTTAGCTGCAATGAAAGTCATGATATAGCAAGGATGAGCAACGAGTTTGCTCAGCAAGTTTAAAGTACAACAATAAAGGATATATCATGATGAAGGGAATATAGAAAGAGAATTCAACAATATAATTATCAGAAGCAAGAATAATAAATGCTTTTAGAACAATTGATAGTCAAGTAGACTTTGAACAATAACTTCCAAAGGAGTCAATAGCTAGCTGACCCTCTGGTTACTGGCTACAGAATAAGTACTTGAGGGGATCAGCCTCGCGTACGCTATGTGTATGCATAACATTTAACTCTGCTATTTGTACCTTATATACGGTACCTGGGGTACTCCCCTATAATAAGAGGGGTGTCCATTTAGTCTAAGAATCCTTACCATCGATTGGTTCGAATAGCTTTTATAAATTCTCACATACTTGCCTGACCGAACAAAGGTTCAGACTTAATCATGAATAGTTCGTAAATTTCGGAACTTTAATAAATGTACGAATTCAAATGCACGAGTGCGAATATCAATGACTACATAGATGTGGAATAATTTTGAAAGTAATTAGACCACTTAAGGCATGCTTGGAGATAAGATTCAAGCTTAAATAATAACTTGCAATAATATATACCTTTTTGCACGAATTAAAAATAATGCATAAGGTTTAGAAACTTGCTCAATGTAAAAGTTGAGTAAGATGAACTTGCCTGTCTGCTCAGCTACAAATAATTCTAGCTTTAATTTACTTGATTGGGAAGACCTACCATTTAATAGAGTTGGTCTACACATTAGTACAGCGTATAATCGTAAGTATGCGCTTACTAAGGCTAATCAATTTGCACATAAGTGAAACACACAAGACAAGGCACTATCATTCTCCTTGTTAGGACATCACTGAACCTTAGGTTTATGATTTAAAATTAAACATTAGGGGTAGGTACATATCAAACCTTTAACCAAGTTACAGTTTGCTTAATAGAGTTTCATTAACTTGACCCCTTTTTAATCACCATCTAATATTACTTAAATAGTGATTAGGTAATTATCTTGAGTTATTATTTAAAATAAATAATAACTAGTTACAGTTACTTATTATTTAATTAAAGAAATTAAATAATAAGTAATTAAATTATAAATCTTTAATCAGTATTTAACACTAAGAAATACTTAATTTATTCTTACTCTCAAATGTCTTTAATTATTAAGAAAATAATAATTAGTCATTACCTGTATTTATAAGAAATCAAGTAAACGTTATTCTTGGCTATAAGAACAAATTTGTTATTCATCCCAATGAATAATAATAAAAATATTTTAAAGGTTATTAGGTAATTAAATCACCCGATAATATTATTAAATTCTTTGAATAGTATTTTAAGTGTTAACTATTATTATTGAACAATCAATGTATTAATTGTTCACATACCCAATTATTAATTGAATAATCAATAAGTATTTATTATCCTTATTTATAACAATACTCATAACTTTATTATTATTATTATTTAATGTTAGCCAAGTATTTATTATCTTTTTTTATTATTTATTGCTAAATAATAAATAATTATTTACTAACTTTATTCATACCTAATTATTATTTAATATTAATTAAATAATAATTAAATATTTATAATAAATAATTTATTTACTTATTATTATAATTAAATCTTTATTAATTACATTCATACTTAATTATTATTTAATGATAATTAGACAATAATTATTATCTTTATTTATTGCTAAATAATTATTTTATTACTCTATTCATACTTAATTATTATTTATTATTAACTAAATAATAATTAAATATTTATTATCTTTATTTATAATTTATAATAAATAATTATTTGCCCGAGTCTATTGTGGTTTGAATAAACCAATGAATTACTTAACCCATTTGCAATTACTTGAAGAAATTTATGGTTTATTGAAGTGACTAAGCCACCTGATTAACCCTTCTTAACACTAACTTAGCTATTGGCTCTACTAATTTCATGCCCAGTCCCTGTACTAGGATGCATACGCTCACACACTCAAAGTGTTCAAGCTACACACAGTCAAGGCCCCTACCCCAGTTTTGGCATTAGAACCTAGGGGCAAACGGGATTCATTTTTTTTTCTTACCAGGATGCCGCAACTAACAACAACAACACATGGTATTGTTAAACTCTGCATTGTTATTCAAGTTAAACCGACTGCTATTCAACACAATAGGGAAAAAGAAAGAAAAATTCAATGACAGATTCTTATTGACATTATGTCAAACACCTTGTGGGCGTAATGAGGATCAACAATGGCATATATACTATACATTTTTAGGCTGCCCGAACCTTAAGGTTCTGCAATACTGAAGTTCCAACCGATACATCCTAATATAAGAAAACAACACATCCTAGTACAAGCAGCAATACAATCCCAATACACCAAACAATCCAATACACGTATAATATAAGCCAAACACAGAAGGAGAGGAAAAATAAAAAAAATATATACAAGCCTAGCAGCTCACTGGTATACCTAGAGCTCGATCGAACTGCAATCTTCCTCCTTTTACCGAAATAAACGGTGTAATCGGACATCCAACGACCAGCCTCCCTTGTTTCCCTCTTCCTTGCAATAAATATTTTCTTCTTCAATTGGCACTCAGAAAATTAGCAGCTTCGTTAAGGCTTATGGGTCCTAATTTATAGAGGAATACATGCCCCATTTTGTCGGTTAATACCCCATTTAAACGAGGCAATACCCAAGGGTTGGAGAAGGGTAGGCGAGCGGCTATCGGCATCAGTCCTATTCGAACCCAGCTAAGCTCAGTCGGCAGCCCCGTCGGTCGAATCGCCGAAAGCTTAGGACCCTTGGTCCGTTTGATTGTGGCTCGGTCGTTCATGACCTTGCTCGCTCCGTCCGCCTCGATCCCTGGTTAGCCCACTGGTCACCGAGCCTCCCTCTTGGTCCAACGATCGGTCGTTCCCCCATACGCCATCGTCGGCCCTTCAGCTGTCACGCCCCCACCCTCTGCCCTCACCCGTCCATCCGATTGATTTTTGAAGGCTTAGGTCTAGGGCTTAGTTCTTCTCCCTTTTGCTCGGTTAGCTCTCTTCTTCTCTAGTTGCCTCAATTAAACTGCTAACTGGTTGCCCCAAACGAACGAATCCAACTAGGCTGAAATGAAAGGGGTCAACCCGGTAGGAAAAGAATTGGGCTCAACCCAATAGGGTTGGGTCGGCTGAATGGATAGGAAGCGGCCCAATAGGAATTAAAAAGGGAATTTGGGTCCAAATCAGAAATAACTAAAAAGAAATGGGCCAATCCAAATGAAAGAAAGGTGACCCAAATTAAATTAACAATATCATTTTCTAATATTTAAATTAAATAGCTCATTCAATTAATTAATTATTTTAAAATATTTGTTTCAACAATAATTTCCCATTCGAATTATTTAAATCCGATAATAGTAATGAAATTATTTATTAATTTTTCCCAATCTTCTCACAAATAAATTCTTAGGGTTAACTCATTAATTTATTCGAACTATCAGTGAGCCCTTTTAATGCAGATAAAATTTTTGGACCATATAATTATATAATTAAATAATAATGCTTGCATGGATCCAATTAAGTCCGAAAAATTATATAAAACTGAATTTCATATATCAAGATAATTTGATTCAAAGTTTAAAAATTCTTGGACATTACACTACTCAACAGTAAATAATCAATATTCATTTCTTTGTTTGAACGTTGGTTATATTATTTAGCTATTTCATCAATGTTCTTAAATTGTTGATCTATGCGGTTATTATTCTATTTCATTCATGATATATCTTCATTATTCATTGTTAAACTTGTTGAGCAAAGTAGTTGCTCACCCTTGCTATATCATGAACCTATTGCAGTTAAGCCGGAGAGTTTCAAAGTGGACAAAGGCAAAGGAAAGCTTAAGGAGTAGTTGCATGTTAAATATTTATATATTACTATCCCGTTATGTAATCATGGAACCTATTTGTATTATTAAAGTATTTCATGATGTATTCTGTTTAGGGTTATAGACCTTGGGACCGTAGTAAACCTTTTATAATGAACAATATGGTTTATTTATTCCGCATTAGTTGTTAGATGTTGTTTAGAGGTGTATGGATGTACTTTATCGTGAGCACCAGATTCGAGGTATTGGTACCTGAATTTGGGGGTGTCACAGCTGCGCCGCTTCCAGTTCATTCTGGATTGCTGCTGCGCCCAAACCCAGAAAGTTATTTCTGGTGGTGTAGCAGAGCTGCACCAGTTCCCAGTTCATTCTGGGCACAACTGCGCCGGATAGCAGAATCCAAAAAATAATTTTTTCTTCAATTAACTTAAATAGTTTATTTAATTAATAAAAGTTTAAAATAAAGATATTTATTTTATCTGAAATATGATTTCAGGTTGCTAAAATTAAAGGAGTTTAATTTTGATTTGGTTTCTGATTAAAATAAAAGAGTTTATTTTGTTTCAAAACTAATTATTAGCAAACGTTTTGCCCATTAATGATATCAATGCATACGTGGAATGGTTTTATAATTCATGAGATGAATGTTATTTATTGATGCATATGGAGATATGTATGATAACAAATAGGGATTGATTGTGGACTATTGACCAATGTGTGACTGAATTTATTTTAGAGGATACTTGAATGAATGGGGGTCTGCGTACCTCGTCTTCTTGAGTTTTTCTTGATGTAAATTTTATCTTCCTCCTATGTACTTCCCTTTGACTGCTGATCAAGGTTTCTATTTATTGTAAATAGTTTATGTAATAGGATTAGTTAGAATTATTTTGAAGAATTGGAGACAAAGAAGCAATGAGCGCTTGAAGACCCGTTTGTAATGGAGCCTGTGTTTAAATATAATAATTATATTTAAATTCAGTTCTTGCACCATAGGTTTGACTTTTTGGTTCACTTGGTGGCTCTAGTGAACAAAATTAGAATAAAAGTCGATAATCAATCCGGGTAGAATATAGTATTCTATATGTGCATGCTTACTATATATATATATATATATATATAGTATATTATCCAACATGCTTCACGTGTTAAATAATATGACGCGTATTTTATATATATATGTGCATGCACACTAAACAAGATGAGACTAATAATAACAAACCCCTCAAAAAAATCATATTAAGTCCTAAACGTTCAAAGATATTTGAAATATCGAACGTCGCCTTCTAGCATGGTAAAACAATAGAGTATTAAATATTTAATATGAGTTTGTTATGTCACCACAAGACAAGTATTAAATATTTAAGATGTTGCCTTATATCACATTTGATGCTTATTAAGGAATTGAACATTACTGTTTTGTTGTGTCACCACAAGGATGATATTTTTCTCTTCACATATATGGAAGTGCTAGGTAGGACTTAACTTGGATAATTTTGATTCGGATGTGTCACCACTTGATCAAAATAATCTAAGAGACAAAATACAAGGAGTTACATAGTGATGTAATTGACAATAGTTGTTTATCTATTTATTTATATATCATTTGTTGTATTACCACAAGGCTATATACATTTAAAATGGGATCCTTATTCTCACTAGCAAATCTTTAATTAGATTTGTTGAACTATATATTGAGGGTAATATAGTTTGATGAAAAATAGTGGGAGATACCAATTTAAATAAAGACCTAATTTATTTTGGTAATTAAGAAATGAATGTATGCTAAAATGTTGTTAAATTACAAATTCATTTACAGAATTTTTACAATGTCTAATTCACTATCACTGCATAGCATATTAGATGCTAATTAATCGAACCGAATTACACGAATTGGTTAAGGAATCTGAGAATAGTTCTCAAGGCTGAAAAGCTATCTTATGTCCTTAATATACCTATCCCTGCGATGGTTGTAGACAATGCCTCTGAGGAAGAGATTGTTACTTTTAGAAAAGGGCAAGATGATGCATAGTTAGCTCAATGCATCATGCTCGCATCCATGAGTAATGAGCTTTAGTGTCAGCATGAAACTATGGATTCTCCTACTATACTCTTGTACCTTCAAGGAGTTGAATGGTGAGGAAAGTAGGACTATTAGATATCAGATATCTAAGGAGCTCTTTCGATCTAGAATGACCGATGTCACTGCAGTACAGATAAATGTCCTAAAAATGATTAATGTGATTGAGCAATTGGGATAACTGGGTTCTGTAATGGATGGAGAGTTGATTCAAGATTTGATCTTGCAATCACTTCCAAACTCTTTCTCACAATTTGTTGTGAATTTCCACATGAACAAGCTATATGTCAGCTTGCCTGAGTTGCTTAAACATATTGAAAACTATAAAGAGTCATTTTCCAAGCAAGAAAGACCAAGTCTTACTGGTAGATGATTCTTTCAGGAAGCGGAAGAGGGCCAAAGGATCTTCTTAAAAGAAGAACAATTCAAACAAGGTATAAGGAAAGGTAATAACTAAGGACACTAAGAACAAAACTGATGCAGATAGCAAAGGAGTTTACTTCTACTATAATAAGCCTGGACACTGGAAATGAAACTGTAAGGAGCATCTTGCAGAGGCTAACCAGAAGAAACTTAGTGAAGCTTCAGTTACAGATATAGGTTTGTTCATGATTGAAATAAATCTTTCTATAAGTCAAGGTTCTACTTGGGTATTGGATATTGGCTGTAGTTCTCATGTATGCAATCCAATGCAGAGAACAAGCAGAAGTAGAAGGCTAAACAAATAGGAAATAATCTTATGTGTGGAAAATTGAGCAAAGGTTGCTACATTAGCCGTAGGAACTTATAGTTTAACGTTGCCTACGGGCAAGTCTATTAAGTTGATAAGTTGTTATTATGTTCCAGTTCTATTTAGAAACATTATTTCCATTCCGCTGTTGGACAAGGAAGGTGTTGGTATTATATTTAAGACCAATGGTTGTTCTATTTATAATAATAATCTTTTGTATAGAACTAGAAAAATACTTGATGGACTTTCTATACTTGACTTACATGAAAATAATTTTGCAAATTGAACAAACTAGTAAAAGAAAAAGGAGATGGTCATTTAAAAAATTGAATATGTGTATTTGATGAAATACAAGTCTGAATCATTTGAAAGGTTCAAAGAATTCAGAAGTGAAACAAATTGACAAAGTATTAAGATTCTTCGATTAGATCGAGGAAGGAATACTTGAGCAATGAGTTTCTAGATCATCTCAAAATGGTATTTTCTCATAATGGACATCCCCTGATACGCAGTAATTAATTGGTGTATCTAAAAGGAAAAAACGTACCTTGTTGGACATGGTGCAGTTCATGATGATTTTTACCGACATTCCAGCATCCATCTGGGGTTATGCCCTAGAAACGGCTTCATATCTACAAAATAAGGTAACCTCAAAATTCGGCCCCAATACTCCATAAAAGTTATGGATAGGGAGGATTCCTAATCTTAAATATGTTAAGATAAGGGGTTATCCAACTAATGTGAAAAGGTTTCAAAAGATAAGTTTGGGACAAAATCTGACTAGTGCAGATTTGTGGGATATCCTAAAGAAAGTTTAGGGTATTATTACTATAATCCTACACGTTGCCTTCTTGGATAAAAGATGTTTATTATTGAAGGATCTAGTGGGAGGGTAATAGATCTTGAAGGAGTTCAAGAACCACAAAGCATTTTAAGTCAAACCGAGAAGATACCTAGAAGGTATGGATTCATCATAGAGGATGATGATGAGGTACGCATCATAGAGGATGATGATCTAGTTATATACGATGAGGCTATGAGTAGTAGACACTCAGAGAAATGGCAGATGGCCATGAAATCCGAAATGGACTCCATGTATGAGAACCAAGTATAGACTCTGGTTACTCCACTGAAAGGTATAGTGCCTAGAGGGTGTATATGGGTCTTTAAGAGAAAGACTAGGGCAAATGGCAAGGTGGAGACCTATAAGATCATACTTGTTTAAAAAGTTTCAAATCAAGTCAAGGAGTTGACTGTGATAAAACCTTATTACCGGGTAATGCTTAAGTCCATTTGGATTTTACTTGCGATTGCAACTTATTACTATGAAATTTGGCAAATGGATATGGAGACGTCCTTCCTCAATGAAGACTTGAGGAGAATGTATGTATGATACAGCCAGAGAAATTTGTTTCAAAGGTTGAAGCAAATCGTGTATGTAAGCTAGTACAATCTATTTATGGATTGAAGCAAGCTTCTCAAATATGCAATATTCATTTTGATGAGACAATCAAAAGAGTTTGATTTTATCAAAAACGAGAACAAACCTAGTGAGTACAAAAGGGTCAGTGGGAGCGCTGTGACATTCCTAGTGGATATAAAGTAAGAGTCGATCCCACAGAGAATGATTAGTCTAAGTTTATGCTTTGTTTACCAAAGGGGGGAGAATTTATAATTTGATTTCACTAATTAACAAGAACAGAATTTAAAGTGATAAGAATAACCAATTAATTAAATATTTCAGTTCTTCCGGTTCAGTATCACCTTTTACAACAATAAAATAATTAAGTATAACAATATTTATCCTTTAATGAAATTAATAGCCCTAGGTAGCAACAAGCTCTGCTACCTGAACTCCACTTAGATTATCACTTAATGAAATAAGCTCTTCACAAAATTCTAACCATTATACAACCTAAAACAAGCTCTCTAAATTTAATATAATAGCAACATTAAGAACTAGGGAATTAGACTAATCCAAGCAACAATCACACAAGCTCGGATTATTTAACTTGTCTTCCGATAATCATAGCAATACTCAAAAGCTTGACCACAATCATGTATCACTAATTGCTACTTATGATTAGGAACAATATCAATTACACGTAATATTGTCCCTTAATCTAGCAGATGAGATTAATCAAATTGACTTAACTGGTCACATTAAACCAATCGGAATAAATATCATTTAACAGTTAAAATAGATTATCAAGAATGAACTTCATGTAAGAAGGAATAAATAGTTTATACTTAATCAAAGCATTACTTGTAAACAAGGTTCAACATCCCCTTCGAACTGAATAAAAGAACTAGCCTGACATAATAGGTCTAATGAATACTTTCTTGAATTATAAAAGGGGTGAGGACAACAATCTCACTATGGAGGTGATCCTCTTTCCCTACTACCTATACTAGAATTTGGAGAATATGGAGAATGGTGTGTGAATTAGCAAAAATACAAACCAAGCTTCACTTGATATTTATAGGAACTCGTGGTGTGCTAACCCATCATCATAAGTCAAGATCAAACACCCAATCTACTCATGTGTATCAGCTAACCAAGGAAGTAGCCACCCAAAAACGTGCTAATGTGATGTGCAAATTGTTAGAGTTTATGCCATAGAGGCCAATTCTTTGATGTAATTGCTTAACATTTTTTTTGATATTATATTTCATTAGATAAATGAATTATTTTATTATGGTTTTATTTACTGCATTATATAAATGTTAGCATAATAAAAGTCCTTAGAATAATGATACAAATTATATAGCTTCAAGTATGTGACTTGAACATGAGATTATGTAATTACAATTAGTATCATTACTCTTAAATGTTCCTAGTCGAGTATCATTGTTAATGGGACAACAATGATATATTGAGACTTGTATGTGAATTGATTGATGGCCAAATCTCATTGGTCATTAATATATGAGATATTGAGTCAATGCATAGGTACATGTTAGAGAACAATGTACTGGACAGACCCACCATGAGAATTCTACGTGGAGCGTTATGCAAACTGTCATAAGCAATTCTCATAGTGACAATGATGTAATGATCCTCTGACCTGAAATCACTATATTACTACACGAGAATTTATGTACTTTGATATCATCAAAGGTCACCTTTAATAGGGTGAACAATAAAGGTGATTATTGGGTATATCATGAATCGTGTGAGAAATATGAGTGATCTATATAGAATTTAACCCTTCTATATATTAGGGGTGATATCCATTGGCCTCTTGATTGAGTAGGACTATGAAATGCATGGCCATGCTTAAATAGTGATTTGTTTCATATAGTCTACTCATTGATCAAGAAAACTCAGATTAAATTATGAAGAGTATGACACATTCCATGGCTTGAGTTTAATCTAGGATGTCAAGGTTAAAAGGATTAAATTACATTGAAACATTGGTCACAAAAAGGTTGCATCGAATCACCGATCTTATTATTATTTAGGTAGCAGTGATGCATTACTAGATGCCGCTCACTGTTTATAATTTTATAATATGATTTTAAAATTATTGCCAACATAATAATAACCTATAGGGTCATACACTTAGAACATAATTAAAAGAGAATTAATTTAAATTGTAAGGATTTAAATATGTCAATATGATTGATAATATTTAAATTACGAATTTAAATTAATAGGATAATTTGTATATATGTATATTAATTAAGTAAGACTTAATTAAAATATAATATACATAAATTTGGATTTTACCTTTTCTAATGGTTTTAGGGTTTTGCTATATATATATATATACATATATATATATATATATATATATATATATATATATATATATATCAGCTGTTTTTTAAGTGTGAGAAGAAAAATAAAAACCCTAGCCGTTTTAGAAAATAGAGTTAAGAGAAAAACTTGAGAAAATCCAGATCTTGGCGGCTAGTACCGGAGTTCTCTTTCCTGCAGATCGTGTGACGATTTGTGGGATGTTCGTGTGGATACCGTAGAGACGCAGTTCCGTTAGATTGCGTTGAAGATTCGAAGTCGTTCCAGAATTTCATTGTTTCATTCAAGCTCGGATAATCGGTAAAACAAAACTAAACCTCTGAATTAATTTGTTTTCGCATGGATCCTGTTTTAGGGTTTCGAAAATAGTTTTAAAAAATTTTATATTCTGCTGCCTTTATGTGTCGAAAACCCCACACAAATAGTCCAAATCTGACAACTAAACTGATTAGCACTTTGTAAGCTAATTTTGAATCAGCAGACCATCGATTTAGGACTTAGGGCAAAAGCACGAAAGTTGTAGCCCTGGACGTTTTAATGAATTTAGGCTTTTGAATTACCTGATTTGGAGTTGGGAAGCTCAAGTTATTGCCCAAATACTCTAACTGGTTCGAACAGGAATCCAGTCCAGGCGAGATTCGGATCAGTTCACTTTGACACATTGTTTGGAGGCCCAAATGAACTCGGATTTTTGCTCACCATACCCTTCTAAAAAGCTTGAGAAGTCTACTATAAACTTCAAGAAGACCATATTCTCATTTGGAAACTCTAACACTATCCAAATCTCAAGCGAAGCCCTAGAGGTCAATCTGTCCAAAAGCCAAACAATCTGAAATTTTCAGCTTCGACGTCCGTTAGTAAAATGGTTATAACTCTCTTATCTGAGCTCTGATTTAGGCGTTTCAAGATGATCCGGAAAGATAAGAAGTAGATCTACAACTTTCCTTCTTTGAGCATTAAGAGATATTGGTTGGACGAAGGGCAAAATTGGGCCTCAAGTGGACGGACTGATTTTAAAATAGTCCAAAAGTGCGGAAATAACACAATTTTCATTTAATGGCTCTATTTGCAACCTAAATCAAAATATAAGAATAATGAGTACAATTAGGTGCCAAATAAGTATAGAAGACTAGACACTAAGAGATAAAAACATAACATATTTTATACTTATCAAATTCTCCCACACTTATCTTTTGCATGTCCTCGGGCAAAACAAAAATAAACTATAACAAAAAAATTAATTAAATTAACAAACTTGACAACCTTGAGCCACAAATTAAAATGAACTTCAACATTGACCTCAAAGATTCAAAACAATAACTCTTGAAAAACTTCAAAACAATGTATCATCTAAAATTCAAGCTTACTTATAAATCTTACTCTACTCTTAACCCTTTGTGTGTGTATGAATCCACATGTATCAAACTAATTAGAACTCAAAAAAATTTAGGAAATCAAAGCCTTGAAGGAGAAAGAAAAACTCTAAATATCTATTTTTACACTACTCTTGGTTAACACAAGCAAATAACACTAGAGGATCAAAAGGCTTTTTCTTCATTCGGTAAGTACATTTTATGCTCCATCTTACCAGCGAGTGCGTCTTACGCTCTATCTCGCATGCCACGTGTTTATGACTAAGTGCGTTTTACGCTCCATCTCAACTCATCACATGAATCATTATTTTTCTTTTTCTTTTTTTTATTAAATCAAACATCCAACCTTTGCCTAAATCATTTCCCTTTTCTTAAATAAAACCTCATGTTTACTTCAAGTTATGATCAAACAAATGATAGAGTTCAAAAATTTCTCCCTTAAATATTCAATCAAAAAAATTCTTTCCAAGTTAAAACTAGGTCGACCAAATGGACAAGTGTTCAATAGTGAAGGGTCTCAAATAAAGTAATAATCAATAAAGAAAACCAAATTCAAACTACACAATGTCTATCAATTTTCTAAAATGTTATCAATGAGAATCAAAATTTTATCATTGGTCAAAAAATTAAAATCCAATTCAACTCATTACTCAAGTGACTTATTTTAAAGACTACCACATTTTTGTAGGAAACACGATTGCACTTATCATGTGCAACAAGCCTTTAAACCCCAAGGTTACCCTAAGTGGACGAGTTTTGTCTCGTGAGGGTTTGCAGTGCATATACCCACAAAATTCAAAATTTAAAATAACAAAAACAAACTAAACAAAATTTTTAAAACACCCTAAATCCTTCCCCCACACTTAAAACTTACATTGTCCCTAATGTAAAGTAAAATGCAAAGAAAAGTAAACAACATAACCAAAATATAAATACAAAAATAAAAGGAAAATGAACTCCCCTTGGGTTGTCTCCCAAGCAGCACCTCTGTTTATTATCATTGGCTCGACATCAAACCTCTCAATCTTCATAAACTGGATCCACCAAATCCAGCAACTCAATATTCTCCACTTGATATCCTTCATAAAAGGGTTTGAGCCTGTGACCATTCACTTTAAAAATCTTCCCTGTGCTTGGACTTTGAATTTTCACTGCACCATGATTAAAAATGTTAGTAATAATAAAAGGTCTGACCCAGCAGAAGTGCAACTTATCTGAAAATAATTTTAGCCTTGAATGATAAAGGAGAACTTTATGTCCAACATCAAAGTTCTTCCTAGCAATCTTCTTGTCATGAAAGGCTTTAGTTTTGTCTTTGTAAATTTTAGAGCTCTCGTATGCATCATTCCTCAATTCCTCTAGCTCCTACAACTACAACTTCCTATGCACTCCAGCTGAATCTAAGCTCATATTACATTGTCTAACTACCCAAAAAGCCTTGTGTTCTAACTCCACAAGTAGATGACATGGTTTTCCAAACACTAACCTGTAAGGTGACACACTTATTGGAGTTTTGTAAGCTGTTCTATAGGCACTGTTGGACGATTTAGCAATCGATAAACACACACGTGCAAGTATACACGGTCCACAAGTAATATAATGATAAGATATGAGTCGAACCCACAGGAAATTGTGACAAATAAATACCAAGTACCAATCGTATATCAATTTGATCTTGTTTAAATGATGAAGATTTGAGTTTTGTTGGTTGTGTAAATTCAAAAGACAAGTAATAGCTAAAATATGGTAAAATATCAAGGTAGAAAGATCTAAGATTACAATTTCTGCCAACACGTCATTTTAATCTCCTAACTCTCTCTTTTTAATCAGTTATATCATACGAATTGACAACCGAGAAATCAAAACTTCATAAGAGCCTCTGTCGTTGGTCAATCACGAATCTTCCTAAGTAGTGAATAGGTATATGTCTATCCTATACACTATCAAGAGACCAATTTCAAGAATAATTAATAAGACACGTGCTACTAAATCTCGTTAACCATCCCCTCAATTACCAACTTTCGCATCGGAAGTCATTAAGACTAGATTCTCTATTGGTTGCATGCGGTAGTTAGGTATATGTCTATCCAAACTACTATCAAGTTACCTATTTATGCAGATTATTAACAAGACACACGTCACTTAATCCAATTAATAACCCGTAACAATCTTTAACTCTCGCATGTTATCAAAACTAGGTTTTAACCTATAATCCGTTCGTCAAGTTCATATAGGTTCCCAAGGTAATTATGGGCCAAGCAATTAATCTAGAAAGTAAAGGTTATGATAATCAATTCATAAATAATTAACTAATATCAAAGAGAGAGAATTCAATTCAATTTAGGTGTTGGGTTCCATTGCAATCTTAGAATAGAAAGTTAGTTCATGATAGCTATAATAAACATCAATTGCAATTTATACATTGTCAAATTCGAATTACACAAGAGATGAACTTCTAGAAATAAAACCACTTTTGAGAGTATTTAGATGTTGCTCCTTTGGTGGTTAAAGATTTGTAGCCCTCCTCTACAATATTGCAAATCTTGTTGATTGAGTTCCTTAGCTTATGGCTTGATTCAGCTTGATTTGCAGCCTTTAGCACTATTGTATGATGTATTTTGTAGCCTCTCTATCTCTAGATATCCGATATGAAGCTCAGAAGAGAATATATATAGTCTCTATCAAGAAACCCTAGCCAAGCTCGGATAAAATGTAGCTCAGATCGCACTGAAAGTATGTCAGATTGCACTCAGGACGGCGTTGGCTTGCCCGCACGGTGCTTGGCGTGCACGCGCCCAAGGCCTGGTTGGCATACGCTGGCTGCCGCACTCCCAAACGCTAGCTGCCGACGCCCGCGCTCCGCGCCCGCGCCCTGGCCGCCCGTTTGGCGCCTGCCTGCTGCTCCCTGCCTTCCTCCCTAGCCCCATGCGCGCGCCCACGGGCGCGCCCGTGCGCCCGCGCCCAGCATCGGTCGAGCGCGCCTCCCTGTCGAGCCCTGCCGATGCTGCCTGCCAAGGCCCACGTACGCCCCTGCGCACTGCACGGCGTCCGCGCCCAGCGCCTCCCTGCCGAGTGCTAGCACCCATGCCAGTGCCCATCGCCAGCTCGTGCTTGGCCGATGCATGCCTCCCAACGCCGTGCACGCATTCTAATTTCGTGCATGCTTAATTTCCAAATTTCATTAATTTTAACACCGAGCATCGCCAAACACTAAATTCCACTGTATTACCATTCAGACACGGATATCCAAGCACGGGCTTGCTGCTCGTGGCTTGGCCAACGCCGCACGCCGTGCACGTTTTCTAACGCCATGCACGCTCAACTTTCAAATTTTCTCAAATTAAACACCGAGCGTCGCCAAACACTGATTTCCACCGTATTACCATTCGGGCACGGATATCCAAGCACGAGCATTGAGTTATTACAAACAATGATCCGAGTAATCTTTATTTTAATTCCTATAAACACAATGAAAATGAATCAAAGCAACATAAAAGAAGTAAAAATAACAGGAAACTAAATTATCTAGAAACAAGATAAAAATACCTAAAAACCATATAAAATTCCCAAAAGCTAACAGATTATCAAGATCAAAGGTACCCAAATTGTGTGTATAAAACACCCTCATCAAATACCCCCAAACTTAAACCTTTGCTTGTCCTCAAGCAAACTAGAGGTACAATAACTCACTGAAATAAACACAAAATGACAGCTAAATTAAAAGGGAAAGGACTCAAGAATTAGCCTCAAAGGAAGAAGATCAAAAGGGCCCAAGTGCAACGCAAAGTTATAATTTAACAAAATTACTAAGCTCACAACTACTCAAGATCCTTGCCATGCGTGTGTGTGTGTGTCATCTGTTTATGCAAGTTAGGAGTGAGCTAACGCATGTACACAAATTTATGAGGGATTATACTATAAATCTACAAACTCCTCATTACCTCAGTGAGTACCAAACAAGACGACCATATAAGAAAGGGGTTCCAAGGGAATTATTACAGTAATAAGTAATCACATTGGTGAGTCTGTTTTATGCTCCATCTCACCTTAAACTGCGTGCATGATTGTGTAATGTCTAATCACATTAGGCTATGCAGAGCTACCCATATAACGAGTATTTGATCAATGACTCCTAAACCAGATGGCTTTAGGGCACTAACTGTAAAAACACCCATAATGATCTATTAACTCGAGTAGCAATGGCCACATAATTAAACTTAGTCAACAAAATGTAATAATATATTTTTTTTTCTTTTTTAATTCAATTCCCCCAAACTTATATGATAGTCTAGTGTAGGCATAAAAGGCTATTGACGTGAGTTCAGTACATTTCAAGGATAATCTCCCAAGCATTTAAGTAAATGAGATTTCTCAATACTAACTAACTAAACAAGCACGTTGTGAATGTGAAGAGCTTAAACAACCAATAGTAGGGTGGTTAGCCAAAATTTTAAGAAGTAACTAAGCATGCTCAAGCCTTACTTTAGATAAGAACACGTTAACCCGCAAAATATCATCGGCCATTCTTGTAGCACAATAATACTAGACAAAATAAGATAACTAAATTAAACTACCACACATCACAACACAATTAGACTAAATAAGATAACTCAATTAAACTACCACACCCCCAAACTTAAAACAAACATAGTCCTCGGTGTTTATAATAGACAGAATTAGAATAGAGAACTTCACTGAGGGTAATCAAGTAACATCATTATAGTGTGGTGTTGCTCGGACGCTTCTGGACTAACAAAATTCTTATCATGGGCTTTGGTTAGCTTGGACGATGAAGCTTCCCTCTTTTGTTGCTTGGAAGCCATACCAGATCAATGCCTCAAGAAGAACAGCCCAAATTAGCTAAGAAACTTTCTCAGGCCAATTATCAAACACGTGGCGTGCACCTCCCAAAATCTCATCTTGCAATGCTCTTGGAATTAAGCCTAACCCTCCATAAAGTCTTGCAATGGGAGAAATAGTGTAGACCTGCAATGTAACTCAACCAATACACAGTCCTAAGCAAGTAAAATTCGAGTTTAAGAGTTATTACCTTTGCTTGGAAGAGATATGAGAAAAACCTTGCAATACAACCAAAATCCTTGTTAAATTTCCAGTTACCACAAAAGATTTGAAGATATAATGATGAATTTGGTATGTAATTTGAAGCTTTGGAGGTCGAATTTGAGATTGGAAATATTGCTTGTAAGTTAGCTCTGAAATGGGAAGAGAGAGATAAAAGAATGGACTGAAAAATAATCAAGCGGGTTGACTTAAAAAAAATCATTGCACTACATGACGCGCCCGCACGGCGCCCGTGCGCCCGCGCGTGCCTGCTAGATGTTGAGTGCCACTCATCTGGCTACCGCACGCCCGCGCGCGCTCTGCTGCTCAGTGTGCTGCTGCCTGCTGCTCAGCGTGCTACTGCTCTACTGCTACTCTGCTGCTCAGTGTGCTGCAATAGTGCATTTGTGCTACTTATATGATTTTCAATGTTGGGTTTAACCGTCAAACTGCAACAAGCAATATTACAATTAATCATAATTAATCATAAAATCAAAGACAAACCACACCATTTTTTTCTTTTTTTTCTTTTTTTTAAATTTAAATAAAAATAAAATAGCTTTAAAAATAAAATGGAGCATTGGGTTGCCTCCCAATTAGCGCTTGAGTTAAAGTCCTCAGCCTGACTACTCTCTTATTTTAAGTTGCTTAATCGGGCTTTACTGGGATCTTATGGTTGCTCTTGCTCACAACTGCACACATCCAACAGTGTGTCGTCATTTGTCCCTTCCCATATACTGTTTGTTTTCTATTATGCACTTATTCAGGAAGCAGAGTTTTCAGACCGACCCTTCCTTGAGGGTCCTTATGAACCAAGTCATCCCCTTTTGGGATCAAATAATAATCCTCATTATTACTTGGGAGTTTGATTACTTTAAACACCTGAAACTTCACTACTTGATCGTTCACTCTCATAGTTAACTCGCCATTTGGCACGTCGATCAGTATTCTTCCAGTCACCAAAAATGGTCTTCCTAAGATGATTAGAATATCCTGATCCTCCTCATAATCCAAAACCACAAAATCTGCTGGAAGAATCAATTTATCAGCGTTCACCAGAACATCCTCCACTATACCCAATGGATACATGATTGATCTATTAGCAAGCTGTAAGGTGACATTTGTCGTCTTTGCTTCCTTTAACCCAAACTTCTTGTAAATGGATAGGGGCATAAGGTTGATACTTGCTCCCAAATTGCACAAAGCTTTCCCAACAAATTGATTTTCGATTGAACAAGGAATGTTAAAACTCCCTGGATCCTTCAACTTTGGTGGAAGTTTCCTCTGTAAAACAGCACTACATTCTTCGGTGAGAGCTACAGTTTCAAAATCCTCAAGCCTTCTCTTTCTTGACAAAATGTCCTTCATGAACTTTACATAACTAGGCATTTACTCCAATGCCTCAGCAAATGGGATGTTTATGTGCAATTTCTTGAAAACTTCCAAAAATTTAGAGAATTGCTTGTCCAACTTTAGTTTCTGCTGACGTTGTGGAAACGGGTATGGTGGATAAATAGGACCTTGTTTACTTCCTGCTGATTTAGAAACTGGCTCATTTTCCTTCTTTTCTTGCTCCTTCATCTTTCCTTCCTCTTTTTCTGCATTTTCCTCCTCATCAACTATTTTTAATGGAGGATCCACAACAACATCAGGCAATTCTTTACCACTTCGCAATGTCACTGCCTTGCAATGCTCAGTACCTTCTCTTTTTGGGTTGACTTCGGTATCACTAGGCAAGGCACTTGGATGGCGGATATTGAGGGCACTAGCTATCTGGCCTATCTGAAACTCTAGATTTCGAATTAAAGTATTGTTTTGTGCAATTAATTGAGCTAATAACTCCTCCACACTAGCCTTTTTCTCTTGTTGAGGCAAGGGTGGGTTTGAGACTTGTTGGTGTGATTGAGTTTGATGAGGTGGTTGAGTTTGGTTTTGAAATCCTGGAGGATATTGATGTCTAGGAGCTGAATATTGGTTTTGGGTGTTATTATTGTTTCTCCATGAGAAATTTGGATGATTCCTCTATCTCGGATTGTAGTGATTGGAGTGAGGGTTGTTTTGCTGCCTATTATAATTACCAACGAACTGTACGGATTCTGCATTGATTGCACATTGCTTGGTAGGATGATTACCAACACACAAGTCACATGTTTCAGAAATGCTCTGCACAGATTGAGTTCCTAGAGTCTCCACTTTCTTCATAAGTGCGGCTAGCTGCGCGACTATTGTAGTGAAAAGATCAATTTCCAATTTTTCTGCTTCCTTTTGTACCATTCTCCTTTCCAATGGCCATTGATAATTATTAGCAGCCATAGTCTCCAATAAGTTATAGGCATCGTTAAAGCTCTTTCCCATTAAAGCACCACCTGCAGCTGCGTCAACACTTGATCGGGTAGCATTGGTCAACCCATTATAGAAGGTCTGAACTTGCAACCATTGAGGCAAACCATGGTGTGGACATCACCTTATTAGGTCTTTAAATCGTTCCAAGGCTTCATACAAGGACTCAAAATCATATTGAGCAAACGAAATGATGTCATTTCTCAATCTTGCAGTTTTGGCTGTGGGAAGAACTTTGCCAAAACTTTCTGGGCTAAGTCATTCCATGTAGCAATCAAGCCTGAAGGAAGCGAATGCAGCCAACTCTTTGCCTTGTCACGAAGTGTGAAAGGAAATAATCGGAGTATGATAGCATTATCGGTAACTTGAGTGTACTTAAATGTGTCACAGATTTCTATAAAATTCATCAAATGAGCATTTGGGTCGTCATTAGGTAACCCACCAAACTATAAACAGTTTTGGACCATTTGGATAGTGCCTGGCTTAATTTCGAAGTGGGTGGCCTCCATAGCTGGCCTGGAAATGCTCGAGTGTAAATCTGTAACAAGAGGCATGGCATACTCCCTTAAGGATTTAGGCTCCTCCTCAGCCATGGTATTTTGATTGGGTATACCCCGAACTCGTTCTCTTCGCAGTCTTCGAATATTTGTCTCGATCTCGGAATCGTAAGGAATTAACTCAAGACCTCGTGAGCGTGACATACAAATCAAGAATACCTACAAAAAGAAAAACGAAAATTATGTACAACTCTAAAATAAGACCAAGTCGATTGAAATTGATATTGGTATAATTATTAGAAAATAATTCCCCGGCAACGGCGCAAAAAACTTGTTGGACGATTTAGCAATCGATAAACACACACGTGCAAGTATACACGGTCCACAAGTAATATAATGATAAGATATGAGTCAAACCCATAGGGAATTGTGACAAATAAATACCAAGTACCAATCGTATATCAATTTGATCTTATTTAAACGATGAAGATTTGAGTTTTGTTGGTTGTGTAAATTCAAAAGACAAGTAATAGCTAGAATACGATAAAATATCATGATAGAAAGATCTAAGATTACACTTTCCCCCAACACGTCATTTGAATCTCCTAACTCTCTCTTTTTAATCAGTTATATCATACGAATTGACAACCGAGAAATCAAAACTTCATAAGAGCCTCTGTCGTTGGTCAATCACGAATCTTCCTAAGCGGTAAATAGGTATATGTCTATCCTATACACTATCAAGAGACCAATTTCAAGAATGATTAATAAGACACGTGTCACTAAATCTCGTTAACCATCCCCTCAATTACCAACTTTTGCATCGGAAGTCATTAAGACAAGATTCTCTATTGGTTGCATGCGGTAGTTAGGTATATGTCTATCCCAACTACTATCAAGTTACCTATTTATGCAGATTATTAACAAGACACCCGTCACTTAATCCAATTAATAACCCGTAACAATCTTTAACTCTCGCATGTTATCAAAACTAGGTCTTAACCTATAATTCGTTCGTCAAGTTCATATAGGTTCCCAAGGTAATTACGGGCCAAGCAATTAATCTAGAAAGCAAAGGTTATGATAATCAATTCACAAATGATTAACTAATATCAAAGAGAGAGAAGTCAATTCAATTTAGGTGTTGGGTTCCATTGCAATCTTAGAATAGAAAGTTAGTTCATGATAGCTACAATAAACATCAATTGCAATTTATACATTGTCAAATTTGAATTACAAAATAGATGAATTTCTAGAAATAAAACCACTTTTGAGAGTATTCAGATGTTGCTCCTTTGGTGGTTGAAGATTTGTAGCCCTCCTCTGCAATATTGCAAATCTTGTTGACTGAGTTCCTTGGCTTGTGGCTTGATTCAGCTTGATTTACAGCCTTATGCACTATTGTATGATGTATTTTGTAGCTTCTCTATCTCTAGATATCTGATATGAAGCTCAGATGAGAATATATATAGTCTCCATCAAGAAACCCTAGCCATGTTAGGACAAAATGTAGCTCAGATCGCACTGAAAGTTTGTCAGATCGCACTTAGGACGGCGTTGGCGCGCCCGCACGGTGCCTGGTGCGCGCACGCCCAAGGCATGGTTGGCACACACTGGCTGCTGCATGCCCGCACGCTAGTTGCCGACACCCACGCCCTTCCCCCCCCCCCCCCCCCCCCCCCCCCCCGCGAGCGTGCCCATGCCCTGGCCGCCCGTGCGACCGCGCCCAGCGCCTGCCAAGCGCGCCTCCCTTCCGAGCCCTGCCGATTCTGTTTGCCGAGGCTTGCGCGCACCCGCGCATGCCGCACGGCGTCTGCGCCCAGTGCCTGCCTGCCGAGTGCCAGCACCCATGCCAGTGCCTAGCGCCCGCTCGTGCTTGGCCGATGCACGCCTCCCAACGCCGTGCACGTATTCCAATGTCGTGCACGCTCAACTTCCAAATTTCATTAATTTTAACACCGAACATCACCAAACACTAAATTCCACTGTATTACCATTCGGGCACGGATATCCAAGCACGAACTTACTGCTCGTGGCTGGGCTAACGCCGCACGCCGTGCACGTTTTCCAACACTGTGCACGCTCAACTTCCAAATTTCCTCAAATTAAACATCAGGCGTCGCCAAACACTGATTTCCACCGTATTACCATTCAGGCATGGATATCTAAGCACGAGCATTGAGTCATTGCAAGCAACGATCCGAGCAATCTTTATTTTAATTCCTATAAACACAATGAAAATGCATCAAAGCAACATAAAAGAAGTAAAAATAACAAGAAACTAAATTATCTAGAAACAAGATAAAAATACCTAAAAACCATATAAAATTCCCAAAAGCTAACAGATTATCAAGATCAAAGGTACCCAAATTATGTGTATAAAACACCCTTATCAGGCACAAAGTGCATCTTCTAACCTTAGACTCCAATCTTTTCAACTCGGCTTGACTACTTTTTCCAAAATGAACTTGACCTCCCGGTTCGATACCTCAGCCTGGCTATTGCTCTGTGGATGGTAGGATGTAGAAACCTTGTGCATCACATTATATTTCTTGAATAGTGCCGCTAGTATCCTATTGCAAAAGTGGGTTCCCTTATCACTGATTATGGCCTTTGGCGTTCCAAACCTGACAAATATGTTAGACTTGACAAAATCTGCAACAACTTTAGAGTCATCAGTCCTGGTGGCTTTAGCTTCCACCCATTTAGAAACATAATCAACAACCAAAAGAATGTAAGCATTACCATAAGAAGCAGGAAATGGTCCCATAAAATCAATACCCTAAACATCAAAAATTTCAACAATTAAAATAGGGGTTTGTGGAATTTGATTCATACTTGATATATTTCATGTCTTTTGACAATTTTCACATGACTTACAAAACTGATAAGAGTCCTTAAAAATAGTTGGCTAAAAGAAACCACATTCCAAAACCTTATGAGCTGTTCTTTTAGGTCCAAAATGGCCTCCATAAGCATAAGAGTGACAGAAAGTTAGAATAGATAAAAACTCACTTTTAGGCACACACCTTCTAACTATTTGGTCAGCACCAAATTTTCATAAGTATGGATCATCCCATATATAATATTTGGCATCACTCTTAAGCTTTTCTTTTTGAAATTTAGAGATCTCACTAGGAACATAGGCACTCACTAAGTAATTCATAATATTGGCATACCAAGGTATAGTCTTATTAATAGAAAATAAGTGCTCATCTGGAAAAGAATCATGCAATGGTAGCGTCTCTTCATCCTTAATCAGTCTGCTCAAGTGATCTGCCACCAAGTTGTCTGCTCCCTTCTTATCCTTGATTTCCAAATCAAATTATTGTAGCAATAGAATCCATATAATGATTCTTGGTTTGGATTCCTTCTTGGTTAGCAAATACCTGAGAGCAGCATGGTCAGAATAAACTACAACTTTAGTACCAAGCAAATAAGATCTAAACTTGTCTAAAGCAAATACAATAGATAAAAGTTCTTTTTTAGTAGTAGAGTAATTAATTTAAGCAGCATTTAGAGTCCTACAAACATAGTAAATGGCATGGACAACTTTGTCAACTCTTTGGCCTAAGACAACCCCAACTGCATAGTTGCTCGCATCACACATGATCTCAAATGGTAACTTCTAATTTGGTGGTTGTATCACTGGTGCCGAGGTTAATAGCTTCTTTAATTTGTCAAACGCCTCCTTGCACTCGTCATCAAATTGGAATTCCACATCATTTTGCAGCAACTTACACAATGGCAAAGCTATCTTCGAGAAGTCCTTGATAAATCTATGATAGAAACCTGCATGACTAAGGAAAGAACGAATCTCCCGCACACTTGCGGGGTAAGGCAGAGCAGTAACAATTTCTATCTTAGCTTTATCCACTTCTAATCCTTTAGCTGAAACTACATGGCCAAGTACTATACCTTGCTCCACCATAAAGTGACACCTTTTCCAATTAAGAACAAGATTATTTTCTAAGCATCTATCTAGCACCTAAGCATCTATCTAGCACACGAGTCAGATTATCAAGGCATATATCTAAAGAATCACCATGTATTATGAAGTCATCCATAAATACTTCAATACAATTTTCAAGAAAATCAGAAAAGATACTTACCATACATCGTTGGAAGGTACCTGATACATTACACAGTCCAAAGGACATTCTACAATACGTAAATGTACCAAAGGGACATGTGAATGTAGTCTTTTCTTGGTCTTTGGGTGCAATCACAATTTGGTTATATCCTAAAAAACCATCTAGAAAATAGTAATAAGCATTACCAGCTAATTTTCTAACATTTGATCAATAAAATGAAGAGAAAAGTGATCTTTTCTAGTTATAACATTTAACTTCCTGTAATCAATACAAACTCTCCATCATGTTTGCATACGTGTGGGCACCAACTCATTATCATCATTTTTGATGACTGTGATTCCAAATTTCTTTGGTACTACCTGTACTGGACTTACCCATTAACTGTCGGAGATGGGGTAGATTATGCTTGCATCAAGTAATTTCAGCACCTCCTTCTTCACTACCTCCATCATGAGTGGATTAAGTCTTCTTTGTGTGTCTCTAGTGGGCTTGGCTCCATCTTCCAAAAGGATTGTATGCATGCATGTAGCAGGACTTATACCTTTGATATCTGCTATAGTCTAACCAAAGACTGTTATATGGTCCGTTTTGACTCTGAGCAGTTTGTCCTCTTGTACTTTGGTTAGATTGTTAGCAATAATCACTAGTAGCGTCTCATTTTTCCCTAAGAATGCATACTTTAAGTGTGCAGGTAATGGTTTTAGTTCTAAGGTTGGGGCCTGCACAACAGATGGTAATAACTTTTGATGAGAACTAGGCAATTGAATAGAATAAACTGCATATTTATCTGAGATTTTAGGTAAAGAATGTAATGCGGTTATAGTCTCCTTCAAGTCCCGATTCTGCTCAATCTCTTCTTCTTTATCCAATTCCAAACTGTTGGTGATGGCGACCTCCAAACTTTTCCTTTGTGTTTGTTCAAAAGACTTCTGCACTAAAGAGTCAAGTACATCAATAGCAAAAACAGGGTGAATATCACTAGGGTACCTCATGGCCTCATATATGTTGAATTGTATCTTTTCATCATAAAACTCCATGGTTAAGGTTCCATTGTGCACATCAATCATAGTCCTTGCTGTTTTCAAAAATGGCTTCCCTAAAAGTATATGTGCGGGATTTGGGGATGTATCATCATCCATATCCACTATGTAAAAATCTGCAGGAAAGATTAGTTCATTCACCTGCACCAAGACATCTTCAATTACCCCTTGGGGGTAAGTGTTAGTACGATTACCTAATTAAATAATAACACCAGTTTGTTTCAAAGGACCTAGATTTAAAGAAGCAAAAATAGATAATGGTATATCATTAATTGAAGCTCCTAAATCTAGCATAGCTTTCTCAAATATGGTATTACCTATTCTACATGGAATTGTAAACATACCTGGATCTTTATATTTAGGGGGCATTTTTCTTTGAAGGACTGCTGATGCATTCTCACCAACAATGACTCTTTCATTATTTTTCAATTTTCTTTTGTTAGTGTATAATTATTTTAAAAACTTTGTATACCTGGGCACTTGCTTAATTGCATCTAGTAAAGGAATATTCACTTCTACCTTCCTGAAAGTTTATAGAATTTCTTTCTCTTGCTCATCCTTCTTTGAAGTTTTGGGATTCCTAGGGAGAAAGGTAAAGGATTAGTTTTTAGCTGAACAGGAGGGTTAGGTTTTACCTTTGATATTTCTGCATCCTCCTTAGCCTTATCTTCCTCAAGTTCACTAGTAACTTTTGGTGCTTCCAATTGTTTTCCACTCCTCAAAGTTATGGCACATGCATTCTCTCTCGGATTGACAATAGTTTGAGAAGGTAGCTTCCCTGATCTTTGAGAGTCCAATCGACCAACTGTCGTAGCAAGTTGACTCATCTGATTCTCTAGATTGTGGATGGAAGTCCTTGTCTCTTGTTGGAATTATTGTGTCTGATTCATTAATGCCTTGAACATGTCCTCAAGAGACGTTCCAGAATCAGCAAGAGCAGCTTGTCTAGGTTGGTACTGCGGTTGAGCTGGTTGAAAACTTTGATGCCCATTTGGGAAAACACCTTGCATTGGTGGCCTAGTACCTCCATAGCTCAAATTGGGATGATCCCTCCATCCGGAATTGTAAGTGTTAGAGTAGGGATCATATTTTCTCTGGGGTTATCCTTGATAATTCCCCACTGCATTTGCCTGTTACATAATATCATCCTCTTGCAGCGTTGGGCATGCATCTGTATTGTGATTTGTTAACAAACAAATACCACAAGCTTTTGCTGTTGACATGTTTCCTGTAGCCATTTGACGAACAAGAGAAGTTAGACTTGCAATTTGTTGTTCAATAGCAAAAACTTTTACCTCATTCACATTCCTAGGTGAGAAATCAAGTCGACTGCTAAATTATTGGGAATTAGCCGCCATATTTGCAATGAGATTTCTTCCAGCCTCAGGAGTCTTGTCCACCAGAGCTCATCCACTAGCAGCATCAATCATGCTTCTATCTGTAGATAAAAGACCTTCGTAGTAGTATTGGATGAGGAGTTGATCACTAATTTGATGATGGGGCAGCTTGCATATAGTTTCTTGAAACGTTCCCAATACTCGTGCAGGGTTTCTCCATTATTCTGCCTCACACCACAAATTTCTTTTCGAATTTTGGCTGCTCTTAAAGCAGGAAAATATTTCTGTAAGAATAATCTTTTCATCTCTTCCCATTTTGTGATACTTCTGGAGGGTAGATAGTAAAGCCAATCCTTAGCCAAATCTTTTAGAGAAAATAGAAAGGCTCTTAACTTGATTTGTTCTTCCGTTACTCCAGTAGGCTTCATACTTGTGCATACCACATGAAATTCCTTCAAATGTTTGTGAAGGTCTTCACCTGCCAAACCATGAAAAGTAGGTAAAAGATGTATTAGTCCAGATTTTAATTCAAAATGAGTATTAACATCTAGATTAGGGAAGGTTATGCATAAGGGTTGTTGATTCAAAGTAGGGGCCGCAAACTCCTTCAAAGTTCAGGTTTCTGCCATGGTGTCCTTCTCTTCACAATTTTTTCGAGCTACCTTCCTTAATCTGCGAATGGTTCTCTCTATTTCTGGATCACACTTTAAATCACCTTGATTAGTAGATGGATTTTTGGACATAAAGAATCAAATAAAATTCAAATTACCTCAGTAAAACAAAGAAAATAATGATAACTAAAGAACAAAAATAAACTAAATCATTCCCCGGCAACGGCGCCAAAATTTGGTGTGCTATCGCAAGCAACCAAAAATAAAACCTTACTACGAAAGATAATAATGTAGTAGTGCAAGTAAGAGTCGATCCCACAGAGAATGATTAGTCTAAGTTTATGTTTTGTTTACCAAAGGGGGGGAGTTTATAATTTGATTTCACTAATTAACAAGAACATAATTTAAAGTGATAAGAATAACCAATTAATTAAAGATTTCAGTTCTTCCGGTTCAGTATCACATTTTTACAACAATAGAATAATTAAGTATAATAATATTAGTCCTTCAATGAAATTAATAGCCCTAGGTAGCACAAGTTCTGCTACCCGAAACTCCCCTTAGATTATCACTTAATGAAATAAGCTTTTCACAAGATTTTAACCATTATACAACCTAGAACAAGCTCTCTAGATTTAATATAATAGCAACATTAAGAACTAGGGAATTAGGCTATTCCAAGCAACAATCATACAAGCTCGGATTATTTAACTTGTCTTCCGATAATCAGAGCAATACTTAAAAGCTTGACCACAATCATGTATCACTAATTGCTACTTATGATTATGAACAATATCAATTACACGTAATACTGTCCCTTAATCTAGCAGATGAGATTAATCAAATTGACTTAATCGATCACATTAAACCAATCAGAATAAATATCATTCAACAGTTAAAATAGATTATCAAAAATGAACTTCATGTAAGAAGGAATAAATAGTTTATACTTAATCAAGCCATTACCTGTAAACAAGGTTCAATATCCCCTTCGAACTAAATAAAAGAACTGTCCTGACATAATAGATCTAATGAATACTTTCTTGAATTATAAAAGGGGTGAGGACAACAACCTCACTATGGAGGTGATCCTCTTTCCCTACTACCTACACTAGAATTTGGAGAATGGTGTATGAATTAGCAAAAATACAAGCCAAACTTCACTTGTTATTTATAGGAACTCATGGTGTGCTAACCCATCATCATAAGTCAAGATCAAACACCCAATCTACTCATGTGCATCAGCCAACCAAGGAAGTAGCCACCCAAAAACGTGCCCATGTGATGTGCAAATAGTCCAAATCTGATAACTAAACCGATCAGCACCTTGTAAGCTAATGTTGAATTAGCAGACCACCGATTTAGGACTTGGGCAAATCACGAAAGTTGTAGCTCTGGCCATGCTAATGAATGTAGGCTTTTGAATCCCCTGATTTGGAGTTGGGAAGCTCCAGTTATGGCCCAAATACTCCAACTATTCCGAACAGGAATCCAGTCTAGGCGAGATTCGGATCAGTTCACTTTGACATACTGTTTGGAGGCCCAAATGAACTCGGATTTTTTCTCACTATACCTTTCTAAAAAGCTTGAGAAGTCTACTAAAAACTTCAAGAAGACCACATTCTCATTTGGAAACTCTAACACTATCCAAATCTCAAGTGAAGCCATAGAGGTCAATCTGTCCAAAAGCCAAACAATCTAAAATTTTCAACTTCGACGTCCATTGGTAAAATGGTCATAACTCTCTCATCTGAGCTCTGATTTAGGCGTTTCAAGATGATCCGGAAATATAAGAAGTAGATTTATAACTTTCCTTCTTTGAGCATTAAGAGATATTGGTTGGACGAAGGACAAAATTGGGCCTCAAGTGGACGGACTGATTTCAAAATAATCCAAAAGTGCGAAAATAACACAATTTTCATTTAATGGCTCCATTTGCAACCTAAATCAAAATATAAGAATAGTGAGTATATTTAGGTGCCAAATAAGTATAAAAGAATAGACATTAATAGATAAAAATATAACATATTTTATACTTATCACGTTTAGCATGGCAAACACCAAGAGAGGTCTCATGATGATGAGCCATGGAGTGTATCTCTCTAAAATTGTCCCTAATGAAAGAGAGATCACATGAGTTACTATCATGTATGCAATGAATATACTAGGCTTGATGTTGATCCGTCATATTCTGGAGAAGATCACTGTAAAACAGTGATAAACATCTTTAAGTACTTAACCGGTACTGAAGATGTGAACATCATTCATGGTAGATCTGAATTAAAACTAGAGGGTTAAACAGACTCAGGTTTTTCAGACTGACTAAGACGATAACAAATCCACTTTAGGATAAATTGTTACCTTGAATGGTGGTGCAGTGAATTGAAAAGTTCCAAACAGCTAAGAGTTGCTGATTTAGTGACAAAGACAAAGTATATAGCTGTAAATGAAGCTGCAAGTTGATTGTTTGGATGAAAAGTTCATTATAGAACTATGAATAGTTACTAAGTCTCATCTTGGATTCAAACATGTGTTGTGACACTTTCATTTGATTAGTTGAATCATTGAAAGAGGAGAAGTCACTATAAAGATAGTGGACTCTCAAGAACAACATTGCATATCCATTTACTGAATCTTTATCCAACAGCAAAATGATCGTCACTTAAAGAAGAAGGGTATTAGATACCATGGCGATTGGCTTTAATGTAAGTGGGAGATTGAAAGTAGTATTCACACAAGCCAATCATATTTGATATAATGTAGCATATACTTTGTAATCTTATTCGATTATTAATAAAAGAATTAATTTATTAAAGGCATTTTACTTTATCTACATGATGCTGTTATTTTATATGTTATAAACCCATAGTTTTAAGCAATACTTTTAGAATCATGATGATAATCATGCTAATGAGATCTAGATAGCTTAAAACCAAAATCATTCCTAATCGTTGGATTACTAAAAAGGGAATTAGTGAATCTGGATAGATTAGCACCTACGTTGCTTGCTCTTAGGAAGAGGATGATTGATCTCATAATTATTTGCGTGGAGACACTAAAGCAAGTATATAGGTGATTATTGGAGAATAAGTTCACTGAATGTGGCTCGCTAAGGAATACCTAATGGAGTTTTACTCGCCTGTCAATAGAAATTACTCTAGTGATAGTAGTACAAGTGATCATTAGACTTGAGATCATCATAGTATCTTGTGTATGATGAGTTATACTTTGACATGTCCCTTAAGACCTTTAGGGTATATCAAAGGGTATGATTGAGTATAATAAGTTGTACATGGAGATAGACGAATGATCAACAAAGAATCTACCACATCTAGTAAAAGATGTGAATGCCCTATGTGATTCGATAAATGACATCTCAGTAGTCCTTGGCCAAGGCAGAATGAAATTAGAAATGACTTTCTAATTTGCATTATTTAGAGTTGTGAATTTGGGAATCGAAATACATATAATTAAATAAAATAAGACTTGACAGTTATTCCATATTTTATATTTAATTGGGACATTGTATGGTAGAATAATTGAATTGTACGGTAACTATGCACTGAAAGGTTCTTTTGTGATTAATGTTGAAATCTATATTATCTGGAAAGTCGTTGATCGCTAAGGGGGATTGCCCTTATTGTAAAATAAATATTATTTATTTAAATAAATTGAATAATTTAATTTATTTATTTAAATAAGATTAGAATTGTTCTAATTGATTTATTCACAATCAGTTTAATATGGAGAACCTAAAGGGTCACACCGCAAAAGAAAAATATTTATTTAAGAATAAATGACATAATTTTAATAATAAGTTAAGTGTATTTAATTTAGTCTATGGAGATAGAATAAATTAAATAGCTTAATATTTATTATTTAATATTTTAGAAATATTAAATATAAATTAATAAGAGGAGTCTTATTATTACTATTACTATTATTATTATTTAATTCCTAAAAAATTAATAAAAGTACTCTCATAAATTCCTAATTGGATTAGGAGTTTAATTATTTAAAAGAGTTTAATTAAGACAATTAACCTAATCCTAAATTGTTTAGGAGGGTTTCCTATATCTATAAATAAGAGGAGTCTTATTGTTAGTTTTGCAGAGGCACAAAAGATATCTAGAAGGGGAGGGGGTTGAATAGATACTTTAAAACTTTTTGACTCTTTTTTAAAAGACTTGATTGATAAACAAGTTAATTAAGCACATCGAAATATATAATTGATTTTAATCCCCCTTAGAGATAGGACAGTTATAGCGGATATGGTAAAGTAGTGATATAGCAGCTATAGCAATTATGAAGTGTAGAGAGATAGAGAGACATAGGACTTTAAGTGGTTCGGAGCACACAAGACTCCTACTCCACTATTCTACTCCTTGGGTAGAAAATCCACTAAGGATATCTTTTATAACTTGAATAACTAAGATTCCTTCAAGGCTAGCAGTCTCAGAACTCTAGTATACTAAGTACTCTTCAAAGCCTGCCTTGGAACTCTAGCCAAAAATATTTGTTCATGGCACTAGAAGATGAGCTGTTTGAGAACGTTGTCAACTGCAAAATAACAAAGGAAGTTTAGGATGCATTGCTAATCATGAATGAAGGGACTGAAGAGGTTAGAGAAAATAAACAGTCTTTGCTCACACAACAGTATGAAATGTTTAACCACATCTCTATGAAAACATTACTTCCACATATGAAAGGTTCAACGTGGTACTAAACTCTCTTCAAGCATAGAGAAAGATCTATCCAAATAAAGATCTCATCATCAAATTCATGAGAGCCTTGCCAAGCAAATGGGATGCCAAAACCACTGCCATTAGAGAATCAAAGAATCTCCATGAAATGACTGTGCAAATGTTATATGACAACCTTCTCACCTATGAATTGGAGCTGACTCAAAAAGCTGAAACATTGTCAGAAGGAAAGAAGAAGGAAAGAGGAATTACTCTTAAGGCTTCTACATCAACGAAAGCTGACAAAGATGACTCAGATGATGACTTAGATGATGATGAAGAAATCAATGATGAAGGAGCGATTATGCTAGTCAGACACTTCAAGAGATTCATTAGCAGAAACAGCAGATCAAGAAAATTCAGTAGCAGTAATAAAGAACAAATAAATGATTTGTGCTACAACTGTAAATAACCAGGTCACTTCATTGCAAAATGCGATAAACCTCTAAGAGAAGAATTGAGAAAGAACAAGAAGAATCCATATTCAAAGAAAAACCCCAAATGTTATCATAAGTTCAAGAAAAAAGATAAAGGCTTTATAGCTAAGAGTTCATGGAGTGACTCAGACAGTGACTCAAGTTACGCGTCAAACGAAGATGAAGAACCACACAAAACCAATCTATGCTTAATGGCCAAAGAAGGAAAAATCAAAGAATTCAACATTGATGAGGTATTTGATTTTTACTCTCCTGATTTAACTATTGATGATCTTAAAAAAGGAATGCATGACTCCATGATAGAACTGCATAAACATATGAAAATATTCAGGGTTCTATCAAGGAATCATTCTCTTCTTCAAGAGGAAAAAGAAAAAGCAATCGTAAAGTTGGAAACTACTGTACGAACTGCTAACTCTTGCACCAGTCTTGAGGCTGAGAATGCTAACTTCAAACAGATAAATTAACTTTACACTCAGAAAAAGTTAATTCTAGTCTCTAAGGTTCATGAACTAGAAAAGACAATTTCAATATGGAACAAGTCTTCTCTGTGTATGGATTCTCTGATCTCTAGCCAAAGATCTGTTGCTACCAGGACATGTCTGGAGTTCTGTAATTCCACTTCAGAACCCACTATAGACAAAAATATGGAAGCAAATGATAACAGTTCCTCTAAGTTCAATAAAGGAATTATATTTGTCAAATCCTCACAAACAGCTGGTCCAAGCTATTCAAACTCTGCTAAAAAGGTCGTTGAATCTCACATAAGTCTAGGATTCAAAAGATCAAAAAGTAAGTTAACTTCTACATTTAAGCCTCGAAGGATCGTAGAGTCTGACAGAACTCACTCTACGAACCAACCCGGCAAGAAATGTAAAGTTCTCTTTAACTCTATAAAAACTATGAATCGTAGAGTTGTGTGGAAGCAGAAAGAATATAAGCCAAAAGGAAAAGTTGCGGGCCACTACTATCCATATATGCCCAAGATAAAGAGGAATTCATACTCACACACGAACACATATTATATTCAATACTATACATGCTATAAATATGGTCATAGAGCCACATAATGCTATTTCAATGATTTCTATCATGTGCTAAACAGACTTAAAATCAAGCAGATTTGGGTCCCCAAGGCTACTAACAAATCTGGACCCAAGCTAGTTTGGGTACCAAAATGAAAGTTAATCCTTTCTACAGGAACAGAGCACCACTCAGTCAACATGGTACCTTGATAGTGGATGCTCAAGACATATGACAGGTAACAAAGCCCTCATGTCAAACTTTATGGAAAAAGATGGTCCTGCAGTCATCTTTGGAGATAACAATTCTGGAACAACAAGAGGATATGGTTCAGTTGGGAATGGTGTTGTGTCATTCAACAAAGTAGCATATACTGCAGGTCTAAAACACAATCTCCTTAGCATCAACCAACTATGTGATAAAGGTCATCAAGCCACCTTCCTCAACAATCAATGTCAAGTCAGAGATTTGAAGACCAACTCATTGAAGCTGATAGGATCAAGAGAAGGAAATGTCTATATTGTCGACCTTGTTGAGCTAAGTCATGATGAGACAATATGTTTCCATGCCAAAGCTTCTGAAGATCTCTCCTGGCTATGGCATACAAGACTGTCTCACTTAAACTTCAAAAGTATGTCAAAACTGGCCTCCAAAGACCTTATAGCAGGATTGCCAAAGTTCAACTTCATCAAAGAGAAACCCTGCAAAGCATGTCAGTTTGAAAAGCAAACAAAAAGCTCATTCAAAGGCAAAACAGTCAACTTAAATGATAAGCCCATGCAGTTACTCCATATACATCTATTTGGGCCTATCCCATCTACAAGCCTTGGAGGAAAGAGATATTCATTGGTAGTAGTGGATGACTACACCAGGTTCACATGGACATTCTTTCTAAGCTCTAAAGAGGGAACCAACTCTCAACTAATCAATCTGTTCAAACTAGTTATGAATGAGAAAGAGGAGAAAATCAAAACTATCAGAAGTAATCATGGAAGATAGTTTGATTTCTCCGAGGTAGAACAATATTGTGAAGAGAATGACATCAATCACAACTTCTCATCCTCAAGCGCTCCTCAACAAAATGGAGTAGCTAAAAGGAAGAATAGGACTCTGATTGAAGCAGGAAAAACTCTACTTGCAGCTGCCCACCTACCTGAGTATTTCTGGGCAGAAGCTGTCAACACTGCTTGCTACACTCAAAACAGGTCTCTTATTCACTCAACCCTCAAGAAGACTTCTTATGAGTTATGGAAAGAAGAAAGCCAAACATCAGCTACTTTCGTGCATTTGGCTGTCAGTGTTACATACTCAACAATGGCAAGAAGTACCTAACTAAATTCTAGCCAAAGTCAGATGAAGGAATCTTCTTTAGTTATGCTACGGATAGTAAAGCATACAGGGTATTCAACAAGGAGTCTCTATCTGTTGAAGTCTCCATTCATATAACCTTTGACGAATCAGACCCTGTAAGGAAGGATGCTTCACTCAACGAAAGTGCAGAAAAGAACTCTACAATTGCAGAATCAAAAATCGTAGAGTTAGACACTATGAACAAAAAGCCAAAATCAGAAAACGTAAAGCGAAAAGAAGGAAATCGTAGAGTTCACAGTACCAGACAGTGAGACTCTACGACCTGAACCTGAAGTCAATCTAGAAGAACTCAGACAAGAAAGCATCAGAACAGATGTCCCAAGAAGGAGAAAATGGATAAAGGATCACACTGAAGATCTTGTCATTGGAGATCCTAATGCTAGAGTAAAGACAAGGTCAGCAACTGAAAATGAATGCATCTACCTAAGGTTTCTCTCTCAAATAGAGCCCAAGAAGGTAGAAGAAGCATTAGGAGATTCAACTTGGATAGACGCTATGCAAGAGGAGCTCAACCAATTTGAAAGAAGCAAGGTTTGGAGACTAGTTAAAAGGCCAAAACAACATCCAGTCATTGGCACCAAATGGGTTTTTAGGAACAAGATGGATGAAGAAGGTGTCATCACAAGAACGAAGCAAGATTGGTAGCTAAAGGTTACTCACAGGAAGAAGGGATTGACTGTGATGAAACCTTTGCTCCTGTTGCAAGGTTGGAAGCCATCAGGATATTTCTTGCCCATGCTGCTCACATGAAATTCAAAGTCTTCCAAATGGATGTCAAGAGTGCCTTTCTCAATGGTGAACTTCAAGAAGAAGTCTATGTGGAACAACCTCCAGGTTTTATCAATCCAACCCTTTCTAATTATGTGTATAAATTAGATAAAGCTTTATATGGTTTAAAACAAGCACCTAGAGCATGGTATGAAACTCTTACAAATATTCTTACTTAAAAGGGATTCACTAGAGGTAGAGTAGACACTACTTTATTCCTAAGAAAACACAAGGACAAATCACTTCTAGTTCAAATCTATGTGGATGATATTATTTTTGGTTCTACTGATGAAAAGTTGTGTGAAAGGTTTGCCAAGCTAATGTAGAGTAAGTTTGAAATGAGCATGATGGGAGAACTGAACTTCTTCCTTGGACTTCAAGTAAAGCAAACAAATGAAGGTATTTTCATCAACCAAACTAAGTACATTAAAGACTTATTAAAGAAGTATGGCATGGATTCAACCACCATCATGAAAACTCCTATGGCACCTGCAACTAAGCTTTACAAAGATGAGAAAGGTAAAAGTATTGATATCACTCAATACAGCGGTATGATAGGCTCTCTCCTATATTTAACAGCCAGCAGACTAGATATCATGTTTGCTACTTGTATTTGTGCTAGATTTCAAGCTAATCCCAAGGAATCACATTTAATGGCTGTAAAAAGAATTTTCAGGTATCTTAAGGGCACTCATAGCTTGGGACTCTGGTATCCCAAGGAGTCACCCTTTGATTTTATAGGATACTTAGATATTGACTATGTAGGTTACAAAATTGATAGCAAGAGCACAAGTGAAACATGTCAACTTCTTGGAAATAGACTTGTCTCTTGGTTTAGCAAAAAGCAAAATTCAGTATCAACTTCAACAGCAAAAGCTGAATACATTGTAGCCGACAGTTATTGTGCACAAATCCTATGGATGAAAAATCAGCTAGCTGACTATGGGTTTGAGTTCAAATCTATTCATGTACGTTGTGACAATATTAGTGCTATTGTTATAACTCATAATCCTGTCATGCACTCTAGAACTAAGCATATAGACATTAGATATCATTTCATCAGAGATCATGTGCAAAATGGTAATATTTCATTAAGTTATATTCCAACTGAAATCCAGCTTGCTAATGTGTTTACAAAACCATTGGATGAATCAAGGTTTAATATGCTGATAAGTGAATTAGGAATGCTAAATTTACATTCATAATGCTTGTGTGTTGGAACCGACTAACTCTGTAGAATGGAAGCCAACTACAGAAAAGTTCATAGATTAAAACTTGTTCGTAGAGTGAGACTGGAACCAATCGTAGAGTGGGCAAGTGTTCGTAGAGTCAGAATGACTCAATGAGGAATCATAGAGCTCAGGAGCTAAGGGCAAAAAGGTCTTATCCTTTAAAATAGAAGGCATGCCTCACTCAGAACTAAACACGTGTCCCACTCAGATCATTAAGAGGGAAGTTTTTAAATTCAGTTCGTAACTGTTACCACTCATTTATGCATTCTGATTTCAAAATTTCAATCGTTTCTCCCTCTCGCCAAAACCCTAAATTTCAAAGTACAAACATACACTCAGATATTTTCGTTTCTGTTTTAGGAATCACCAATGGCACCATCTCTAGTCATCCCAGGTAATGAACTCGATTTCGAAGATTTCTCCAACTCCGAGAAGCAATACCAGAAGATTATCTCTCTTCTTAAGTGTGCTGGACTTCAGGAGCCTCTAGAAACCAAAACAAGGATTTATTCAAATTTGGTGAGGGAATTCTACAAAAATGGAGTATAGGCTGATGGTATTTTATCCACCAAAGTAAAGGGCACATCCATTCAACTCAGTTCGTTAGAGGTAAATCTATCCCTAGGCTTCAACACTGAAGGCCTTACCTCTCTAAGCTGCATCGATAGAGCAACAGGACTAAAGCGAATGCACCACAAAGACAAACCTGAGTTAAGAGGTTTAAAGAAGGAGTTTCCCCAAAAGTATGAATTTCTTGCTAATATTGTGGGAAAATGCATCCCGTGCAAAGATACAGCTCATGACTCAGTCAATGAACTTCAACTGAAAATCATGACTACAATCGTCTTCAAAATCGACATCAACTTCAGAGCCCTATTAATAGAATGGATTGGTAACCGAGTTCAAAGTGCTGAGAAATATAAGGGCAGTGGAAAAATGTTCTATAGAGGGTTCATAAGCATTCTTCTACAATCAGCACTTGGTGACAAAATTGGGGATGATGAAGGTGAAGCCCTCAACCCTAACAAGAAGATCATAAAGAAACTGTTTGTAAACTGGAAGAGAAATCCAGTAGAAAACTTGAGAATAATCCAGTCTGAATCCAGTGGACAGACAAGTGGAGCAAAGAGGCCCCTAATGAGAAACTTGTCAGTCATTAAAGACACTGAAAAAGTAAATCAGGAACCACCAGCCTTGAGCAGGAAGAACAAGGGACAAAAAAGGCTAAAGAGGTGCCCCAAATGGAGGATGTACCTCAAGGATCAACTAATGAGACTTCCTAAAAGCCAGAAATTCCTACTCTGCCTACAGAACAACCACCAATGAAGAAAAGGAAGTAGAAGCAAAAAGAAGAAGTATCTGATGAAAATACACCTATCCTTAAGGAGTATCATAAGAAGGGAAAACACAGCTGAAAGAAAAGCCTCCCTACGATCATTGAGGATCCTAACTCTACAATCGTAGAGTCAAGAGCTGAAGATACTGCTAATAAGGCTGATCAGCCTGACACTGAAGATGCTGCTGAAGAGCAAGTAGCTAGGATGGTTGTAACACCAGAGATTCAAGAAGAATAAGAAGAAATGGCTGAGAAGGTTGCTGAACCCAAGCCAAAGAAAGTGAAGAAAAGGTTGATAACTGTAGCCCAAAAGGAGCTCAAAGAGACAATGATTCTAATCAAGGACGAAGAAAAAAGACTGATGGCCTCTGATAAATTTGCAGCTGATATTGAGAAAGAAACCCCAATGCCGATCCCTGTTGATACTGATATTAATTCTGCAGTAAGCCCTACTGTCGCTACATAAGAAGATATCCATACTGAGGGGAGCAACATGAGACTGCTGAACCAAGTAAGGATTAAACTGAGGGGGAGATTCCTGAAGTTCCTAAGCAAGTTCACGCTTAGGTTGAGGGGGAGCTATTAGAAGCTCATAATGAAACCTTCTCAACCCCTCCAGTAATAGAACCTGAAGAAGTCAGTGAGGAAGAGACATTGGTTGAAGAAGTTGAGGCCGTAGAGATCAGTGATGAAGGAAGTGATGAGAGTGTAGATGAAAGTCTGGAAATCATTGCTGAAGGCAGAAATAAAGAAAGGCACATCAATTATAACTATTTATTCGCCAACCTACCAGGGATGTGAAAGTAGTATGCACACAAGCCAATCATATTTGATATGATGTAGCATATACTTTGTAATCTTATTCGGTTGTTAAAGACATTTTTACTTTATCTACACGATGCTGTTATATTAAATGTGATAAACCCATAGTTTTGAGCAATACTTTTAGAATCATGATGGTGATCATGCTAATGAGATCTAAATTTTAGATAACTCACAAACTAAAATCGTTCATAATCGTTGGATTACTAAAAAGGGGATTAGTGAATCCGGATAGATTAGTACATACGTTGCTTGCTCTTATGAAGAGGATGATTGATCTCATAATCATTTGTGTGGAGACACTAAAGCAAGTATGTAGGTGCTTATTAGAGAATAAGTTCACTGAACGTGACTCGCTAAGGAATACCTAATGGAGTTTTACTCGTCTGTCAATAGGAATTCCTCTAGTGATAGTAGTACAAGTGATCCTTGGACTTGAGATCATCATAGTATCTTGTGTATGATGAATTATACTTTGACATGTCCCTTAAGACCTTTGGGGTATATCAAAGGGTATGATTGGGTATAATAAGTTGCACATGGAGATAGGTGAATGGTCAACAAAGAATCTACCACTTCTAGTAAAAGGAGTGACTGTCCTATGTGATTCGATAAATGACGACTCAGAAGTCTTTGGCCAAAGCAGAATGAAATTAGAAAGGAGTTTCTAATTTGCATTAATTAGAGTTGTGCATTTGAGAATCAAAATACATATAATTAAATAAAATAAGACTTGACAGTAATTCCATGTCTTATATTTAATTGGAACATTGTATGGTAGAAGGATTGAATTGTTCGGTAACTATTCACTGAAAGGTTCTTTTGTGATTAATGTTGAAATCTATATTATCTGAAAAGTCGTTGATCGCTAAGGGGGCTTACCCTTATTGTAGAATAAATATTATTTATTTAAATGAATTAAATAGTTTAATTTATTTATTTAAATAAAATTAGAATTGTTCTAATTGATTTATTCACAACCGGTTTAATATGGAGAACCTAAAGGGTCACACCGCAAAAGAAAAATATTTGTTTAAAAAGTAAATGGCATAATTTTAATAATAAGTTAAGTGTATTTAATTTAATCTATGGAGATAGAATAAATTAAATAGCTTAATATTTATTATTTAATATTTTGAAAATATTAAATATAAATTAATAAGAGGAGTCTTATTATTATTTTTACTATTATTATTATTTAGTTCCTAAAAGGGTTTGGGAATTAATTAATAAAAGTATTCTCATAAATTTCTAGTTGGATTAGGAGTTTAATTAATTAAAAGAGTTTAATTAAAATAAAAACCCTAATCCTAAAGAGTTTAGGAGGGTTCCCTTTATCTATACATAAGAGGAGTCTTATTATAATTTGGGGTTAGACAGTTACACACTCTTCCATAAGAATTGAAGAGAGAGTACTTGTAATTTCTATAGAGATAGAAACTAGGGTTTTGTCAACACCCATCTTCTTGAATAACTATTATTCCTTGGTGGATCACCTCTAGAGGCCAAACACTTGGGTGGCTAACGTTGATCAAAGGAAGGAATTTAATCGGTGGAATTCAAGGAGAACGCGAAGGAATTGGAGGTGAACTTTTACTTGAGGAAGCTTTGATTCACGAGGGTATAATTCTACATCTCTATCTCTTTCGTTTAATTGATAATTGATCACATGGATGATCATGGTGATGGTTTGTATTAAAAATTTTAAAATTCGTTTTATTGCGCTTCCGCACTATTTATATAATTTGATTGCATGTTTGCGCTATATACAAACCTAGCAGTGGTATGAGAGCCTAACCTTGTGCTAATTATCGATTATTATGATTCCATTTTTGTATGGGTATGCGATTGGATCGATTTTCTTGGCAACGGAAAAAATTTCGAAGTCTGCTACGCGGCTCGGCCGCGCCGCTTCCAGTTCATCCTAGAGCGCGGCCGCGCCCGAACCCAGAAATCGTTTCTGGGGGTTCAGCGCAGCCGCGCCGCTCCTAGTTCATTTTGGAGCGCGGCCACGCTGGTCTGCATATTTTGAAAATTTTTTTATTTTGATTTTATTTATTTTCAATTAAGATAAAAGGTTTATTTTGAATTGGAATATAATTAAAATTAAAAGTTTTATTTGAACTTGAAATTGGATTCTATGTTAACTAGAATAAAGGAGTTTATTCACATATGGAATAAGATTCCATGTTTCCTAGAATAAAGGAGTTTATTCACATATGGAATAGGATTTCATGTTTCCTTAAAAATAAAGATGTTTATTTTGATAAGGAATAGGATTTAACATAGTTTATTTTCCAAGCAATTTTAAGTTAAAATAAAGGAGTTTATTTTGAACTTGAAATTGGTTTCCATGTTAATTAAAATAAAGGAGTTTATTTTGATTTGAAATTTGATTAAAAATAAAGGAGTTTATTTTTATTCAAAATTGGATAAAATAAAATAAATAAGTTTATTATGATTTAAATTTTGATTAAAATAAAGGAGTTTATTTTGTTTCAAAATTGGATTTCTAGTAAACTTTTAATTGTCCATTAAATGATATCAATACATATATGGAATGATTTTATTATTCATGAGATGCATGTTATTTATTGATACATATGGAGATATGTATGATAATAAATAGGGATTGATTATGGACTACTGACTAATGTGTGATTGGATTTATTTTAGTGGATGCTTGAATGAATGAGTTTTTATAAATGGGGTCTGCGTACCTCGTCTTCTCTAGTTTTTCTTGATGTAAATTCTATCTTCCTCCTATGTACCTCCCTTGACTGCTGATCAAGGTTTCTATTTATTGTAAATAGTTTATGTAATAGGTTTAGTTAGAATTACTTGAAAAATTGGAGACAAAGGAGCAAGGAGCGCTTGAACACCTGTTTGTAATAGAGCCCGGGTTTAAATGTAATAGTTATATTTAAATTTTGTTCTTGCACCCTAGGTTTGACCTTTTGGTTCACTTGGTGGCTCTAATGAACCAAACTAGAATAAAAGTCCATAATCAATCCGGGTAGAATATAGTATTCTATATGTGCATGCTTATTATGTATATATTATATATTATACAGCATGCTTCGCATGATAAATAATATGACGCGTATTTTATATATATATGTACATGCGCGCTAAACAAGATGAGACTAATAATTACAAACCCCTCAAAGAAATTATATTAAGTCCTAAGCGTTCAAAGATATTTGGAATATCGAACGTCGCCTTCTAGCATGGTAAAGCGATAAAGTATTAAATATTTAATATGAGTTTGTTGTGTCACACAAGGCAAGTATTAAATATTTAAGATGTTGTTTTATCACATTTAATGCTTATAAATAGACTGAACGATGCTATTTTATTGTGTCACACAAGGAAAGTGTTTTTCTTTCGAATATATGGAAGTGTTAGGTTGGACTTAACTTGGATAATTTTGATTCGGATGTGTCACAGTTGATCAAAATAATCTAAGAGGAAAAATACAAGGAGTTACGTATTGATGTAATTGACAATAGTTATCTAACTATTTATTTATATATAGTTTGTTGTGTCACACAAGGCTATATACATTTGAAATGAGATCCTTATTCTCACTAGCAAATCTTTAATTAGATATGTCGAACTATATAAGGAGGGTAATATAGTTTGATGAAAAAGTGAGAGATACCAATTTAAAATAAAGACCTAATTTATTTTGGTAATTAATTAAGAAATAAATGTATGCTAAAATGTTGTTAAATTACAAATTCATTTACAGAATTTTACAATGTCTATTTTATTATCACTGCGGAGCATATTAGATGCTAATTAACCGGACCAAATTAAAAGGACTGGTTAAAGAATTTGAGAATAGTTCTCAAGGCTGAAAAGCTATCTTATGTCCTTAATATGCCTATCCCTGCAATGGTTGTAGACAATGCCTCAGAAGAACATATTGCTACTTTTAGAAAGTGGTAAGATGATGCACAATTGGCTCAATGCATCATATTCGTATCCATGAGTAACGAGCTTCAACGTCAGCATGAAACTATGGATGCTCCTACTATACTCCTACATCTTCAAGGAGTTAAAGGGTGAGGAAAGTAGGACTATTAGATATCAGATATCTAAGGAGCTCTTCCAATCTAGAATAACCGATGGCACTATAGTATAGACAAATGTCCTAAAAATGATCAATTTGATTGAACAATTAGGACAACAAGGTTTTGTCATGGATGGAGAGTTGATCCAAGATTTGATCTTACAATCACTTCCGGACTCTTTCTCACAAATTGTTGTGAATTTTCACATGAACAAGCCGTATGTCAGCCTACCTGAGTTGCTTAAACATGTTGAAAACTGTAAAGAGTCACTTTTCAACCAAGAAAGACCAAGTCTTACTGGTAGATGATTCTCCCAGGAAGCGGAAGATGGCCAAAGGATCTTCTTAAAAGAAGAACAATTCAAAAAAGGTAAATGGAAAGGCAAAAACAAAGGACAATAAGAACAAGACTGATGCAGATAGCAAAGGAGTTTGCTTTCACTGCAATAAGCCTGGATACTGTGTGGGAATGGAGCAAAGGTTGCTGCATTAACCATAGGAACTTATAGTTTAGCATTGCCTACGGGCAAGTCTATTAAGTTAATAAGTTGAAAGGAAGCGGAAGATGGCCAAAGGATCTTCTTAAAAGAAGAACAATTCAAAAAAGGTAAATGGAAAGGCAAAAACAAAGGACAATAAGAACAAGACTGATGCAGATAGCAAAGGAGTTTGCTTTCACTGCAATAAGCCTGGATACTGTGTGGGAATGGAGCAAAGGTTGCTGCATTAACCATAGGAACTTATAGTTTAGCATTGCCTACGGGCAAGTCTATTAAGTTAATAAGTTGTTATTATGTTCCAGTTCTCATTAGAAACATCAGAATTTTCATTGTTGGACAAAGAAGATTCTGGTATTATATTTAAGAACAATTGTTGTTCTATTTATAATGATAATGTTTTGTTTGAAACTGGAAGATCACTTGATGGACTTTGTAAACTTGACTTACATGAAAAATAATTTTGCAAATTGAACAAACTAGTAAAAGAAAAGGAGATGATCATTCAAAGAGTTGAATATGTGTATTTGATGAAATACAAGTCTGAATCATTTGAAAGGTTCAAAGAATTCAGAAGTGAAACATATTGACAAAGTATTAAGATTCTTTGATCAGATCGAGGAAAGAATACTTGTGCAATGAGTTTCTAGATCATCTCAAAATGGTATTTTCTCATAATGGACACCTCCTGATACACAATAATTGATTGGTGTATGTAAAAAGGAGAAATTATACCTTGTTGGATATGGTGCAGTCCATAATGATTTTTACCAACATTCTAGTATCCATCTGGGGTTATGCCCTAAAAATAGCTGCATATCTACAAAATAAGGTAACCTCAAAAATCCAAGCCCAAGACTCCATAAAGGTTATGGATAGGGAGGATTCCTAATCTTAAGTATGTTAAGATAAGGGGTTGTCCAACTTATGTGAAAAGGTTTCAAAGATAAGTTTGAGACAAAATCTGACAAGTGCTGATTTGTGGGATATCCTAAAGAAAGTTTAGGATATTATTACTATAATCCTACACGCTACCTTCTTGGATAAAGGTGTTTCTCATTGAATGAGCTAGTGGGAGGGTAATAAATCTTGAAGGAGTTCAAGAACCACAAAGCACTTTAAGTTGAACTGAGGAACCTGTAGATAGACCTATTGTACCACAACCAAATCGTAAATCTGGAAGAGTACCGAAGATACCTGGGAGGTACGCATAATAGAGGATGATGATCCAGTTTTATACGATGAGGCTTGAGTAGAAGACACTCAGAGAAATGGCAGATGGCCATGAAATCCGAAATGGACTCCATATAAGAGAACCAAGTATAGACTCTGGTTACTCCACAAAAGGGCATATTGCCTAGAGGGTGAATATGGGTCTTTAAGAGAAAGACTGGGGCAAATGGCAAGGTGGAGACCTATAAGACCAGACCTGTTTAAAAGGTTTTTCAAGTCAAGGAGTTGACTATGATAAAACCTTATTACCGGGTAATGCTCAAGTCCATTTGGATTTTACTTGTGATTGCAGCTTATTACGAAATCTGGCAAAATGGATGTAGAGACACCCTTCCTCAATGAAGACTTGAGGAGAATGTATGTATGATACAGCCAGAGGAATTTGTTTCAAAGGTTAAAGCGAATCGTGTTTTAAGCTACAACGATCTATTTATGGATTGAAGCACGCTTCTCAAAGATGGAACATTCATTTTGATGAGACAATCAAAAGAGTTTGATTTTATCAAAAACGAGAATGAACCTAGTATGTACAAAAGGGTCAGTGGGAGCACTGTGACATTCCTAGTATTATATGTTGATATACTACTGATAAGGAATAACACACCAATGCTACAATCAGTATAGATAAAATTGTCTAAACATTCCTCCATGAATGACTTGGGAGGAGCATCCTATAAATTGGGGATATAAATCTATATAGGTAGATTTAAAAGGATGTTCGGCTTGACCCAAGGAACGTATATTCATTAAATGCTAAAGGAGTTTAGCATGGCAAACTCCAAGAGAGGTCTCATGATGATGAGCTATGGAGTGTATCTCTCTAAAATTGTCCCAAATTGAAAGAGAGATCGCATGAATTACTATCATGTATGCAATGAATATACAAAGCCTGATGTTGATCAGTCATATTCTGGAGAAGATCACTGTAAGAGAGTGATAAACATCTTTAGGTACTTAACCGGTACTGAAGATGTGATCATGATTCATGGTAGGACTGAATTAAAACTAGAGGGCTAAACAGACTCAAGTTTTTCAGGCTGACCAAGACGATAACAAATCCACTTTAAGGTAAAAAGTTACCTCAAAAGGTGGTGCACTGAATTGGAAAGGTTCCAAACAGCAAAGAGTTATTGGTTTAGTGAAAAAGACAAAGTATATAGCTATAACTGAAGCTGCAAGTTGATTGTTTGGATGAAAAAGTTCATTACAGAACCAGGAATAGTTCCTAAGTCTCATCTTGGATTCAAACAAGTTTTGCGGCACTTTCATTTGATTAGTGGAATCATTGAAAGAGGAAAAGTCACTATAGAGATAGTGGACTCTCGAGAACAACATTGCATATCCAGCTACTAAAGCTTTATCCAACAGCAGGATGATCGTCACTTAGAGAAGAAGGGTATTAGATATCATGGCGATTGGCTTTAGTGCAAGTGGGAGATTGAAAGTAGTATGCACACAAGCCAATCATATTTGATATGATGTAGCATATACTTTGTAATCTTATTCGGTTGTTAAAAGCATTTTTACTTTATCTACATGATGCTGTTATATTAAATGTGATAAACCCATAGTTTTGAGCAATACTTTTAGAATCATGATGGTGATTATGCTAATGAGATCTAAATTCTAGATAGCTCACAAACTAAAATCGTTCCTAATCGTTGGATTACTAAAAAGGGGATTAGTGAATCCGGATAGATTAGTACATACGTTGCTTGCTCTTATGAAGAGGATGATTGATCTCATAAGCATTTGTGTGGAGACACTAAAGCAAGTATGTAGGTGCTTATTAGAGAATAAGTTCACTGAACGTGGCTCGCTAAGGAATACCTAATGGAGTTTTACTCGCCTGTCAATAGGAATTCCTCTAGTGATAGTAGTACAAGTGATCCTTGGACTTGAGATCATCATATTATCTTGTGTGTGATGAGTTATACTTTGACATATCCCTTAAGACCCTTAGGGTATATCAAAGGGTATGATTGGGTATAATAAGTTGCACATGGAGATAGGTGAATGGTTAACAAAGAATCTACCACTTCTACTAAAAAGAATGAATGTCCTATGTGATTCGATAAATGACGACTCAGAAATCTTTGGCCAAAGCAGAATGAAATTAGAAAGGAGTTTCTAATTTGCATTAATCAGAGTTGTGCATTTGAGAATCGAAATACATATAATTAAATAAAATAAGACTTGACAATAATTCCATGTCTTATATTTAATTGGGACATTGTATGGTAGAAGGATTGAATTGTACGGTAACTATTCATTGAAAGGTTCTTTTGTGATTAATGTTGAAATCTATATTATCTGAAAAGTCGTTGATCGCTAAGGGGGCTTACCCTTATTGTAGAATAAATATTATTTATTTAAATGAATTAAATAGTTTAATTTGTAGTATAGTGGTAAGTATTCCCGCCTGTCACGCGGGTGACCCGGGTTCGATCCCCGGCAACGGCGCCAAAAACTTGTTGCCTCTTTTTAAGTCTTTAATAAAAGAGCTCTAACTCGTGCAAGTGTACACGGTCAACAAGTAATACAGAGGAAGTAGAGTATCGTCCCACAGAGACAGGATTAAATTAAATCACTATGCATCAGTTCTATCACTATACTTATTTGCTTAAACTATTGACTTACTTTTGGTGACAAAATTATTTCTATATTAATTAATAACTAACTATGCAAATACTAACGAAATATATCAAGCCTGGAATTAATGGGATCCTAACTTCATTTAATAGTTCATCTAATTACCCCTATCATGCTAGTAAGTTCATATATCACAGAAAAGTAGCCAAGGACACTAAAATAGACATAACCATTTGTCAATGCATTATGACCAACTTACATAATATCCATACTTGATAGACACCATGTAATCACCACTATAACCAAAATCACTATATTTCTATGTGAAATTGCAATTATATTGATTTTAAGCACACGTCCTTATTTTGACTCTTACGGTGAAACAGTATATTTCTATCTGATTCACAAAATATTAAGCTATCCAATTAAGCCTCATATTCGTAAGCTATCATGATTACAATCCATACTTATATGTTATTTTTCAATTCCAAATAAGTACTGAAATCGAATGGTGATCAAGCATTCATACGTGCAAAACAATCATGATAGAAATTCCTTATGATATACAAAACAATCTAACAATCAAGCTTATAATTAAACTACATATTAAAATCTGTTAGAATCCCATAATGGAGATTAGTTCATGTCTGAACCAAAAGCCATTATGGGATCAAAACTACACATGGAAAATAAACAATCAATTGAACAAAGAAGAAGTAGATTGATCAAACCCAATTATGAATAAATTCCAAAGTAAGGTTAAACCCACATCAAAATCCAGCGCTTGAACAATAATAATCCTAAGTAAAAAACTCTCAAAACTATCTCTAGAAAAGTAGAATAATAATCATAAAAGTCTCCAAGTTCCTTCTTTACGTTTTCTTCTATATATCTGATCAATAATCACTTGAATCCTTTTCCAAATTCGCTTCTTTTTCCTCCTCCAGCCGCACATCACCAACAAATTCCGTGCCCTAGCGCCTCTGGCGCTATGTGTATGCTAGGTTGGGCGCTAATAGCGCTGGCTTGCAGTATGTCGTGGCTTGGTGTAGCGCCACTGGCGCTGAATTGTGACTAATTGAGGCGCTAATGGCGCTGAGTTACAGTAGCTTGGCATGGCCCTAGCGCTTCTGGCGCTACCTCAGTACAAATCCTAGCGCCTCTGGCGCTAGGTCATGCCCACGTAATTACAGAAATGTCATTAAGCTCAAATTTTAATCCTTTTTAATTATTTTCTTCACCAAATGACTTCTATGCCCCTCCAACTCCATCCTATAATAAATAAACACAAAAACAAATAAAATAATACTAAAAACACTTAAAGATAACAATAATTAAGTTCAACAATACCTAATTCGTAGGTATGAAACCCACTCATCATAGAACTCCTAAAATCTACAACTAATGCTCAGCTCAGCCCCCAAACTCAAAACGTAGAGTCATCTCACCCTACGATCGACTCCATGATCGTAGAGTGTGATGACCCTACGATTGACAATCTAGCTGTCCCCTCTCACACTCAGCAGATCAAAACTATAACAACCCACTCTGATATTCCCTCCTCCAAAAATGAATACTTTGATATTGCCATTGCTCTTACCAATCTCCAAGGAGAACCTAAGGGTAACTCCACTCCTGAGATCAAACAGATCCTTGAGCGCGTCAACCTCATCCCTACTACAGATGAATTAACTGATCTCACTGTTGGTATGGCTGGCATCGACAAAAGGGACCAACTCTACCAGAACGAAATTGCTAAACATAAAGCAATCGTTCTGTCTCTCCAACAGGTCGTTGAACAAACCAACAAGGCCACCAATGAATGAATCCTTGAGCTTCGAGACTCCATTCATAACTTCAAGGAAGCCTCCCTTCAGCAAATGCAACGAACAGCCATGGTACACCACTAACGAATACAGACTGAAGAAATGGGTTGTTGCCTCTTTTTTAATCTTTAGTAAAAGAGCTCTAACTCATGCAAGCATACATGTGTCAACAAGTAATACAGAGGAAGTAGAGTATCGTCCCACAGAGAAAGTGCTAAATTAAATCACTATGCATCAATTCTATCACTATATTTATTTGCCTAAACTTATGACTTGATTTTGGTAACAAAATTAATTCTAAACAAATTAGCAACTAAAAATGCAAATAATAATGCAACAAATAAAAATTGGAATTAATGGGATTCTAACTTCATTTAATAATTCATCTAATTATCACCATCATGTTAGAAAGTTCACATATCACAGAAAAGTAGCCAAGGACACTGATATAGACATAACCATTTGTCAATGTATTATGACCTACTTACATAGTATCCATAATCAATAGACACCATGTAATCACCACTATAACCAAAATCACTATATTTCTATGTGAAATTGCAATTATATTGATTTAAAGCACAAGCCCTTATTTTGACTCTTACGGTGAAACAGTATATTTCTATCTGATTCACAAAATATTAAGCTATCCAATTAAGCCTCATATTCGCAAGCTATCATGATTACAATCCATACTCATATGTTATTTTTCAATTCCATACAAGCATTGAAATCGAATGGTGATCAAGCATTCGTACATGCAAAACAACCATGATAGAGATTTCTTATGATGTGTAAAACAATCCAACAATCAAGCTTATAACTAGATTACATATTAAAATCCATTAGAATCCCATAATCAAAATTAGTTTATGACTGAACCAAAAACCATTATGGGATCAAAGCAACACATGGAGAAATAAGCAAACAATTGAATAATGAAAGAATAGAACAATCAAACCCAATTGTTGAATATAATCCAAAGTAAAACTTAAACCCACATCAAAATCCAGCAATCAAACGATAATAATCCACAGTAAAATCGACAAATCTCTCTTGAGAAGTAGAAGAAGAATGAATGAAAATCTAATAGTTCCTTCTTCAAGTCTCCTTCTCTTTTTCTAACTGATAAAAACTCCAATCCTCTTCCTAATTGGCTTCTTCTTTTCTCAATCAGCCGCAACTTAGCATCAAAAATCATGCACCAGCGCCTCTGGCACTACCTTAGTGTAATTCCTAGCGCACTAGGCACTAGGTCATGCACCAGGATTTACAAAAATGCCATAGGTTAAATTTTAATCCTTTAAGCTCCAAATTAACTCTTTTTCCCCTCCAGCTCCATCCTACAATAAACAAACACAAAAACGAATAAAACAATACTAAAACAATACTCAAAATACTTAAAGACCGCAATAATTAAGTCTAACAAGACCTGATTCGTAGGTATAAAACCTACTCATCAAATACCCCCAAACTTAACCAATTGCTTGTCCCCAAGCAATGCAATGATACCAACATGAAAAATGCAAACTAACTATAATGTAAATGAATCAAATAACTAAAACAACATAGTAATCCATATCAGGCCTCAAATATCCATAAATCAATCCATTTTAACCCATTGTCTAATGTAAAGCTCCAACTCAAACTGATTAATCAAACCATGTTTGTCATCATTCATGCTGTGTGTGTGTATCAACTGTTATAATCAATCACAACCCAAATTACTCATATAATCAACATCAATGAAAGTAACTTAATTTTTACACATCTCCATCAGTAAAACAACTAATCCGACTCATTTAAACATTTAATTAGCACAAGGGGAATTTCAGCATGTTATCTTTATTTCACGAGTGCGTTTTACGCTCCATCTCGTTTTCTTTTCTTTTCCTTTTTTTTACTTGGCATGTGCAATATCTAGCTTCCTTAGGCTTACCAAAACTACCCATGTAACGAGCTTTCAACCAGTGTCTCCCAAACCAGTTGGCTTTAGGGCACTAGGTGTCAAGACACCCCTATGGATCTAATAACCCGAGTAGAAATGGCCACGAAACCAAACTAGCCAAGAAAGTTTTTTCTTATACTCATTCCTTTTTTTTAGAATTCCCCCAAACTTATTTTCTTGCTTACTAGAGCCTTCATAGACATTTCACTGATATTATCACTTTTTATCCCAAGTTCCTTACTAAATGCAGATTATATAAGAATTTGAATCACATTAATTAAATAGTTGACTAAATGCTTTCCTTGTTAACATGAAATTCAGACAAGCAAAGTCGACTTCCCCACTCAAGTCATTGCTTCACACTAGATTTCAATCATTAACACGCTTTTACTTAATACTAGAATCTCATTATTGGCCACAATGGTTCAACTATGTCATTTGTTATCTGATTCATGCAACTAAATGCTTGACACACCCTAAAATGCAACTACCATGCAACAAGTATAAACACAATAAAACAAAACAATCTATATGCATGAAAACATAAAACTACCCCGCAAACTTAATTGAACAATATCCTCATTGAGAAATAATAAGAAATTAAAAATAGAGGACTCCCCTGATGAAAACGCTACTCATCATCACTGCCATCGGCATCATCATCATCATCATCGGCATCAGGAGGCGATTCAGGTGGTGGGTAAATAGAGAGAGGAGGAGCTGGTGGAAACGGAAATGGCCCTGCCGAAGGATTCAACCGCCCAAACATATCCGCCAACGCTGTAGAACAATTAACATTGTAAGCATAGATCTCTGCTTGGCATTGAGCAAGTCAACTCTGCTGACAAGTCATGCGATCAAAACCCCTCTGAATCTGTCCTGCCACTAAGTCTATCCGTCTAGTATGGTGCATGAGGTCCTAACGGATAGTCTCAACTACATTGGGGGCTTGAACCGGATCCTCAACAAGTGGTGGCCGATCCTACGGCTGCTGCTGTGGTATAATGAAGCCTAATCCCCTCGGGTGTGATTCACCTCCATCCCATACTCTGTACCGTACCATCGCAGCATGATTAATTAGAGACAATGGGGCCTGTATTAGTTCATCCTTATCCCACTGGACCCCAGCACGGTGACATAAATCGGTGATCAATGAAGGATGAGGTAATCCACCTGTGGTGCTACCCTCAAGCCCGTGCACAAAAGATTCATGAATTACCTCCCCAACATCCACTGTCTTTCCTGTGGCTATGCAAAACAATAGCGCCGCCCGCTGATTAATCACATCGCTCATATGGCGGCACGACATCAACTTAGCACAAATAAAAGCATGCCACACTTTTCCATATCTGCTCAACTTGGATGAAGGGAAGTGCAAGGCTTCCTGCTGGTCAGTCAATTTCCATTCCGTTCCGGGCTCACAAAGGGCTGCTATGATCTCAGTGTAATCCAAATCATGTTGCATATATTTCGTATATCCATCACTGTGAATCTTTTGCAACCCATAATATGCGTTGATTGCTTTTCGCCCCATATTTACTTCCTTACCACGAACCATCACCAAATTCCCATCGGCTTCTTTAGCATTCGCGTAAAATTCCTTTACAATTGCAACTGCAGCTGGCTCATGTTGCGCTGTAAATGCCATCCAATTATGGCTGCGTATCATGTGAGCTAATTCCCCATCTACCCTCTCAATCGGTAACAACCCGCGCTCAGGAATTAGGGACTTCCCTGACGACCAGTTTTTATACCTGCAGTACGCTTGAGGGCTAACAAACTTTTTCTTATCGTACTTAACAGCAGATGAGCCTGAGCTTTCCCCTCTATGTCTTTTGGGAGCCATGAATAACCACTTAAGAACGAGCAAGACTCAAAATAATTCAAAACTTCGTTGGGGAAAATTGTCGAACACTTGGTAGGCAACACTTGAAAAACCCTTTGACAATGTTTCCCCCAAACTTAGAGTAACCCAATCTTGCAACAATGTAATCTCCCACAATTCGCAACCATATAGATAGAAAATTGAAGCTTTAACCCAATCCCAATTGAGCCAACATAAACTCAATTGGGTTCACAATCAAAATAAAGAACTTTCTCCAAATACTAGCAATTCAATCTCTAGCCAACAATTTCAAGTTCTAATGGCTCAATAATGTAAAACTTAGTTGAAATTGGAAGTACCTATATGTATAATCTTCAATCCTTTTTGGCTAAGAGAAGAAAGTTCCTTGATTGCAAAAGATGTGTGCCTGCTTTAGCCCGACTTAGGGTTTTAACCCTTTTTTTTTCAATTTTGCCTGCCAAGCGCTTTAGGCGCTGTGGTTTATGAAGAGTTGAGCGCTGGCAGCGCTTACTTGCAGTGTCTGAGCCCCGGGTCTAGCGCATCAGGCACTATGTTTTAGCCTTGACAAGCGCCTAGAGTGCTGCTATGTAGAAACGGCGTGCAGGATCGAACGCTGCAGGCGCTGTGCGTGTGAGTGTTGGGGCGCTTCAAGCGCTGCTTTACAGAAGCTGGGTGTTGGGTCTAGCGCTTCAGGCGCTGACATTGTGCATGGTCGAGCGCTTCCAGCGCTGAGTGGCAGTAGCTGGAGCTTGATGTAGCGCCTCAGGCACTGAAGTTACACCTGTTGGAGCGCTTTAGGCGCTTGAGCCTTTACTTAGCCAAATTTTTGTCCAGTTCAAGCTTCTACCTGCAAACTCATCAACCCAAAATCCAAAATTAGTTGCAAAACTCTCTCTTTTTTTTTCTTTTTTTTTAGAAAATAATTGAATAAACAAAAGAAAAACAGAAAATTAAAACGCTGGGTTGCCTCCCAAATAGCGCTAAGTTATAGTCAATTAGCTTGACTGTCTCTAAATCTCATGTCGCAGAAAGGATTAAGGTGACTTTCTGTCTGTCCACCTCATCCCCGAAATAATGCTTCAACCGCTGTCCATTCACCTTAAACGACTGGTCCGGGAATTTATCATATACTTCAATTGCACCATGCGGAAAGACCGTCTTCACTATGAATGGTCCTGACCATCTTGATTTCAGCTTCCCGGGAAAAAGTTTAAGTCTGGAGTTGAAAAGTAAAACCCTTTGTCCCGGTTCAAATGTTCTTTCTATAATCTTACGATCATGCCATTTGTTCACCTTCTCCTTGTACAGCCTCGAGTTTTCATAAGCCCGTAATCGGAATTCGTCCAACTCATTGATTTGGAGTAAGCGCTTCTCCCCTGCAGCTGTCGAATCAAAGTTCAACTTCCGAATTGCCCAATACGCCTTGTGCTCTAGCTCCATAGGAAGATGACAAGCTTTTCCATAAACCAGCTGAAACGGTGACATGCCCAACGGAGTTTTGTAAGCAGTCCTATATGCCCATACAGCATCATCCAGCTTTAAAGCCCAATCCTTCCTCGTCGGATTCACAATTTTTTTGAGGATTCTTTTGACTTCCCGATTGGACACTTCAGCTTGGTCGTTCGTCTGTGGGTGATAAGCTATAGCAATGCGATGATTCACCCCATACTTAGCCAACAAAGTTGTAAATTGTCTGTTGCAGAAGTGCGTACCTTCATCACTAATAATGGCCCTCGGAGTCCCAAATCTAGTGAAAATACTTCGATGTAAAAACTTTAGGACTACCTTGGCATCATTTGTCGGGAGCGCTGCCACTTCTACCCATTTCGACATATAGTCAACTGCTAGCAAGATGTAGAGATTACCGCACGAAGACACAAAAGGGCCCATGAAATAAATCCCCCATACATCGAAAACTTCTACTTCGAGGATAGTATTCAAAGGCATTTCATTCCTCTTTGAAATGTTTCCCACTCTCTGACATCTATCACACCTCTGGACGAAACTGTAAGCATCTTTAAAAATTGTCGGCCAATAGAATCCCGCTTGTAGTACTCTAGCCGTTGTTCTCTCTCCTCCATAGTGACCTCCATATACAGAAGAATGACAATCCTGTAGAATCCCCTCGGTCTCCCTATACGGGATACACCTTCTTATCATTTGATCTGCACACTGTTTAAACAAATACGACTCATCCCATATATACCATTTGACGTTATGTAGAAATTTTTTCTTTTGATGCCCTGCCAAGTCAGAAGGTATCATCTTACTCACCAAATAGTTCGCGTAATCAGCAAACCATGGCACTTCCCCTTGCACCACAAACAACTGCTCATCCGGAAAGGATTCATTAATTACAACTTTGCTGTCTATCTCCCTTTCCGAATTCTCAAGTTGAGATAAGTGGTCTGCCACTTGGTTTTCGGTGCCCTTCATGTCGTTGATCTCCAAATCAAACTCCTGCAATAATAAAATCCACCTGATCAACTTGGGCTTTGCATCCTTCTTTGCCACTAAATGTCGGATTGCCGAGTGATCCGTGTATACTATCACTTTTGTGCCTATCAGATATGATCAAAATTTATCGAAGGCATACACCACTGCCAATAACTCTTTTTCTGTGGTGGTGTAATTTAACTGTGCATCTGTAAGGGTCTTGCTGGCATAGTATATCACATGAAACATCTTCTCCTTCCTTTACCCCAAAACAGCCCCCACGGCGTAATCACTGGCATCACACATCAGCTCAAACGACAATGCCCAATCTGGTGCTGTGATAACTGGTACTGAAGTTAGTTTCCCCTTTAAGTGCTCAAATGCCCTCATGCAAGCCTCATTGAATTTAAACTGTGCATTCTTCTCCAATAAACTGCATAATGGTTTAGTTATCTTAGAGAAGTCCTTGATGAATCTGCGGTAGAAGCCTGCATATCCAAGAAAACTGCGAACACCTCTTACTGACGTAGGTGGAGGTAAATTCTCAATAGTTTCCAGCTTTGCCCTGTCCACCTCAATTCCTTGCTTCGAAACTTTGTGTCCCAGTATAACTCCTTCTTGTACCGTAAAATGGCACTTCTCCCAATTCAATACTAGATTCGTTTCAACACATCTTTTCAAGACCATCACCAAATTCTCAAGGCAAGATCGAAAGAATCACCAAATACCGAGAAATTGTCCATGAATACCTCAACATTCTGTTCGACCATGTCTGAAAAAATTGCTGTCATACATCTCTGAAAGGTGGCTGGAGCATTGCACAACCCGAAAGACATCCTTTTGAAGGCAAAAGTGTCGTATGGACATGTAAAAGTAGTCTTTTCCTGGTCTTCTGGAGCTATCATAATCTGATTGTAGCCTGAATACCCGTCCAGAAGGCAATAATACTCATGACCTGCCAGGCTGTCCAACATCTGATCGATAAACGGAAGTGGAAAATGGTCCTTCCTTGTAGCTTTGTTAAGCTTGTGGTAGTCCATGCAGATTCTCCACCCTGTTACTGTTCACGTTGGGATCAACTCGTTATTCTCATTGGTGACAATGGTCATACCACCCTTCTTTGGTACGCACTGCACGGGGCTTACCCATGAACTGTCCGAAATCGGGTAGATTATTCCTGCATCCAGCCATTTCAATACCTCTTTCTTGACCACTTCTTTCATTATCGAATTAAGCCTTCTTCGCTGCTCAACCGTCGGCTTACTACCATCTTCCAGCAGGATCTTATGCATGCAAAACGAAGGGCTTATCCCCTTGATATCTGCTATGGTCTATCCAATAGCTGATTTGAACTCTCTAAGCACTCGTAGCAGTTTTTTCTCCTGAAAAGATGTTAGTGCAGAAGAAATAATCACAGGTAGCTTTGAATCTTTATTTAAAAATGCGTACCTGAGATGATCTGGAAGTGGTTTTAGTTCAAGTTCGGGAGGTGTCTCAAGGGATGGTTTCAACTTTACCAATGTTTCTCCAACTCTCGTAAGTGGCTCGACAGGTGTCCTAAATTTCCCGAATTTCGGAGTGGTATCTAGATATTATACTAGCTCGGCACATTCTTCATCCTCTAGATTTGCATCTTCAGCAATTACTCTCTGCAGTGGTTCATAACTCAACAAGCTCTCAACATCATCATTTACTATATTATCCACTAAGTCAACTCTGAAACAGTCTTCTTCATCTGTTGGGAGCTTCATTGCCTTGAAAATATTAAACGTCACCTCTTGATCATGTACACGCATTATAACCTTCCCTTTTTCCACGTCTATCAGAGTCCTCCCCGTGGCTAGGAATGGTCTCCCCAGTATAATTGGTATACTTTTGTCCTCCTCATAGTCCAAGATGATGAAGTCCGCTGGAAAGATAAATTTGTCCACTTTTACCAGTACGTCTTTTACTATCCCCTGCGGATACGTGATGGATCTGTCAGCTAACTGCAAGAAAATATTTATTGGCCTTTGTTCTGGCAATCCCAACTGACTAAATACAGACAAAGGCATCAGGTTGATACTTGCCCCAAGATCAAACAAACATTTATTGAAGTTCATCTTTCCGATCGTACATGGAATTGTGAAACTGCCTGGATCTTTCAGCTTTGGAGGTAGTTTACGCTGAAGCACTGCACTGCATTCCTCCGTCAAGGCCACTGTCTCAAACTCGTCTAATCTTCTCTTCCTTGACAATATACCCTTCATAAACTTTGCGTAACTTGGCATTTGTTCCAATGCCTCCGCGAAGGGTATGTTGATCTGCAGTTTCTTAAAAACCTCCAAAAACTTACTGAACTATTTATCTTCCCTCTGTTTGTTCAATCTTTGCGGATACGAAACATGAGGGTGAACTTGTGGTACTGTATTCACGGGCTTCTTATCTGAACTCACTTTATCCTTCTCTACTTGATGCGACTCTGACTCATCATTCTTTTCTTTCTGTTCAGCCTCAATTTCTGTCTCAATCTCTGTCCTAGTGTCACCCCCTTGTAAACTAGGTACTGTTGTGCCTGGTACAGTTCCTGCATATTGCTTTCCCGATCTGAGTGTAATGGCCTGACATTGTTCTTTACCCTCTCTCCGTGGATTTGTCTCTGTATTACTTGGCAATGAACCCTGGGGTCTGTTGTTAAGCATAGTCGCCATTTGTCCCATTTGAGTTTCCAAATTTTTAATAGCCACTACCTGGCTTTTGATCATAACCTCTGTATTTGCCATGTACTTCAACATCATCTCCTCCATTTCTGATTTCTCTTCTTGCTGAGGTGCATATGAAGTAGGACGTTGTTGTTCAGAAAATCCCGGTGGAAACGGTGGTCTTGGAACAAACTGTTGCTGCGCTGGCTGAGACTGAAGCTGATTATTCTGCCGAAACTGTTGCTGCTGATTTCCTTGATTATTTGACCAACTGAAGTTTGGATGATTACGGTTGTTGGGGTTGTATGTGTTCTGAAACTGTCCTTGGTCTTTCCTGTAACTGTTCACATACTGCACCGACTCCGAGCTGATAGCACATTGATCTGTCGAATGTGACCCCGCACAAATCTCACATATGAAGGCAACTGACTTGGCTTTGCTTTCTGATAACGAATCAATTTTCTTTGTCATGGCTGCCATCTGTGCTGACAACTGGGTAATAGCATCCACTTCCAACAAACCTGTAACTCTGGGCTGTGGCATTCTGGCTGTAGGATTTTGAAAATCATTTGCTGCCATAGTCTCGATAAGGTTATAAGCTTCGTCATAGCTCTTCGCCCCTAAAGCTCCACCTGCAGCTGCATCTACCATTTGCCTCGACTGCCATCCCAATCCATTATAAAATGTGTTGATCACCATCCAATCTAGCATCCCATGGTGCGGACACTTCCTTAGTATCTCCTTGTACCTATCCCAGGCCTCGTATAAGGACTCACCCTGTTGTTGCTCAACCTGAGAGATTGTTGTCCTCATTTTTGCAGTTTTCACCATGGGGAAAAATTTGGCTAAGAACTTATGTGCTAGGTCCTCCCATGTAGTAATTGATCCTGAAGGCAAAGAATGAAGCCAACTTCTCGCTCTATCCCTCAATGAGAATGGAAACAGTCTTAATCGGATGGCATCCTCCGTCACCCCGTTGTATCTGAATGTATCGCATATTTCAATGAAACTTAAGAGATGCTCATTAGGATCGTCTGTAGCAGCACCCCCAAACTAAACCGAATTCTGCACCATTTGAATGGTTCCCGGTTTTATCTCAAAGGTATTTGCTGCTATCGCCAGTCTAACTATGCTAGACTGCAATCCATTGATGTTTGGCATAGAATAGTCCCTCAAAGCTTTATGCTCCTCTCTTTGCTCTACTCTTTGTTCTTCCGCCATATTCGATATAGTTCCTTCCAACTGTGCTTGTAAATTTCTACGCACTCTTGCTTTCCAACCTCTGCCGTCAATATTATCCTATGCTGGTGTCAATTCTGAGTTGGATGATCGTGTGTGCATAAAAATTCTACAAGTACCTGAAACCACAACAAAAACAAAAATAGAAATGAGAAAAGATTAGATTTGTCTAAGTCAAACAATATAGCTTAAAACTGATGATAATAATAAAAATCTAAACGCCTTTCCCCGCCGCGCCAAAAACTTGTTGCCTCTTTTTTAATCTTTAGTAAAAGAGCTCTAACTCATGCAAGCATACATGTGTCAACAAGTAATACAGAGAAAGTAGAGTATCGTCCCACAGAGAAAGTGCTAAATTAAATCACTATGCATCAATTCTATCACTATATTTATTTGCCTAAACTTATGACTTGATTTTGGTAACAAAATTAATTCTAAACAAATTAGCAACTAAAAATGCAAATAATAATGTAACAAATCAAAATTGGAATTAATGGGATTCTAACTTCATTTAATAATTCATCTAATTACCACCATCATGTTAAAAAGTTCACATATCAGAGAAAAGTAGCCAAGGACACTGATATAGACATAACCATTTGTCAATGTATTATGACCTACTTACATAGTATCCATAATCAATAGACACAATGTAATCACCACTATAACCAAAATCACTATATTTCTATGTGAAATTGCAATTATACCGATTTAAAGCACAAGCCCTTATTTTGACTCTTATGGTGAAACAGTATATTTCTATCTGATTCACAAAATATTAAGCTATCCAATTAAGCCTCATATTCGCAAGTTATCATGATTACAATCCATACTCATATGTTACTTTTCAATTCCATACAAGCACTGAAATCGAATGGTGATCAAGCATTCGTACATGCAAAACAACCACGATAGAGATTTCTTATGATGTGTAAAACAATCCAACAATCAAGCTTATAACTAGATTACATATTAAAATCCATTAGAATCCCATAATGAAAATTAGTTCATGACTGAACCAAAAACCATTATGGGATCAAAGCAACACATGGAGAAATAAGCAAACAATTGAATAATGAAAGAATAGAACAATCAAACCCAGTTGTTGAATATAATCCAAAGTAAAACTTAAACCCACATCAAAATCCAGCAATCAAACGATAATAATCCACAGTAAAATTGACAAATCTCTCTTGAGAAGTAGAAGAAGAATGAATGAAAATCTAATAGTTCCTTCTTCAAGTCTCCTTCTCTTTTTCTAACTGATAAAAACTTCAATCCTCTTCCTAATTGGCTTCTTCTTTTCTCAATTAGCCGCAACTTAGCATCAAAAATCGTGCACCAGTGCCACTGGCGCTACCTTAGTGTAATTCCTAGCGCACTAGGCGCTAGGTCATGCCCCAGGATTTACAAAAATGCCATAGGTCAAATTTTAATCCTTTAAGCTCCAAATTAACTCTTTTGCCCCTCCAGCTCCATCCTACAATAAACAAATACAAAAACGAATAAAATAATACTAAAATAATACTCAAAATACTTAAAGACCGCAATAATTAAGTCTAACAAGACCTGATTCGTAGGTATAAAACCCACTCATCATGGCTCAAAAAATAGAAATGACATTCTTCAATCTCGTTTGCAAATGCAAGAATTGGTGCAAGGTATGTAGTAACTATCTCAAGATGTTCGAACCCTGGATGCTGACATAAAGGGGGAGAATATTCATAAAAGGAATAGAGGAGAATCAAGCAGAAGTAGGGAAGAACAGCGAATGCAATCATTAATTCCTGGTGATGAACCTATTGATGCTATTCCTATAAGAAGTGAAGTTCCTGGCTCTTTCAAGAGACAACAGCCAGATGTGACCACCACTGGAGTACGTATACCATCAGGTGATCCTGTGCTTCTTAACCGCCACTTACATAGGACTCACCTTCATGGAGAGGGAGGAAGTCATATCACTACTAGAAATTCGACCTATAGCGACGAGCTTTAGCGACGGTCGGGCTGGAACCGTAGTAATAGGGCCTCTATAGCGACGGTCATAGGCTGACCGTCGGTATAGAGGTTTTTTTAGCCTTTTAGCGAGGGTCATGAGCTGGCCATAGTTATAGGTAGTCGGAGTATCAGCTCTTTTCGCTCCCATTTTTCCCCCCAAATCAATTTCATTTCAGTACCGTTTTCTCACTCATAAGGTCAGTCTCTCCAGTCCTCTCTCTCCTCTCTAACCCTCCTCCTCCTTTTTTGAAAACCCTCCTCCCCTTCCTTAATTTTAGCGATTTGTGCCCTAAAATTCAACCTCACTTCACCAATAATTTCCACGATTTGTGCCCTAAAATCCATGATTTCGTTTCCCCAACTCCGATCAGCCATGGATGCTAGTACTTTTAGGCCTTTTTTGTTTCCCCATAGATGCTAGTACTTTTAGGCCTGAAAATCAGTTCTTATCCATTTCGGATCTAAGCTTGTTGCTCCGGCCGAGATTAGCAGTGATGAATGGATTGAGACTATGTTAGGTTTTTGAGGCTAAATTGCCATATGAGTTGGGGTTTTGAGGCCAAATCGCCATATGATTTGGGGTTCTGGTGCTTTTGAAGTCAAATCAGGCGCTGGTGTTACCTATTGGAAGCAAAATAGGTTTTTGCTTTACTCTCTCTCTCTCTCTCTAACACATGCACCCATACATATGTTCTGCTTCTTATATATATATATATATATATATATATATATTTTATTTGTTTGTCAAAAAAATTACAATTTGATTCGTTAAACAAATTACCTCTTTACGAGAGTCTAAAATAAATGTTTTGTTCTAATTTTGTTTTCTGTTATGGCCATGGATAAAGTCAAATACATATATTCAACTCTTTGAATGATCATTTCCTTTCCTTTTACTAGTTTGTTCAATTTGCAAAATTATTTTTCATGTAAGTTAAGTTTACAAAGTCCATCAAATGATCTTCCAGTTTCAAACAAAACATTATCATTATAAATAGAACAACAATTGTTCTTAAATATAATACCAAAACCTTCCTTGTCCAACAACGGAAGTAATAATGTTTCTAAAGAGATCTGGAACATAATAACAACTTATTAACTTAATAGACTTGCTCGTAGGTAATGCTAAACTATAAGTTCCTACGGCTAATGTAGCAACCATTACTCCATACTCCGCACGTAAGATTACTTACTCTTTGTTTAGCTTTCTACTTCTGCTTAGTCTTTGTATTGGATTGCATACGTGAGAACTATATCCGGTATCCAATACCCAAGTAGAACCTTGACTTACAGAGAGATTTATTTCAATGATGAACAAACCTATATCTGTAACCGAAGCTTCACTATGCTTCTTCTGGTTAGCCTCTGCAAGATGCTCCTTACAGTTTCCTTTCCAATATTCAGGCTTATTGCAGTGGAAGAAAACTCCTTTGCTATCTGCATCAGTTTTGTTCTTAGTGTCCTTAGTTATTGCCTCTCCTTATACCTTCTTTGAATTGTTCTTCTTTTAAGAAGATCCTTTGGCCCTCTTCCGCTTCCTGGAAGAATCATATACTAGTAAGACTTGGTCTTTCTTGGTTGGAAAGTGACTCTTTACAGTTTTCAACGTGTTTAAGCAACTCATGCAGGTTGACATATAGATTGTTCACGTGAAAAATTCACAACAAATTGTGAGAAAGAGTCCGGGAGTGATTGCAAGATCAAATCTTGGATCAACTCTTCATCCAATACAATACCCAGTTATCCCAATTGTTCAATCAGATTGATCATTTTTAGGACATTTGTCTATACTGTAGTGCCATCGGTTATTCTAGATTAGAAGTGTAACGAATGCAATTTTTGTGATTAAATAAAAATATTTATTGAGTTATATAAATATTTTTATTAATTTATTTATTGAGTTAAATAAATAATAAAGTTATTGTGGAATAGTTCATGTTAAGTGTAATTATGTTAAATGTTATTTGTATGTGGTTTGGTGTAATTATTCTAATTTAATAATTAAATTAGATTATTATTGATTTATTTGAATAAAATGATTTATTAAATTATTTGGATTAATTTATAGATGGCTAAATAGAAGTTATGATTAAATTTATATTGTTACAATTTAATTGATTAAAGTGTGACAATTGAAGCATACCATATAATAAGTATTAAAATAATTAAAAGAAGATTAATTTATTTTTACCAAACAAAGCCTTGTGGCTTTTGAATTCCTATTTTTTAATTTGGTATTTGCCAAACAAGCCTTAGAGGCTTTTGAATTGTGTAACTGATGGATTAAATATTAGAATACGTTATCAGTTTTTTTAAAGCTATCAGTTTTTATTTTGTTAAAGGTTTTGTCAGTTGTTAAAAGATAAAAAAAACACAGAGTTTAAAAAAAAAGAGAAGAAAAGAAAACAGAGCTTGAGAGTTCAGAGAAAAGAGAGAGCAAAAGTAGAGAGAAATTAAGAAAAGAGCTTGTGATTGAAGAGAATTCACCAAGTTCTTAAAACAATAGAAGGTATAATTCCTTTTCCTCTTTGTTTTACTTTACTGTATATAGTTTTAGTTCCTGTATGTGAATTTAATTGCTAAAATACATGAATTATTTGATATACTTGTTAGTAAGCATGGATTAGTTGATTATATGGTGTTTATAAGCTAATTTGAAAGATTTAGTCCATGAAAGCATGTCTAGAATAGAATTTTGGGTTTTACAGAGTTTTATTTCATGTATGGCATATATGTATGAAAATTGATGATTCAATTTGGTTAGTAACCGGTGAATTGGCATTTTATTATGATTATATGATGAAAAACGAAAAGAATGCATGTATAATGGATTAAAATGGTTGAAAGATGAATTCACAGTGTTTGATTTCATTAAAATGGCCAAAATATGAATATTTTGTATAAACAGTGAATTTTTGGGTTTTAATTGGTTGATTATGTATTTATAATGGTTAAATTAGTTAGAAACATGTTGGGTAATTGTTTTCTAGCATATTTGATGTTTGGGTAAGTTTAAATTATGTATTGGATGGTAGAATTCAGAAAATTTTGGCCAAATTTGGCCTAAGTTTTCACTGGTTCGCGAACTGTAGAAGGTGTCAGTCGCGCCTACCGCCCCGGCGGTAGAAATAAGCTAGAAATATCGCCACGGCGGCATATTTGAGTTATGTTACTCGCCCCGGCGACAGCCTCGCCCCGGCGACGATTTGGTTAAGAAATTCATCGCCCCGGCGGTGGAACAGTAAAAAAAATAATTATTTATTTGTTTTGTGATATTGCTATGTTGCTGTGTGCATGTTTAAAACCTATATTGAGGTAATAAATGACCAATGAAATTTCACGAGGGTTGTTAGCAAATATTTGTGGAATATCGATGTTAATCAAGATGGCACAATAAAATAGGATAATAACGAGACTTAAAATGTATATGAATCTATAAATAATTGTCGTTATCATTTTGTAATCAAAATGTATAGGGTGATTAAGGGACGTGCATTATTTAAATCTGTAATCTACGCATGAGGCAAGTTCCTTATCTCAATTTATTACTTTTACGTTGAGCAACTTTTCCTCCCTTAATCTTATTATTTCATTTAAAACAAGTTTAATTTCATTGAGCCAACTTATTAACCTTAGCTTATTGTTATTCAAGCAAGGTTGTTATCATGTCAATTACCTATGTATTATTCAAGTCATTTGCTATACGATCATTGATCATTATTCAGACTTTGATTATAAATTCTATTGTACAACTTCATTGATGAATCAAATGCTTTAGTGACTACCAAACCATTATTGATTCAGCTAGTCCTTAGTTGATGAGCGTTCTAAAGACTTAGGATATTTTAAAATCTTTCCAAACCAAGTTCCTTTTGGTATAGATTCTGATGCTAAACTGAGATGAACAACCCTAATATAGGGGATTAATTACGCGACAGCGTTAAAATGTTTGTGCACAATACATTGTACAAATGGCTGATCCCCCTGAGTACGAGATGGATGGTCCATAGTCTATATGACTGTTAAAGGTTACGGTAGAAATACTTGATAACCTAGGACATAGTTCGAGGTCTTGTGACCCTCAGATACACTTTTGATCCTGAATCTATATTCAGTTCTTGAGCTAAGCTTTCTATTGAGCTTCCAGATCTGGACTAGTTATTTATTGAATTCAGAAAAACTATTATACCTCAGTTGAAATCTACTTCATTGATTATTCAATTGCTATTGTTATCACACTTGTGGGCAATTGTTTGCTCACTCTTGCATTAAACTTTGCAGCTAAGACTGAGAAATTGGACGAGCCGTCCACAAGTAAAGGCAAGGGCAAGATGCCGAAGTAGCAAGAGAAATGTTACACGTTTGTTGTTTATTTGTAATAAGATTTATTTTAAATTATGTTTTATTTTCGCACTGATGTAATAGAGGTTAGATAACCTGGGATTTGTTTATTTAAGAGATTTGAGATGTAACCCCTTTTTGTGGGAAGATGTTTCATTCAGTTTAATTATGTTATCTTTAACATGGGTAGTTAGTCTTGAATGTATGGTATAGTGAACACCAAATCTGTGGAGTTGAAGTACCCGAATTTGGGGGTGTCACAGGTTGGTATCATAGCTGATAGGTTATGAACCTTTAGGTGGGAAAACCTTAGGGTAGTAGCCTTTTAGGAAATAGAGAATATAGAGGTGATAAACTCTTATCGAGTTCTAAGGAATGAATTACGGAAATTCATAAAAGACAATAAAATGATTATGTGTTATGTGGTTATTTGATAACAAACTTATGTGCTCGCGAGTATTATTGAGTAGTAATTAAAACTTAAAATTTTGTTGCCAGGATGACTGATAGAGGAGAACCCAGCCAGGCTAGGGAGGAGGAGCCCCAGGATATTCATGTAGTTCGGGAGCAGCTAGTGCAGAGGGAGCCATCCCCATTGATTACAGTTGCAGGTCCCGAGTATGAGCCTGAGACAGATCCTGAGGAGGATCCTGAAGAGGTTGAAGAGTAGGTGGAAGACCCTGAGGGGATATCACTATCTTCTTTAGGTGTTCAGATGTACGAGCAGGTGTATGATCGCAACATAGAGTTGCAAGATAGAGTGGGGGAGTTAGAGAGGCAGCTGGGTGAGTGACAGACTGCTTTGGAGCAGAGGAACAGTGAGATTGAGGAGCTCGATATACGTCTTGGGGACGTGGAATGGAAGCTGGTTCATGTTGAGAGCGAAAAGGAGGAGTTAGGAGAACAGGTTGTGGAACGTCAAGCCGCTCTAGAGCAGAAGGATGCTGAGATTCAAGACCTTTCATCACGTCTTACAGAGGTTGAGCAGAGGCTAGCACAGTCGGAGTATCGACGAGGACAATTGATAGCCAGGAATGAAATTGTACGAGATGAGTTGAAAGAGGAGTCAACTAAGCGGGCGAGAGCTGAAACTGCTTGGTTGAGGGAGGCTAACTGCGCAGATCGTGTTGAATGTGAGGTGCGGTCAAAGAAGGCCAAGATTGATGAGATGGAGTATATTTTTCACACCACAGTAGATAGAGCTCTAGATTGAGTTCATCGTCATCCAGATATGGTGGATCGAAGGATGGTGACTCGTATTATGGAGCAGGAATGCAAGGAAGCTGTGCGCCATGGGATGTCATCGTAGATAATGATTAGATATGCTAGTATAAAAATTTATGAAGTTAATAAGTTGTAAATCCCAATTTTATATAATGGGATAGAATAATGATGTAATCCTGGAACTTTATGATGTCAGGATAGATGATGTAAATAACTACGATGCTATTTCTATTATGTTTTGAAGCAGTAATGAATAAAAATACGAAAGTTTATCAGATGTGCTATGTGTTAAGTGTTGTTTATAAATGTTTAAGTTAAGGCTTAAATGTTTAAGTAATTAAATAATAATCTAATAGCGTAAATTTATAACAGTAAAATGCCTCCAAGAAGACAAACCCGTCAACAGACCCCTGAGGGATCCACTAATAACAATGAAGAAGCCAACGCTAATCCAATGCAGCAGCTAGTGAATCTGCTAACGGGAGCATTTGCCAATCAACCCCAAGCTCAGGCCATGACTTTTAAAGATTTCAAGGTTGTTGGACCCCCAGAATTTCTTGGGTCTATGAATCCGATCGAGGCACAAACCTGGGTCATGGAGATGGAGAAGGTGTTTGATGTCGCTAGGGTCAACGAGGACCAGAAGACGGCATTTGCAACATTCATGCTCAAGTCAGAAGCAAGCTACTGGTGGCAAGCAAATAAGACTCGAGGTGGCCAAGGGATTATTCCATGGGAGCGATTTAAGGAGATATTTTTCAAGACTTATTTTCTGGCAAGCGCGCAGAGCCAAATGGAAGTGCAGTTTCTAGAGTTGAAGCAAGGTACTATGACGGTACCTGAGTATACTGCAAAATTGAACGAGTTAGCGAGGTTCGCGCCATATCAGGTCAACACGGATGAGCGAAAGGCCAGAAGGTTTGAGCAGGGACTGAAGCCCTGGTTGTATAGCCGAGTATTGATGTTCTAATTAAACTCATTTGCGGCAGTTTTGGAAAAGGCAATTATCGCTGAAGGAGGCAGTGATGCTCTATCCAAATATAATCAGGAGCAAAGGAAGAAGAAGAATGAAAGTGAGAACAAGGCAAGTGGTAGCCATGGGGGCAGCGGTCAGAAGAGGAAGTGGAGTGATAGTAACTCTGCGGGAAGTCAGCAGGGTAATCAAAAAAAGAAGGTGGAGGTGTGCAGTAACTGCGGAAAGAGCCATGTGGGTGTTTGCTTGAAGGGTAAGAGGGTATGCTTTAACTGCGGACAGGAGGGTCATATTGCACCGAATTGCCCTAGTCCGAAGAAGGGCGCATGTTTCATCTACGGGTCGAAGGATCACGTTGCCCGAGACTGCCCTAAGAAAGCAACTACAGGTGGAGCCAGTGCGGGAAAAGGAAACAACGGTGGTGGCAATCTTACTATCACAGGACCGGCACAGCCCAATCGACCTACCGCTCGAACATTCAACATGACAGTGCAGGATGTTGTGCAGTCAAAGGATGTGGTGTCAGGTATCATTCCGGTCAATAGTATAAATACTTACGTATTATTTGATTCGGATGCTACTTGTTCATTTATATCCGATGATTTTGCTAGAAGATTAGGGTTACCTCAGGGAAAATTAGATTACCCCATGAATATAGAATTTGCAAATAGGGAGGTGATTCCTGTTAAGTTTGTCCACAAGAACTATCAGATAGATATTAAGGGTCATGTGATGACGGTCAACTTAATTCCAATTCGTCTTGGGGAGTTTGACGTTATTTTGGGTATGGATTGGTTGTTCAACCATGGGGCAGTTATTGACTGTCTAAAGAAGTGTGTAAATTTTAAGACTCCGTCAAAGGTAGTGTTTTATAGCAGCAAGTCGCCTAGACAAACGAGTTGTCTGACAATGATGCAGGCCAGAAAGATGTTAAGACAAGGATGTGTAGGATATCTAGCCTACATAGTCGATACCCGAAAGGTGGGTGCAAAGCTGGAGGAGATACCAGTAGTTAGGGATTTTGCAGACGTGTTTCCTGATGATTTGCCAGGATTACCGCCAGATAGGGAAATTGAGTTTGTAATTGATCTAGCACCGGGTACAGCCCCTATATCCAAAGCCCCGTACCGAATGGCTCCGGTAGAAATGAAGGAGTTGATGGTGCAATTACAAGAGTTGCTGGATAAAAAGTATATCCAACCGAGCGTTTCGCCGTGGGGAGCGCCGGTGTTATTCGTCAAGAAGAAGGACGGATCAATGCGTCTTTGCATTGATTATAGAGAGTTGAACAAGGTCACGATTAAAAACAAGTATCCGTTGCCAAGGATCGATGACCTGTTTGATCAATTGAAGGGAGCAAGATATTTTTCAAAGATAGATCTGCGAAGTGGGTACCTTCAGTTGAAGGTGAAAAAGGAAGACATACCAAAGACGACATTTCGAACTAGATATGGTCACTATGAGTTTTTGGTTATGTCATTTGGTTTAACAAACGCACCTGCAGCGTTTATGGACTTAATGAATAGAGTATTCAAACCATTTCTGGGTAAGTTTGTAGTGGTATTCATAGATGACATTTTGGTTTACTCCAAAACTCAGGAAGAACACGTGGAGCATTTGAGGGTGACATTGGAGGCGTTAAGGAAGGAGAAATTGTATGCAAAATTTTCGAAGTGCGAATTTTGGTTAGAGCGTGTTCAATTCCTTGGACATGTTATTGATAAAGACGGGATTTCGGTGGATCCAGCTAAAGTGGAAGCTGTGATGAACTGGGATCAGCCGAAAACACCGTCAGAAGTGAGGAGTTTCCTAGGTTTGGCAGGTTATTACAGGCGTTTTATCCAAGATTTCTCCAAGATCGCCACTCCGTTGACGAATTTAACAAGAAAATCAGTGAAGTTCGTTTGGACGAAGAAGTGTGAAGAGAGCTTCCAAGAATTGAAGAAGAGATTAAGTACGGCACCTGTGTTGTCTTTGTCAGATGATACAGGAAATTTTGTGGTGTATAGTGACGCATCACATAAAGGACTTGGTTGTGTGCTTATGCAGAATGGTAAGGTTATTGCATATGCATCACGCCAACTAAAAGACTATGAGAAAGGGTATCCGACCCATGATTTGGAGTTAGCAGCTGTGGTGTTTGCTCTGAAAATCTGGAGGCACTATCTCTATGGGGAGAAGTGTGAAATATATACAGACCATAAAAGTCTGAAGTATATTTTCACACAGAAGGATTTGAATATGCGGCAGAGGAGATAGATAGAATTGATCAAAGACTATGATTGTGAAATTCTATACCATCCGGGGAAGGCTAATGTGGTTGCCGACGCTTTGAGTAGAAAAGGTCGGGAGAAACTATTTTTATTAACTTCTCAGGAGAAGCTTGTAGCGGAAATGGCTAAATTGGAATTAGAGGTGAAGGGTCTGGCAGAGCCCAATGAAAAATTATTCAAGATGGAAACTCAACCAACTTTGGTGGAAAAAGTGAAGGAAGCGCAACTTCAGGATGAGGAGTGTATTAAGATACGGAAAAGAGTGCTTGAAGGAGAAGAGCTTAAATATAAAATCGATACCGAAGGGTTGCTGAGATTTGAAGGCAGAATCTGGGTACCGTCAGTATTGGCAATCAGAGAGGAGATTTTGAACGAAGCTCATAGTTCAAGATTTTTGATTCACCCGGGCAGTACAAAGATGTACCAGGATCTTCGCCAACATTTTTGGTGGCCAAACATAAAAAGAGAGGTTGCTGAATGTGTTGCGAAGTGCTTAACTTGTCAGAGAGTAAAAGCGGAGCATCAACGACCAAGTGGTTTGTTACAGCCCTTGGACATACCAGAATAGAAGTGGGACCATATCACGATGGACTTCGTGGTAGGGCTTCCAAGTACTCAGAAGGGTTATGACGCAATATGGGTCATAGTTAACAGATTGACAAAATCAACATATTTCTTGCCGATCAAAATCAGATTCACCCTGGATCAACTGGCTAAGTTATACGTCAAAGAGATTATCTCAAGGCACGGTGTCCCAGTATCAATTGTGTCGGACAGAGATCCACGTTTCACATCAAAATTCTGGAGGAGTCTGCAAGCTTGTTTGGGGACGCAGTTGAGAATGAGTACAGCTTACCATCCTCAAACCGATGGCCAGAGCGAAAGAATAATTCAAATGTTGGAGGATATGCTTCGGGCGTGCGTTATGGATTTTAAAGGCAACTGGGATGATCATTTACCTCTGGTCGAGTTTGCCTATAACAATAATCATCACGCAAGTATTGGAATGCCGCCATATGAAGCGTTGTATGGAAGGAAGTGCAGAACTCCGTTGTGTTGGGACGAGGTTGGTGAACGTCGCCTATTGGGACTTGAGCTAGTACAACAAACTGCTAAAATTGTCAAGGTGATAAGAACCCAATTGTTAGCTGCTCAAGACAGGCAAAAGAAATATGCAGATCAGCATCGTCAAAATCGCGAATTTGAAGTCGGGAGCTTTGTGTTCCTCAAAGTATCTCCCTGGAAGGGAAAAATTAGATTTGGTAAAAAGGGTAAACTCAGTCCGCGATTTATTGGACCCTTCGAGGAACTGAAACGAGTAGGCGAGGTGGCTTATGAGGTAGCTTTACCTCCTGAGTTAGACCACATTCACAATGTCTTCCACATATCGGTGCTACGACCGTATAAGTCCGATTATAAACATGTCATCGAATATGAACCAATACAGTTTGAGAAAGATTTATCATATGAAGAGATACTTGTACAGATAGTAGACAGGAAAGAACAGGTTCTTAGAAATAAAGTAATACCTTCTGTTAAGGTAATATGGAGGAACCACAGTGCTGAAGAAGCTACGTGGGAACTCGAAGAGAAAATGATGCAAAATTATCCTGAATTATTTGTTTAATCTTTGTATCGCGATTCTGGGGACAGAATCCTTGTAAGGAGGGGAGAATGTAACGGACGAATTAATTGCGTTGTGATTCTGGGGACATAATCCTTTTAAGGAGGGAAGGATGTAACGAATGCAATTTTTGTGATTAAATAAAAATATTTATTGAGGTATATAAATATTTTTATTAATTTATTTATTGAGTAAAATAAATAATAAAGTTATTGTGGAATAGTTCATGTTAAGTGTAATTATGTTAAATGTTATTTGTATGTGGTTTGGTGTAATTATTCTAATTTAATAATTAAATTAGATTATTATTGATTTATTTGAATAAAATGATTTATTAAATTATTTGGATTAATTTATAGATGGCTAAATAGAAGTTATGATTAAATTTATATTGTTACAATTTAATTGATTAAAGTGTGACAATTGAAGCATACCATATAATAAGTATTAAAATAATTAAAAGAAGATTAATTTATTTTTACCAAACAAAGCCTTGTGGCTTTTGAATTCCTATTTTTTAATTTGGTATTTGCCAAACAAGCCTTAGAGGCTTTTGAATTGTGTAACTGATGGATTAAATATTAGAATACGTTATCAGTTTTTTTAAAGCTATTAGTTTTTATTTTGTTAAAGGTTTTGTCAGTTGTTAAAAGATAAAAAAAACACAGAGTTTAAAAAAAAGAGAAGAAAAGAAAACAGAGCTTGAGAGTTCAGAGAAAAGAGAGAGCAAAAGTAGAGAGAAATTGAGAAAAGAGCTTGTGATTAAAGAGAATTCACCAAGTTCTTAAAATAATAGAAGGTATAATTCCTTTTCCTCTTTGTTTTACTTTACTGTATATAGTTTTAGTTCCTGTATGTGAATTCAATTGCTAAAATACATGAATTATTTGATATACTTGTTGGAAAACATGCATTAGTTGATTATATGGTGTTTATAAGCTAATTTGAAAGATTTAGTCCATGAAAGCATGTCTAGAATAGAATTTTGGGTTTTACAGAGTTTTATTTCATGTATGGTATATATGTATGAAAATTGATGATTCAATTTGATTATTAACCGGTGAATTGGTATTTGATTATGATTATATGATGAAAAACGAAAAGAATGCATGTATAATGGATTAAAATGGTTAAAAGATGAATTCACAGTGCTTGATTTCATTAAAATGGCCAAAATATGAATATTTTGTATAAACAGTGAATTTTTGGGTTTTGATTGGTTGATTATGTATTTATAATGGTTAAATTAGTTAGAAACATGTTGGGTAATTGTTTTCTAGCATATTTGATGTCTGGGTAAGTTTAAATTATGTATTGGATGGTAGAATTCGGAAAATTTTGGCCAAATTTAGCCTAAGTTTTCACTGGTTCGCGAACTGTAGAAGGTGTCAGTCGCGCCTACCGCCCCGGCGGTAGAAATAAGCTAGAAATATCGCCCCGGTGGCATATTTGAGTTATGTTACTCGCCCCGGCGACAGCCTCGCCCCGACGACGATTTGGTTAAGAAATTCATCGCCCTAGCGGTGGAACAGTAAAAAAAAAAATTATTTATTTGTTTTGTGATATTGCTATGTTGCTGTGTGCATGTTTAAAACCTATATTGAGGTAATAAATGACCAATGAAATTCAACGAGGGTTGTTAACAAATATTTGTGGAATATCGATGTTAATCAAGATGGTACAATAAAATAGGATAATAACGAGACTTAAAATGTATATGAATCTATAACTAATTGTCGTTATCATTTTGTAATCAAAATGTATAGGGTGATTAAGGGAAGTGCATTATTTAAATCTGTAATCTACGCATGAGGCAAGTTCCTTATCTCAATTTATTACTTTTACGTTGAGCAACTTTTCCTCCCTTAATCTTATTATTTCATTTAAAACAAGTTTAATTTCATTGAGCCAACCTATTAACCTTAGCTTATTATTATTCAAGCAAGGTTGTTATCATGTCAATTACCTATGTATTATTCAAGTCATTTGCTATACGATGATTGATCATTATTCAGACTTTGATTATAAATTCTATTGTACAACTTCATTGATGAATCAAATGCTTTAGTGACTACCAAACCATTATTGATTCAGCTAGTCCTTAGTTGATGAGCGTTCTAAAGACTTAGGATATTTTAAAATCTTTCCAAACCAAGTTCCTTTTGGTACGGATTCTGATGCTAAACTGAGATGAACAATCCTAATATAGGAGATTAATTACGCGATAACGTTAAAATGTTTGTGCACAATATATTGTACAAAGGGCTGATCCCCTTGAGTACGAGATGGATGGTCCATAGTCTACATGTATCAATAAATAACATTCATCCCATGAATAATAAAACCATTCCATATATGCATTGATATCATTTAATGGGCAATATTAGTTAGTATAAAATCCAATTTCAACTCCAACTAGTTATCATGGAATCCAATTCCAACTCTAATTAGTTATCATGAAATCTAATTTCAATTAAAATAAACTTCTTTATTTTAATCATATTCCAAATCAAAAAAAACTCTTTTATTTTAATTTATCCAATTTTGAATAAAATAAACTCCTTTATTTTTAATCAAATTCCAAATCAAAATAAACTTCTTTATTTTAATTTATCCAATTTTTTGAATAAAAATAAACTCCTTTATTTTTAATCAAATTCCAAATCAAAATAAACTTCTTTATTTTAATTTATCCAATTTTTTGAATAAAAATAAACTCCTTTATTTTTAATCAAATTCCAAATCAAAATAAACTTCTTTATTTTAATTTACAAAAATAAAAAAAATAAAATAATTTTACACAAACAATTATGCCCAATTAAATTGTTCTAAACACATATCAATGTATATACAGAATCAAAACAATTAATAATTCGCATAAAGTTTGGCTCTTGATACCACTGTTAGGTTTGTATAACGCGAACATGCAATCAAATTACATAAATAAAGCGGAAGCGCGATAAAATCAGATTTTAAAATTTTATACAAACCATCACCATAATCTTTCTTTATGCACAATTATTAATTAAACGAAAGAGATGGAGAATAAGAATTATACCCTTGTAGAATTCTAGCTTCCTCAGGTACAAGTTCACCTCCAATTCCTTCGCGTTCTCCTTGAATTCCACCGATTAAATTCCTTCCTTTGATCAACGTTAGCCACCCAAGTGTTTGGCCTCTAGAGGTGATCCACCAAGGAATAATACTTATTCAAGAAGATGGGTGTTGGCAAAACCCTAGTTTCTATCTCTATAAAAATTGTAAGTACTCTCTACAATTCTTATGCAAGAGTGTGTAACCCTAATCTATGATAAGACTTCTCTTATTTATAGATGTAGGAAAACCTTTCCCTAAACTATTTAGGATTAGAGTTTCTATTATAATTAAACTCCTTTAATTAAATTAAACTCCTAATCCAATTAGGAATTCATGTGAGAGTACTTCTATTAATTAATTCACAATCCATATTAGGAATTAAATAATAGTAATAGTAATAATAATAATAATAATATGACTCCTCTTATGAATTTATATTTAATATTTCTAAAATATTAAATAATAAATATTAAGCTATTTAATTTATTCTATCTCCATAGACTAAATTAAATACACTTAACTTATTATTACAATTATGCCATTTACTTCTTAAATAAATATTTTCCTTTTGCGGTGTGACCCTTTAGGTTCTCCATATTAAACCGGTTGTGAATAAATCAATTAGAACAATTCTAATCTTATTTAAATAAATAATATTTATTCTACAATAAGGGTAAGCCCCCTTAGCGAGCAACGACTTTCCAGATAATATAGATTTCAACATTAATCATAAAAGAACCTTTCAGTGCATAGTTACCGTACAATTCAATCCTTCTACCATACAATGTCCCAATTAAATATAAGACATGGAATTACTATCAACTCTTATTTTATTTAATTATATGTATTTCGATTCTCAAATGCACAACTCTAAATAATGCAAATCAGAAACTCTTTTCTAATTTCATTCTGCCTTGGCCAAGGACTACTGAGTTGTCATTTATCGAATCACATAGGACATTCACATCTTTTACTAGACGTGGTAGATTCTTTGTTGATCATTCACCTATCTCCATGTACAACTTATTATACCCAATTTTACCCTTTGTTATACCCTAAAGGTCTTAAGGGACATGTCAAAGTATAACTCATCATACACAAGATACTATGATGATCTCAAGTCCAAGGATCACTTGTACTACTATCACTAGAGGAATTCCTATTGACAGGCGAGTAAAACTCCATTAGGTATTCCTTAGCGAGCCACGTTCAGTGAACTTATTCTCCAATAAGCACCTACATACTTGCTTTAGTGTCTCCACACAAATGATTATGAGATCAATCATCCTCTTCTTAAGAGCAAGCAACGTATATACTAATCTATCCGCATTCATTAATCCCCTTGTCGACGCCGGTTTTTTCGCTTCAATTGCGATTTGTTTGTCTTTTCCGATTTTAGCCTTTTTATTAGGTGATTTTTTTGGAAAAGGTCGGGTTGAGTGTCGACGGGGTTTTGAAAGATCATTTTTATGATGAGCCAATTAACCAGAGTCGCCAGTTGGTATATTTGAAATGGATGTACCAACTCATCCGAGTTTTCGTTTTTTATAAATCGATGGCTCATGTGTGACTCCGAATTAATTGGTCTGCGAACCGAGATTCATAGAGTTCGGGGGCTTGCTTAAGTGAGGGGAAGGTGTTAGGCACCCCCCGACTTCCGTGAAACACGGTTACCGCAATCTTGATGCTTTCCTATCCTTTAATTCATGAAATGTGTGTATATGCGCGCGTGTGTGTGTGTGTGTGCCTATGTGAATGTTGTGGTGAGTTTGTATGAAAGAATCATTTGGATTTTTTAGGGAAAATCGTGCTTTGGGAGTGCTTTAGAATGTCCCTCGATTTATACGAGAAAGCTTTATGAGAAAGGTTTGATTTTAATTGTCAAAACTATGAGATTTTCATTAGGTGTCGTTTTGGCAAAACAAGAGTTTTAAACCTTCGTCAAAATAGGAATCGAGATCTATACGTTGCCTTCGTAACTCAAATGATGGGCAACTTCTAGGATCTCTTTAACCCTATGCACAACGGTTTAATAAAACGTCATTTGTTTATAAAATCATTTTGTGTGACGTTTGAAAACGATTTTCTTTAGCTTTCTCCTTTACATATAAATCGACATTCATTAGCACTTCTCATTTTAAGCCTCGTGATGCTAATAACCTAGTTTGACTGATTTTATGAAAATCTTATCGTTTAGCTTTGAAATCAAATCGAGCATAAACATGCGTCGGGGCTATTCATGGGCATGTAAGCCATCAAAATAACCCCAAACGCCTACAATCACAAGTTTCACTATTTCGGGGCCTCAAACACGATTCTCGCCTTGGCGTCGTTTTAAGGCCCGACGATTACATATTTACAATGAAAGGTACATCAAATTTATTACATATATCAAAAGATGTCCATCATCGGATTTGGACCACGGGGTCGCGCTCCTAGGCTCACATCCAAAATCGCTACACACCCACAAGATCCTAAAAATAACAATCTAAATAAACTATGCATAATACATCATTACAACGAGCTAAAATTCACCAAATGGATATCATCGGGCCATTAGGAGGAATTTCGTTCCATTTGGGAACCCTCACTAATAGTCCTCAATCCATAGATCCACAACAATATACAAGAAAAACTACATTTAATTTAACCAAACAATATGATATAAATTGCTAGAACAAAGGGAATTTTCACCTTGCAAATGATCTCAAATGGATGTGAACTTGTGTATTTGACTAAGATAAGGAGTATATTTGATACAATTAAAATCAAAGAATATAAATCCTCTCTTTTTTCCTCTCTTTTCTTCCTATTTGATTGCAAAATTTGCTCCTTTTTCTCTCTATTTCCGTGTTCTTGCTGCTGCAGAATTCTTCTTCCTTCAAATTCTTCCCCCTCGTTCCCCTGTATGCTGAAATGGATTGATATAGGCTGGCCAGAGCCAGCCGCAGATTGATTTGCGGCTGGCCGCAGATCAATCTGCGGCTGGCTGGCCGCCTGCCTTCCACCCAGCACGCCAGCCACTTTGATTATTTAATTCTTCTCGGTTCCCGCACCGCACCTCGATTCTTGCGTCGTGCTGTCAGTTTTATCCGAAATGCCTGTATTTTGCAGTCCGATAATTACTACGGGACGTGACACATTATCCGGAAATGCTCATTTCAGATGGCTTTATCGTCATGTTGTTTTTGACTGCAACTTGTCGCGGCGGCGTCCAGTCTTCGCACTTATGCCGATTCTTTTGCTCCCGCAGGTGGGTTCAATTGACGATTTTGCCCTCCTGTCAAGGTTAGCATACGAAGTGCAAAATTTGGGTGTCTACAGCTGCCCCTCTTTATCATGTTTATGAAATGTTAAATGAAATGAACAGGATAAAGAAACAGACACTCGATGCATGAATTGCAGTGCATAAAAATTGACAATACATACATGATGCAACACATATAATTTTTGATGCAATACAAGATGTAACGCATGCAAAACGCTCGAAGGAGTGTCAATGCATCAACCATCCGACCGTATTTGTTAATCGTTGGGTTCACTCTTTCAATCTTATCATCTCGCTCGGGGCCGGGTTTTCGTCGCCGGTCACCCATCTCATAATCGCCAGTTATCGTTGCCGTCGATTGTCTCGTCGGGGCCGGGTATCGTCGCCGGTCACCTATCGCGTAACCCCTGGTTATCGTCGCCGGTTGTTCATCTTGTCGGAGTCGGTTTTCGTCGCCGGACATCCATCTCGTGATCGCCGGTTATCGGCGCCGGTCGATCGTCTCGTCGGGGCCGGGTATCGTCGCCGGTCACCCATCGCGTAACCCCCGGTTATCGTCGCCGGTTGGTTATCTTGTCGGAGCCGGTTTTCGTCGCCGGACATCCTTCTCGTGATCACCGGTTATCGTCGCCGGTCGATCGTCTCGTCGGAGCCGGGTATCGTCGCCGGTCACCCATCGCGTAACCCCCGGTTATCGTCGCCGGTTGGTTATCTTGTCGGAGCCGGTTTTCGTCGCCGGACATCCATCTCGTGATCGCCGGTTATCGTCGCCGGTCGATCGTCTTGTCGAGGCCGGGTATCGTCGCCGGTCACCCATCACGTAACCCCCGGTTATCGTCGCCGGTTGGTTATCTTGTCGGAGCCGGTTTTTGTCGCCGGACATCCTTCTCGTGATCGCCGGTTATTGTCGCCGGTCGATCGTCTTGTCGGGGCCGGGTATCGTCGCCGGTCACCCATCACGTAACCCCCGGTTATCGTCGCCGGTTGGTTATCTTGTCGGAGCCGGTTTTCGTCGCCGGACATCCTTCTCATGATCGCCGGTTATCGTCGCCGGTCGATCGTCTTGTCGGGGCCGGGTTTCGTCGCCGGTCACCCATCTCGTGATCGCCGGTTATCGTCGCCGTCGATCGTCTCGTCGGGGCCGGGTATCGTCGCCGGTCACCCATCTCGTGATCTTTCCACTCAATACGTCAAATGGCTGCAAGGGAGCAGGGTGGGACCCACCAGGGCCAGCCGCAGATGGATCTGCGGCCAGCCGCAGATACATCTGCGGCCATGATCGGGTTTTATAACCTGCGCGCCTCCTTCAGATCTATCACTTTCAACTTCCAACTCACATAGATTCTCTCGATTTTTGCTTGTTCGCAAGGGCCTTTTGTCGATTTTTTCAACTTTCCTGCAAAAACTGCTCCGGTAGGATCGATCTACGCGCTACAGGTAACACTTTGACCGGTCACTTTTCAATTTCGTCAATGTTTTGCTATACATTTGACTATTTGCATGGTTAGAGATAAAATGTATGCTTTACAATGTTATACAATGTACTATCATATATACATGCTATGTATTAACTGTGTGAGTCCTATTTTATGTTCATGAGGCGATCCCACGTATATGTTTGCTCCTTTTTTAAAGAAAATCATGCATTTATGGCACTTTACATGCTTTATTTACACATATGAAAAACATGCTTGGATATGCATGGGATGTCCATTTTATAGACGGAACTCTGCCGATTTTTTTTTTTTTTTTTTTTTTACATGTATCATGCTGCATTAATTATATGATGAGGATAGGAATTTAGAATATTCATTGCATAATTTTTAAAAGGGAACTTACCTTCTTTTTCGCCTGTTCTATCCCAGTTATGGATTCTGATGCGCCCACTAGCTCTTCTGCCTCTCGGACTTCGGGTGTTCGCCGTCGTAGGGCTGCACCTGCCCCTGTTCCTCCTCGGACCCGTCAGGCTCATCGCTTGACGGAGGCTGTCATCCGTCCTGATCATCCGGACGTTGAGGAGGTTGTTCCTCCGGAGGTTGCGGTGGAGGAGCCGTCTTTCAGCACACCGGCTCCCCCTTCTCATCGCGCTTTATCTGGCGCTTCTGTCCAGATACCCGACCTATTGGGTCGGGATCTCAGCCGTCATCCCTCGGCATCCCTTGTTGCTAATGAGGTATATTCAATTCTGCTTTGAATTTGCTCTCAATTCCTCAATTTCTGTTCTATCTGGACTGAACCATTGGTGATTTTCACAAGTACCTGAGTTTACCCAGCCGAGGGGTAACTGGTTCAACATTTACTCCCTTTACGCGGCCTTGCACAATGATTACCGCGCGGTGGTGGACTCCTGGGCTTTCGCCACTTCTTCACCATCATTCCCCGCCAGTGCCCCTGGGTTATATGCGGGCTTTGTCCGAGAGGTGGTTTCATCAGACCTAGTCCCTTCATCTTCTGGACTGTGAGGTCGTGCTGACCCCTTGGGATTGGCGGTATATCACGGGGATCGAGTTCACCGGGTCCCGTGTCCCCCTGGACCTCGATATTACTCCAGCAGAGGTCCGCGCTCTTTTGGGCTTTACTGCCGATGACCGGGTCTTCAAGGCCCGCAGTATCCGGTCCGGAGCATTAGTTGTCGATGCTGTCGGAGGTCTATACGCACAGCCTATCCCAGCGGATCAGGGCACTCGTGACATCCTGCTACGGCGCTTGTTCCTGACTATCATGAGGGGTTGTTTCCTAGGGAACAACTCATCTACCATCCACTTCAACGTCGTAGGGGCTGTTCGAGATGTAAACCGGATTGGTGACTACGACTGGGGGTCGTTCACCTTCGCTTATTTCCTCCACGGTCTGCGTCTACGCTCAGAGGGACAGACCGATGCCTGGCTCGGTTTCTACCACTTTCTGTTGGTGAGTCTTCTCCTCCTTTTGATTTATTGCACTTATCTTTATTTCATTTCTCTTTTTCGCATTTTAATAGTTACTCACGCCCTGCCTTGTTTCCGTTCACAGTTCTGGGCTTACGAGCGTTTTCCATGCTTGAGGCCTGTCACCACCCTTGGCCCGGACACTTATCCCCGGGGTCGGCGATGGCATCACAGCACTTTAGAGGAGGTCCCAGTGTCGGCCAGCTTTGCCCATTGCCGCATTCAGCTGGAGCTGATCACTGCTGCGGAGGTCGTCTGGACTCCCTATCTTTCGGAGCATCTGGCTGTGGGGTTCACCGATGGACATCCTTCCGGCCCGGAGTTTGCACTTTCCACCCGTCGTCTCACCCTGCAGAGTGTTGGAGGTTGGGTGATGTACCTAGGGGAGCGCGCCTTCAGATGTGTGACCGGAGAGATTCGCATCCCGCATTCCCTTCCTTTCACTACTTCCTCGCCGCTGGATTCTCAGCCCTCGGAGATCATGCTCGCCGGGGAGGACGGTCGGATGCTTTCTACGGGTCCCAGTACGAGTGATGCATTCCGTACCTGGTGGGTGCCCCGTACCATCGGTCCTCAGACTCGGGCCACCTTCTTTCTTGGAGACATGGTTCCAGGCTCGGTGACGATGACTGATTGGGCTGCCTGTGTTCAGACCCCCACCCACGCTGAGCAGATCACCACATTGACCCGTCAGGTAGATCAGTTGTCGCTGTTTCTTCGGGTGTTGGGCCGGACCCCGGAGGAGGCTTACGCCTACGATCCAGACGGTGCGGGTTATGATGCAGGCCTGAGTTCATCTGATGCCACAGCACATCCATACATTCCTGATATGAACTTTGGTCCTCCGAGCTCGACGACCCCAGGGGATCAGTTCGAGGATCCTGCTTTCATAGATGATACTGATTTTATTTAGATCAGGATAGGATAGGGCTTTTTGTACCTGCATCTGTTTAGATTTCTTTTTCATTTATGCACTATGTACTGAACTCATTTATCTATTATGCACAGTTCCCTTTTTATCTTTATGGAGTTCACTTGTTTTATTTTTAACTGTATGATGCATGCTTTTTTATTCATGGATAGAGAATGACCCCTGTACAGTCTTTTTGATACTATTTTTTTTCACAGATGTCCTCCTCAGATGCCGTGGTACGTTTGGATTCCATTCCTCCCACGGGGTTGGTTGGCAGTCTCCTCCGCTGGTTTGACAGTTTATTGCCGGCAGACAGGATTATTGCAGATGGTCTTTTGGGACACTCATGGTCTTTATTAACCTTTCGGGTGCCAGCGGGCTTTGTGGATGGCCTTCTGAGCTATTGGGCCCCTGCCCGTCAGGTGTTTAGGTTAGGGACAGTAGAGCTGACCCCCACCCTAGAGGAGTATGCTCGCTTCACCGGCTTGCTGTTGGATGGCCCCTGTGCTAGGGTTACAGTTGGTTCCATGCGCCGTCATTTCTTGACTTTCACCGGTTTGCGGAGGGCTGTCTTGTTACCGGTGATCACATCAGACCATATGGTTCCCCTACAGTTCTTGATCGACCGATTTGGTTCACCCGACAGCTTTCGTCTTTTCTTCGGTGATTTTTCCGTGTCCGAGGAGTGCTGGGGTTCCTTGAGAGTAGACGTTCTGATGGCCTGTGTCGTCTCAGTTTTGTACTTGCCCGCAGGATCCGATCAGTTGGACATGCGGGTTATCGCGGCCATTAGATCCCTTCAGGAGGATCACACCATCCTTCCCATGATATTGGCGGATACTTACATGTCAGCCTCATATTGCCAGTCTTTCCGAGGCAGGGTATTCAGAGGGAGCTCGACTTTGTTGTATATGTGGTTCATGAGTCATCTTAGTCCCATCGGCCACTTCCGTCGCCGAGGGTTTTGCTTTAGCCACGACATAACCATGCAGTTTTCGTTTCGTCCCGTGAGTTGTACTGATGTGGCCTCCTGGACATCATTTTTGTCTGTCATTGAGGATCCCTTTCACCTATTGGTCTATTTGGGCTATTGCTCCTTCATGAGCTTCTTGACTCAAGTGTCTAACCTGGATTTCATCCCCATCGCTGGTTTGAGGGGCGTGACGACCTATCATCCCCTGGCGGTTATGGGGCAGTTTGATCAGACACAGGATTTACACCCCTTCGCGGGTGCAGCCGCATACCGATTCCTTATATCATCCTGTACAGAGAGGGATCTATTGCAGGTATCCGAGCTTTGGGATTGCAGGACCCTTGCCGAATATAGTGAGAGCTGTCACATCCAGACATTTGCTTACGTACAGTGGTTACGCGGAGACTTGGATTCGGCTAGTTTGAGTCGGACTGGGGCCTTTGATGACTCTGGAGTGATTTCCCCAAAGGATACCATAGATCACCCCGTCTCAGCCGATTCTGCCCCGAGTCGGGTTACTGAGGATTCCCGACTCCGCCTGGCCTTGATTACTACTGAAGCCGAGAGGGATGCCGCCCTTGTCGAGAGAGATGATGCCATTCGGGCTAGAGATGCTGCCATTGCTGACAGAGAGGCCATTGTATTTCAGACCAGGGCAGTGGTAGATGCTCATTTTGGGACTGTCAGCTGAGCTATTGCTTTACTAGATCGTATTAATATGATGGGGCAGCAGATTGCAGGAGATGCTGACGCTTTAGATCTATCCACCACCTTGTCCATCCTGCTTCAGCTAGTTTCAGATTTGTAGATTATTTTATTTCCTGTATAGACTATGTTAGTTTCATCAGTTATTGAAAGAGAAATCTTGTAATAAAATGACTCATATATATAGACATGCATTTAAATTTAGTCATTTTCCCTTTTGCCGTATCATTGCCTTTCATTAGATCCTCATTTTATCCAGTTGACCACGATTTTGACATTTCGCCTTCTTTCTCCTCTCAAGTCTTGATGGAGATTTGACAGATATTGCCGCACGCCTTTTGATTTCATCGGATTGAATCTCAGATTTTGGTTAACTGTTCGGAAAGGTTTTGAGGGAGTAGGAAGGTTTTATCTGGCTATTGAAAATTGGATTTGGTTAGGGAAAGGATTATTTTTTAAGGGATCGGACCGCGCCATGATGGCTGCCTACGTACCCCCACAAGTTGGGAGATCAGGTCCTACGTAGTTCGCTCTCAAAGGGAAAAAGGAAATGATGACTTAAGCGTAGAACCGCTTCACCGAGTCAGAATTGAGGGGTTGTGGAAATACCTCACCATCCATTTCTTGCAATATGAGGGCTCCTCCGGATAGCACTTTCTTAATCACAAATGGCCCTTCCCAGTTCGGGGCAAACTTCCCCTTGGCTTCGTCTTGACAAGGCATGACTCTTTTCAACACCAAATCGTTTTCCTTGAACTTTCGAAGTCTTATCTTTTTATCGTATGATCGAGAGATCCTCTGTTGATATAGTTGACCATGTCAAACGGCAGCCACTCTCCTTTCATCAATTAGGGCCAATTGGTCGTATCGACTTTGCATCCAATCCTCCTCGCCTATCTGAGCGTCGATCACTATTCTGAGGGACGCCATCTCAACCTCAACTGGTAGAACGGCCTCCATTCCATACACCAAAGCGTAAGGGGTTGCCCCTGTAGAAGTACGCGTTGATGTTCGGTATGCCAGCAGGTGAGGGGTAACAGATCCGGCCATCCCCGATGATTAGCAGACATTTTTGCCATGATCTTCTTGATGTTCTTATTTGCAGCCTCCACTGCCCCATTCATCTTAGGACGGTAAATGACGGAATTGAGGTGCTTGATCTTGAACTGGTCACACAGTTCCTTCATGAGGGCGTTGTTTAAATTCTTGGCATTGTCGGAGACCACAACCTTAGGTTGCCCATATCGGTAAATGACATTATTCCTGATGAAGTTGATGATGACCTCCTGAGTTACTTTGGGGAAAGAAGCTGCCTCTACCCACTTGGTGAAGTAATCGATCATGACGAAAATGAATCGGTGCCCGTTGCTCGCTTTGGGCTCTATTGGTCCGATTACATCCATTCCCCACATTGAAAATGGCCACGGGGAGGTCATACAGTGCAGTTCATTGGGAGGTGTATGGATCACATTACCGTGCGCCTGGCATTGATAACACCGTTTGACATGATCATCGCAATCGGCTTTCAGCGTTAACCAATAATGCCCTGTCCTCAAGATCTTTTTGGCCAACATCGGTCCACTCATGTGTGGCCCACACACCCCGCCATGGATTTCATTCATAATCCTTTAGGATTGCGTTTCATCTACGCATTGCAACAGTCCCAACCCGGCATCCCTTTTGTAAAAGTGAATCCCCACTCAGGTAAAATTTCATCGCCATCTTTCGAATTCTCATCCTCTCAGTCCGATTTTGCCTGGTCGGGAATGGACCTATCTCTCAGATATTCCCTTATGTCGTGATACCAAGGCTGCCTCGTCAACACCACCTCGTTTGATAACACTCCCTGCCACATGTTCCTCATATGCCGGGGCATTCTGTACGGTGATCTCAATCTGTGGACTGTCCCTACTCTTGATCACGTGGATTAAGGAGGCCAGAGTCGCCAATGCATCGGCAAAGTCATTTCGTCCCCGAGGAATATGGCGGAAGGAGATATCCTCGAACTCTTGCATCAGCTGGATGACACAACGATGGTATGGAAGTAACCGAAGCTCCTTAGTGTTGTATATCCCGATTGCCTGTCTGATTACCAATTCTGAATCCCCGAACACCGCTAGTCTATTCACTCCCATGTCACGGGCCAAGCGGAGTCCCAAGATACACCCCTCGTATTCAGCGGTGTTGTTCGAGTTGCTGAAACGAAGTTTAGTGGCCACGGGGTATTGTTCTCCGGTGATAGAGACTAGGACCGCTCCGGCTCCTGCCCCCTCGGCATTCATGGCACCATCAAAATACAGCTTCCAGAATTGTCCCTCGTCATCACATTTTTCGTGCGATACCCAAAATATATCCTCGCCCGGAAGAGGAGTTTCTAACGGCTCCATCCCTCCTGACGGGGTTTCTGCCAACTGATCTGTAATTCCCTGCCCTTTCATGGCCTTCTAGGTCACGTACACCATGTCAAACTGTTGTAAGATTAACTGCCATCTTGATAATCGACAATTCAGCATGGGCCTTTCAAAAATATATTTCAGGGGGTCCATTCTTGATATCAAGTACGTTGTATGCCCATGGAGGTAGTGCTGTAATCTCCCTGCAGCCCAGGCCAGAGCACAACAGGTCTTCTCGATGGGAGTGTAATTCTGCTCACATTGGCTAAATCTTTTGCTGAGGTAATAGATGGCCTGCTCTTTACCCGCCTCGTTCTTTTGTCCCAGCATACATCCCATCGCGATGGCGTTGACGGATATATACATAAACAAAGGGATCCCATCCTTCGGTGGTACCAGCACTGGTGCCTCCGTCAGTTGTTTCTTAATGATCTGAAAAGCCCTCTGACATTGCTCATTCCATTCTTGGGAAGCATCCTTTCTTAACAATTTGAAAATCGGCTCACATGTAGTCGTCAAGTGGGATATAAAACGGCTGATAAAGTTTATCCTCCCGAGGAATCCTCTTATCTCCTTTTCTGTGTGAGGTGCCGGCATATCCACAATGGCCTTAATCTTTGCTGGGTCCAACTCAATGCCCCGATCACTCACCAGGAATCCCAAGAGCTTACCCGACTGCACTCCGAACGCACACTTGGCTGGATTGAGTTTCAAATTATACTTTCTGAGCCGATCGAATAGCTTTTTGAGATGGGTTATATGATCGGATTCTACCTTCGATTTCACAATAATGTCATCCATGTAGACTTCTATCTCCTGGTGCATCATATCGTGGAACAAGGCCATCATGGCTCTCTGATAAGTAGCCCCCGCGTTTGTGAGGCCAAAAGCCAATCACCTATAGCAGAAAGTGCCCCAAGGGGTGATGAATGCGGTCTTTTCTCGATCTTCTTCTGCCACCATTATCTGATGATATCCCGCGAAGCAATCCACAAAAGAGTACATTTCGTACTGGGTTGTGTTATCTACCAGGATGTGTATGAAAGGCACCGGGAAGTTATCCTTGAGACTGGCCTTGTTTAGATCTCTGTAGTCTACACATACCCTTACTTTTCCTCCAGGCTTAGCCACTGGGACTACATTGGATAGCCATTCCGGGTAAGTGGACACCATAATGATTCCCGCCCTGAACTTATTGATGATCTCTTCCTTTACTTTTAGGCTCCACTCCGGTTTCAACTTTCTTAATTTTTGTTTGACAGGCCGGAAACCCTCCTTGATGGGTAATCGGTGTACCACAATGTCGGTGGACAATCCGATCATATCCTCATGAGACCAGGCAAAGACATCCTCATATTGTTTTAGCAACTCAGTCACTTCGGCTTTTTGGCTGGGGGTCAGGTCTGTCCCTATCTTGAGTTCTTTTGGCTTGTCAGGGGTTCCAATATCAATGGTGACGGTTTGGTCCAAGTTGGGTTTGGGTTTATCCTCGACCCATCCTTTGATCTCGTCAGGCGCATCGTCGTAATCTGTCTCGTCTTGTTCAATGCCCATTAAATCGAAATCCAGCTCAATGTCAAAATCATAATCATCATTCAAATTTGAAAGACCATTTGTTAGGCAAGGATTACTCAAATTGGTACACCTGACATGAAACAAAATACTTGTCATATATAAATCATTTTTCACGACGATCGCATTTTCAAAATAACACGAAGAAACGACATAATTATGCAGAAATAAAACAACAACAAAAATAAAACTTCTTCATTCCCCCATCCTCTGGGGTCCCCCCCTGACGTCGGGTTTTACCCTTTTTTGGATATTACTGGTTTCATGGTCCAGTTGTCGACAGTCAGGTCAGATGAAATGCGCTGGATGAAAGGGGGCTTTACATCGGACACTTCCCCGATAATTACGGCTACGTCGCCTGAGTCCTCCCTCCTATTCTCTTCAGGAATGATCAGCCCTGCCCAATCGATGACAGGCACAACTTGTTGGGCTTCGGGTGGTGCGATAATATTCGTCCCCTCCCCACTGCTTGTTGATTGTTCGGGGATGTAGCATTTGGTTTCAAACTCCTTTGCGACCTCCTGCAGGAAACTTTCCCTTCGGGCCGACTCATTACGTGTGGGGGTTAACTCTTCATTCCCTGCCCCAATCACAGGCTCGCTGATCCCCTGCTCATTGTCGACTTTGGTCACTGGACTGCCAGCTAGTCGAATCGGAGCCGCACCCCGACGGTGTCTCCGTGCTGCGTCCTCATGGTATCCCAGCCCTACTTTGCCTATCTGCTGTGGTAGGTGAATGGGCTCAGTGATTCCCTGACTGCTCCTTCCTAACCCCTGCCCAGGCTGAAAGTTCATTTTTATCATTTCTTTTGCCACAAAGGTAAGTTCGGGAGAGACCCTAGGTTTCACAGTTGGAGCTCCCAGGCATTTATAGTGGGGAGTGCTAATCTCCAGTGCTTGAAAGCTGGCAGGTGCTGCCGACTCATCCACATTGATCACTGGCAGGTCATTCCTAGGAGGAGAAGGGTCATCACATTCGGCCGAGATTGTTACCAGATTCCCATCGATGATTAGCTTGATTTGTTGGTGGAGCGTGGAGGGAACTGCCCCGGCCATGTGTATCCATGGCCTCCCTAACAGCAGGTTGTAGCTGGCCGCGATGTCAAGAACTTGGAAAGAGATGTCAAAAGTACAGGGCCCTATCTCCACCGACAATTCTATTTCTCCAATGGTATCCCTCCGGGATCCGTCAAAAGCCCGGACCACCACATGACTGTCCCGTAGGCGCTTGAAACTGATGTTCATTTTCTTTAGCGTACTGAGAGGACATATATTCAATGCCGATCCCCCATCGATCAGCACCCCATTCATGACATATCCTGAGGAGATTACCGCAATGTGTAGCGATTTTCGGTGCCCCCTTCCCTCCTTGGGAATGTCCTCATCCGTAAAGGATATTGCATCGCTTTCCAATAGGTGGCCCACCAGCTGGCCGAAACCCTCCTCACTAATTTCTTTAGGCACGTATGCCTCCTCCAGAACCTTCGTCAGGGTTTTGCAATGCTCACTGGATGACAACACCAAGTCCATGACTGATGTTAGGTTTGACTCCTCATTTAAAATCTGGATCCCTCTTGTTTCTGGGTGATCCATCCGTTTCAAAAATTCTATGGCCCTTTCCTCGGAAACCTCTTCATTTTTTCTCTTTTGGCTCTCAAGGACTCGCCCGGGAAGATATAAGGGGTTCCCCTTTGTTGTCACGGAAGCACAACTGGCCGCTTCCTCTGGTATTCCCCCATAATTCCAGGGTATAGTCTTTAGACTACTGATAGGGAGTTGCGGCCTTGCCACAAGGATGATGGGCCTCGGAGCCGTTAACTTGACAGGTCCCTCTGTGCTATTCGTACCCATCCCTATCAACCTGATGGGCGTTACCCTTGCACTCTCATGATCATGTATCACGTTGATCATTTCCTCAATTTTCTGCACATAGTTCAACCTTGGCGGCCCCCCAGCTTCACTCGCCTCTGTCGCATTGACCCCTCCTCCATCATGTCTTGGCAGGGGATTTGCCTTAACATTCGGGGAGTCTGGTTGTTCCACCACAATTTCCCCATTGTCGATCATGTTCTGAATTATATGTTTCAATGTCCAACAATCTTGTGTATCATGACCCGGGGAACCCGAGTGGTAGGCGCACCGTTTGCTTGGGTCAAATCTCCTTCCCTTCGGGTCACTTGGGGGAGCCAAATTGATTATCTTCTTTTGGGCCATCAATACCGCCAAAATCCGCTCGAGAGGCTCCCCGAGTGGGGTGAATACTCGATTTTACGAGGCCTCAAATCTCCTTCGCCCCTCTGCCCTCTGATCCGCGAAGTTAGGCTGTCGGGATGGCCCCACCCTTTGCACCTGTACCGGGAGATGGCTTTCTATTTTTCTGGATGACCCCTGTAGGATGAGGGAGACATCCTCTTCCTTTTTCTTTTAGACCCTCCGGGAACTCCTGCCATAGTTTCCATTCTGTATTTGCTCGGCAGCAGTTTCTAAAGCAGTAAAATCCCGGATTTTACCCGATTTCAACCTCATATCTACCATCTCTCCATGTTTAATCATTTCAGCGAAGGGTCTTCCAATCCCCGAGATGACTCGTTCATAATACGGTGCCTCTTGAATGTCTACAAAAGTCATCACCATCTCCGACTCGGTCATCGGGGGGTTCACCTGTGCGGCCATGCCCCTCCATCGTTGCGCATATTCCCTGAAGGATTCCCTAGGTTGTTTCTTAACCTTTGTCATTTGATACCTGTCAGGGGTCATCTGGGTCTGAAAGCTGTATTGGGTTAAGAATGTATGGGCCAATTCCTCCCAGTTGTGGATTCGGGCGTTGTCAAGGCGGGCATACCAAATTCTTGCCTCACCCGTTAAGCTTTTCTGGAACAGCTGCATTCTCAACCCCTCGTCCTCGGCATAAGACCCGAGTTCTCCAATGTATATTTTCAAGTGTGTGTAGGGGTCCCCCTTTCCATTGTATTTTTCAAACTCTGGGATTTTGAATTTCTCCGGGTATCTGGCTCCGGGGAAGACACATAAATCTGAATAGTTAACCCTGCCGAGGGACCCTATGCCTTTCATAGATTGGATGGTTTCCTCCATTTGTCTCATTTTCTTCCGCAAGTCATCTGTATCTCCCTCTTCTGGGATAGTAATCACTGTTTTATTTGGTACGGGAATGGCCTTTGGGACGACTGGCTCGCCCTTAGGTGGATCCTCCTTAGGTAGTTCCTGCCTGGGCATCAACTGCTCTCTTAGCATTATGGCCATTTCTAACATCTGCTTCTTAAAGTCATCAAATTCCTCCCTAGATATGGCACCGGAATTGGTAGATGGAATATCAGCCATTTCAGATATGGGGTTTTGGGCCCTTTTAGACTGCGAACGGGTTTGAGGAGCAATCCTACAGAAACCAAAGTTCGAAGTTTAGTCTTGGGGAGAAAAAAATGTGGATGCATGCTGAAGCTGTAATTTTTTGTGTCTTTGGGGTTTTTTAATCTTTCCCTGCAAAACAGAAAGTTAGTAATCCTCTAATGCAATGACAAATGCTAAACATGGCTTTATTAAGCTCCCCAGCTGTTCCCTGCAAAACATAGAGGTTAGTAATTTCTCTCGGCAAAAAGGAAGGTGAATATGAATAATATCATGACATTTATGCGTGAAATGAAAAAAAAGGCATGAAGAGACTTTTCCTGCGTAGGGTTAATCTGAGGTTGACCTATCCTAGGGTTGCTCTCACGGGCTTTTCGGCATGAAGGTCCCCAAATCTTCGCAATCTACTCGTCTGAGCCCTTTCGATTGGAGCGGATTTGGGTGGTGCGTTTCCTGAGCCATCTCCGGGGAGCAGCCCCTTCGAGTCCAGTAATAAGCAACCGACAGGTTCGCCTCAGGAGGAGGTACTCTCTCAACATACATTCACATTCATCGTCCTCACCGCATGCAAATGATTACTTGAAAGTAAAGCAATTCCATTCAATCATTCATTTATTGGACAGAACACACATTCACACAACAAAACGTTCAAAAGATCACAATATCGCACACACACACATATTCATGAATTTTAAAGGATAAGAAAGCATCAAGATTTGAAAGCGGCTTAAGCCCTCTATTTATTCCCCAGCAGAGTCGCCAACTGTTGACGCCGATTTTTTCGCTTCAATTGCGATTTGTTTGTCTTTTCCGATTTTAGCCTTTTTATTAGGTGATTTTTTGGAAAAGGTCGGCTTGAGTGTCGACGGGGTTTTGAAAGATCGTTTTTATGATGAGCCAATTAACCAGAGTCGCCAGTTGGTATATTTGAAATGGATGTACCAACTCATCCGAGTTTTCGTTTTTTATAAATCGATGGCTCATGTGTGACTCCGAATTAATTGGTCTGCGAACCGAGATTCATAGAGTTCGGGGGCTTACTTAAGTGAGGGGAAGGTGTTAGGCACCCCCCGACTTCCGTGAAACACGGTTACCGCAATCTTGATGCTTTCCTATCCTTTAATTCATGAAATGTGTGTATATGCGTGTGTGTGTGTGTGTGTGTGCCTATGTGAATGTTGTGGTGAGTTTGTATGAAAGAATCATTTGGATTTTTTAGGGAAAATCGTGCTTTGGGAGTGCTTTAGAATGTCCCTCGATTTATACGAGGAAGCTTTATGAGAAAGGTTTGATTTTAATTGTCAAAACTATGAGATTTTCATTAGGTGTCGTTTTGGCAAAACAAGAGTTTTAAACCTTCGTCAAAATAGGAATCGAGATCTATACGTTGCCTTCGTAACTCAAATGATGGGCAACTTCTAGGATCTCTTTAATCCTATGCACAACGGTTTAATAAAACGTCATTTGTTTATAAAATCATTTTGTGTGACGTTTGAAAACGATTTTCTTTAGCTTTCTCCTTTACATAGAAATCGACATTCATTAGCACTTCTCATTTTAAGCCTCGTGATGCTAATAACCTAGTTTGACTGATTTTATGAAAATCTTATCGTTTAGCTTTGAAATCAAATCGAGCATAAACATGCGTCGGGGCTATTCATGGGCATGTAAGCCATCAAAATAACCCCAAACGCCTACAATCACAAGTTTCACTATTTCGGGGCCTCAAACACGATTCTCGCCTTGGCGTCGTTTTAAGGCCCGACGATTATATATTTACAATGAAAGGTACATCGAATTTATTACATATATCAAAAGATGTCCATCATCGGATTTGGACCACGGGGTCGCGCTCCTAGGCTCACATCCAAAATCGCTACACACCCACAAGATCCTAAAAATAACAATCTAAATAAACTATGCATAATACATCATTACAACGAGCTAAAATTCACCAAATGGATATCATCGGGCCATTAGGAGGAATTTCGTTCCATTTGGGAACCCTCACTAATAGTCCTCAATCCATAGATCCACAACAATATACAAGAAAAACTACATTTAATTTAACCAAACAATATGATATAAATTGCTAGAACAAAGGGAATTTTCACCTTGTAAATGATCTCAAATGGATGTGAACTTGTGTATTTGACTAAGATAAGGAGTATATTTGATGCAATTAAAATCAAAGAATATAAATCCTCTCTTTTTTCCTCTCTTTTCTTCCTATTTGATTGCAAAATTTGCTCCTTTTTCTCTCTATTTCCGTGTTCTTGCTGCTGCAGAATTCTTCTTCCTTCAAATTCTTCCCCCTCGTTCCCCTGTATGCTGAAATGGATTGATATAGGCTGGCCAGAGCCAGCCGCAGATTGATCTGTGGCTGGCCGCAGATCAATCTGCGGCTGGCTGGCCGCCTGCCTTCCACCCAGCACGCCAGCCACTTTGATTATTTAATTCTTCTCGGTTCCCGCACCGCACCTCGATTCTTGCGTCGCGCTGTCAGTTTTATCCGAAATGCCTGTATTTTGCAGTCCGATAATTACTGCGGGACGTGACACATTATCCGGAAATGCTCATTTCAGATGGCTTTATCGTCATGTTGATTTTGACTGCAACTTGTCGCGGCGGCGTCCAGTCTTCGCACTTATGCCGATTCTTTTGCTCCCGCAGGCGGGTTCAATTGACGATTTTGCCCTCCTGTCAAGGTTAGCATACGAAGTGCAAAATTTGGGTGTGTACACCCCTTTTTAGTAATCCAATGATTAGGAACGATTTTAGTTTGTGAGCTATCTAGAATTTAGATCTCATTAGCATGATTACCATCATGATTCTAAAAACATTACTCAAAACTATGGGTTTATCACATTTAATATAACAACACTATGTAGATAATATAAAATGCCTTTAATAACCGAATAAGATTACAAAGTATATGCTACATCATATCAAATATGATTGGCTTGTGTGCATACTACTTTCACAAGTTCCACCAAATCAATCATACCTTAAAAGGACTATATCCCGAACACATGGTATAAAGAAGTCATCGACCTACAGGACATATCACAACAGTAACCTCAACTAGGATACTCATCATTCAAATCAAGAGAATTCACTTCAATCTAATTTTCTGCTATGTTATTCCTCCTAGAGTATTATCATTCTTTTTTTTTCAGTGAGTGCATTTTACGCTCCTTCTCACATGCATGACGAGTGCGTTTTACGCTCCATCTCGTTTTAATAATTCCAAGGAATATACTTTTAAGCTCAATCCACTCCACCATATTTCTTAACTCTAGGAAGCATAACATCTTTTTTTTTCTTTTTTTTCGTTCGAACCTTACTTTTCCCCCAAACTTAAACAATTCATTACCCCTGCTTCAATTAAAATCGTAACATAATCCTAACTCATGACAATATCTCCTACCAAGGTTTCAAACTATAGTCTATTTAAGATTCAACCAATTTCAGTGGGATCTAAGTGCTCAAGATAATAAGGATCATAACTACGCAAAATCGACTTCTAGAATGATATAAAGAGTTACACATAAGATTTAAAAGTTTTATAACCTACTAACCACTTTTAATCATTTCTTATCATCAGCTATTCTAAAGATTCACTACTTATTATCTACCATTTTTTTAAAAATAAATAGCTAGTTATGCAAGAATTAAATAAAATTCCAAAATTAAATCCTAAAATTAAAATTAATTCCTAAAATTAACCATGCAGAAAATTAAATAAGTCTTAAACAAACCAACCCAACAAATTAAAACGTAATGTATCATCAAACCATCCCCCCAAATTTGAATATTACATTGCCCTCAATGTAATACCAAAAACTTCCCTGGAAATTACGCATCACCAGCATCGCCAGCGGTAGCAGTACCATCATCATCAACATCATCCTCATCCTTAGCAAGACTATCGGACTCCTCTGACTCAAAAGCAGAATATGGAAGACTGGGGACGGAGGAAAGTGAACCAGATCTGGATTGTTGACGTTGAACCGAGTTGCAAATGTATTGATAATGCTATTTGTGTAGTTCACATAGTTATCAACTCGGTCTGCTATTTGATTCACTCGGTGGGTTTGCTGACGATTTAGACTCAGTAGATTATCCTGGCCTCGTTCCAAGCTCGTCTGTGTCCTCCTTATAGCCTAAACTTCAGCAAGAATTAAGTCCAAAGTAGCATCAGACGAAGCACCATATCCTACTCACCTAGCTCCCTGAGATGAACTCACTCCTTCGATTTGTCCAGTGGCAGCAACAACTTCAAATGGGATAATGTATCCAGCTCCGCTCATGTTTGGATTGTTGCCTACGGGCTCCTTGAATTTGGCTATGGTGTTGCTGTCTAACACTGACTTTGGTTGCTCAAATATTTCATCTGTCTGCCAAACAACTCCAGCATTCTTACACAACCTACATATGAGAGATGGGTGTGGAAATCTGCCAGATGTACCACTTTGTAATGTATGAAGGATGGAGCTATAGATGACCTTGCCCACGTCAATACTTTTCCCAGTTACAATTGCATACAGGAGGGCCGCCCTAGCCTTGGTTACTTCTGAAACATGAGAGGAAGGCATTAACTTAGCACTAATAAAATAAAACCAAGCCTTACCATATCGACTCAGTCCATTTCGGGGGAAAGAAACTGTAGAAACTACTCGAATTGTCCATTGCGTCCCAGGCTTGCATAAGCCTTGAATAGCCTCATCCCAGTTTGGTCCATCCTGAACGAACTTCGTATATTCATCCTCCTCAATGTTTGGTAGGCTATAGTATTTATTGATCGCCTTGCTATCAAAAGGAACCGCCTTGCCTCGAACCATGGCTACTCTATTCACCACCTCAACCGCATTAGCATAAAATTCCGTTATAACTGCTACTACAGCGGCTTTGGGTTAAGATGTCATTGTTACCTAGCCACGCTCCTGAATCATTTGCCGGATTTCAACTCCATTGCTCTCTAGTGGCACCAAGCCACGTTCCAGAATTAAATTTTTATTCACTAACGAGGCATGAAAGCGCTTCGAGGCTTCTTCACTGACGAATTTTGAATGATCATATATGGAAGAGGAAGCCTAAGAGGTAGATTGACGTTTAGGTGCCATTGGAAAGCTTAATAATGCTTGAAAACCAAAATAGTGATGAAAGATGTGGTTTGGGCAATTTATCGAACACTTGGTGTGTGCCCAATTTTTGACCCAAAATCAAAGCCTTTTTGATTATATGCATTCCCTCAAATCGTTGTTTCAAACACCACAAAGAATCACAACTAGTTTAATTCGATCAAAAGAATGGAGAAAAATGATTGCATGCGTGTATTTGAAGAAGATGAAAAGAACTTGTGAATGTGAGGTTCCAACTCCTTCTTCTACTATAAATACTTGAACCCTCCTTGCAGAGCTGGTATTAGGGTTAAGTTGTTGAATTGTTATGGAATTACATCTCTATTTATGGTAGGAATTGATTTGGTTGGGTAAATATGGAATGTGGGTGGTTTTGGGGAAGTTTGTGTTTGAATGGGAGAGTGGGTAGCAAGAGATGGGGGGAGAATGGGGAGAAATGCACGCCTGATGCCGCGCAGATTTTGCTGATATACACACGACGGCCGCGGCTCTTGATCTATGCGCCGTGGCTCCTGTATGAGCGTCGCGACCTTTGAGTTTGCACGTCACGGCCCCTAATCTCTGATTGGTTTTTTTATTTTATGCCGAAGGGTTGAGCACTGCGGCTTTTGAAAGTGGGTGCCGCGACCCTTGAGGCATGCTGTGGCTCTTAATATTGTGTGTCGCAGCCCCAAATCCCTGCATGGTGCGACTCAATTTTGCAAAGCCAAAAAAATTTCCCTTCTTTAAGCTTCACTTCCTTAGCCCCTTCCTAGCATGCTTGCCACAAATTTGATGTTACCACAACTTGTATCTCCTGCGGAAAGAAAATAAACTCGACTTAATTAATTAGTCAGCCTGAATTCTTTTTTTTCAATCACTCGGGCTTGTCGACATGATCGGGAATGCTATTGGTTGCGCATCCCATATCATGCTTTCCTTGCCCAATCTTGGCTATGTCCCCTTGCTTTTCATTTCCTTTTTCTTTTTCGCTGTAATCTTCTTCCAAGGTCTCATCTTCTAAAATCTCTTGTGTCACATAACACTCTTCCACCTCATTTGGCATTTTCATGGAATCTATCACACTGAATGTGATTTCTTGGTCATTAACCCCTCAATGTGAGCTCTCCATTCTTAACATCAATCAAAGTGCGTCCGGTGGCTAGAAATGGTCGTCCCAAAATCAATAGAATCTTCTTATCTTCATCATAATCAAGAATAACAAAATCCACCCAAAAAACAAATGCATCAACCTTCACTAGTACATCCTCGATAATCCCTTTTGGACGTGTGATTGATCTATCTACCAGTTGTATAGTCATTTTCATCGGTTTTATTCCTTTCATCCCAAGTCTCTCATAGATTGATAAAGGCATGAGATTAATGCTTGCGCCAAGATCACATAGAGCTTTTCCCACAAATTGCTTTCTAATGGTGCACGGGACTTTGAAACTCCCTGGATCTTGCATTTTAGTTGGTAGCTTCTGCTGAATAACTGCACTACACTCCTCTGTTAAGGCTACCATTTCACAATCTCCCATCCTTCTTTTCTTTGAGAGAATTTCCTTGAAAAACTTGACATAACTCGGCATCTGCTCTAATGCCTCTGCGAAAATGATACTGATCTACAATTTCTTAAAAACTTCCAAGAATTTTGAAAATTGACTGTCCAACTTCTGATTCTTTAACCGTTGTGGATATGGTGCAACGGAATTCTCTGCTCCTTGCTTACCCTTGCACTACTTCAATCCCAATTCTTTGTTTTTCTTTTCTTCACTCCTGTTCACATCATTTTTAATTTCGTCTTTTTTATAAGTGTCAATCTTTCTTACTGGTATGGTATCCTCTTTCGTCAAACTCTTCCCACTTCTCAAAGTAATAGCTTTGCATTGCTCGTGATTTTCTCTTCTCAAGTTGACTTCAGTATCACTCGGTAAAGCACCATGTGGATGGCTATTCACTGCACTTGCTAGTTGTCCCATCTGAGTTTTCAAATTTCGAAGTGAACCTTCTAAGCTATTCATCCTCGTGTCATTCACCGCAATGTACTTTGTGAGTATTTCTTCTATGTTAGGCTTCCTTTCTAGTTGGGGGTTTGCTTGACCTTGGAATCCTGGGGGATGGAACTATCTTGGGGCTGATGATTGATTCTGATTGTTGCTCCAAGAAAAGTTTGGATGATTTCTCCACCCCAGATTGTAGGTGTTAGAATACGCACCCTGCTTGTTTCCTATAAAATTTACTGATTAAGTATTGATTGCACACTGATTTGTATGATGATTCCCTGCACATAATTCACAGACTGCAGCTATCTGTTGCACTGACTGTGTTCCCATTGTATCAACCTTTTTCGACAAATTTAGCATTTCTGCAGCCAGAGTTGTCACTGCATTTACCTTAATTTTTCCTCCAGTCCTTGGCTGTGTCATTCGCACAGTTGGCCACTGATAATTGTTTACAACCATTGTCTCCAATAATTCATATGCTTCTTCAAAACTCTTACCCATTTGTACTTGCAACCACTTCGTAAGTCCATGATGTGGACATCTTCTTATCATTTCCTTGAATCGTTCCCATGCTTCATACAATGATTCAGAATCCAGTTGTATGAAAGATGTAATCTCATTTCTCATCTTTGCTGTTTTTGCTGGGGGGGGGGGGGAAATTTAGCTAAAAATTTCTAAGCTAAGTCATCCCAAGTAGTGATTGACCCTGCTGGTAACGAATGTAACCAACTCTTTGCCTTATCACGAAGTGTGAAAGGAAAGAGCCTAAGTCTCACTGTGTTGTCAGTCACATCCTTGTATTTGAATGTATCGCAAATTTCCAAAAAACTTACAAGGTGATCGTTCGGATCATCATTTGGCATGCCCCCAAATTGAATTGAATTCTGCACCATCTGAATCGTTCCAGGTTTGATTTCAAAAATATTAGCCTGAATTGCTGGCCTTCTAATACTTGAATGAATTTCAGTGACTTGCGGCATTGCATAGTCCTTAAGTGATTTTGATGCTTCTCCCGCAGCCATAGCTTCTTGCTTAAGTGTTTCTTTGCAAAACTGTCGTATTCTTTGAAGCCTTATATCGATCTCGTCTTCAAACGGCAGTAATTCTTTCTCCTTTGACCTAGTTTGCATACAAAGCTACCTGCGAATAGAGACCAAATTTATAAATCCGTAACAAAATCAAAATTAAAACTAAATGATGAAAATTAATAAAAATAAAAATTTAAGCTATCAATTGCTGCCCGGCAACGACGCCAAAAACTTGATGGGCTAAATCTATACTAGCAATTTACGTGGAAGTATACACGGCCAATTAAGTAATAAAGTAAAAGTAGAGTGTCGAACCCACAAGGAGCGAATTATAACCTAACTAATTCTAAACACTAATTATTCATCAATTAATTTAATTTAAATAATTTCGATATCAACTCAGTGAATTAACTAAATAATCAACTGCTGAAATATTAAATCAATAAAGAAAGAGGTTAAGGAATCAATTTCCCCTGGTGATTCATTTAAGTAATACTATTATTCTTCTATTCAATTGATTGATTAGAATTGTCAAGGGAAAATCACTAATAATTATTATAACCACCTTTCAGATAATTATAAAGCATACCTATTACTATTAATTCTCCTATATTTCTATGAGAAACAATAATAACAGATTTATTAAGATTCATTTTTCAATAGTTGCTTAAGGTATTCAGGTATATTTCTATCATGTTCACAAAATCAGCATTCAATTAGTAATCCTTATTAACGAAGAAATTACTAATCACAAGTTATTATAACTAGATCTCAACTTAGATTCCATTGTCAAATATCATCTAAGTCCATCTAATAATTGTTGATCAGACAATTATACAATTAAAACAAGTTATAATAAATAATTCAATCAACATCAATTTAAATAGAAGAACTAATAAATGTTAAATAAAATCATCATCGGGTTCCATTGAATCCTTGACTAAAATAATTAGTTCATAATAAAAATAAAGAACATCAATGATTTATCAGAACTCATTCTTGATTACAAAATGAAGAAATAAGAGAGAACAAATAAACTCTGTCGAATCTGTCTTCCTCCTAAGCTCCAAGTTTTCTCTGGAATAAAGTCTGATGAAACCCTTATTTTTCTGCGTACTCCCTTAGTCTCTCTCTTCTTCTTTTCTTTTTAATGAATAATCAAGCCCTAATTATTAGTCTATTACTAACTACTGATAAGATCCAACCCGTAAATGATAAGTGCAAATAAAATCAAATTTGTAGCCAAAGGAAATAAATCCTCCAGGCGCGTAGCTCCACGTGCGCCTTCCGCGTCCAAGCGCCGCGGCTTCTAGATTCATGCGCCGCGGCTTCTCCCCTTTGTAATTATGCACCGCGGCTCTTGATTCATGTGCTGCGACTTTCGTTTATTTTCCCACGCGCTTCAGCTTCTCCTTTGAATGCCATGGCCTTCTCTAATTCTCCTTTGATCATTTGTTTTGGCCAATCTTCCTTATGAATTGCAGCTACTAAAACTTATTCACCTGTTTAACTTTCGCCAAACAATAATCATCACCTGTAGCAACAAATCCAGGCTAAACTTGCAAAAATATCCATTATTTACACAATCACAGGGTTGGAATCAATTATTCACAAAAAGTATTAAAATGCACTAAAATACTACTAAAAAACTCTTAAGAAAAGCAAAATACTCAAGTGAAACATACCCAATTAATAGATATAAAATCTACTCATCAATATGTTACATCATATCAAATATGATTGGCTTATGTGCATACTACTTTCAATCTCCCACTTGCACTAAAGCCAATCACCATGGTATCTAATACCCTTCTTCTCTAAGTGATGATCATCCTGCTGTTGGATAAAACTTCAGTATTTGGATATGCAATTGTTCTTGAGAGTCCACTATCTTTATAATGATTTCTCCTATTTCAATGATTTCTCTAATCAAATGAAAGTGTCGCAACACATGTTTGAATCCAACATGAGACTTAGGAACTATTCCTAGTTCTGTAATGAACTTTTCATCTAAACAATCAACTTGCAGCATTATTTACAACTATATACTTTGTCTTTGTCACTCAACCAATAAATCTTTGCTGTTTGGAACTTTTAATTCACTACACCACCATTCAAGGGAACGTTTTACCCTAAAATGGATTTGTTATCGTCTTGGTCAGTCTAAAAAACTTGAGTCTATTTAACCCTCTAGTTTTAATTTACACCCACCATGAATCATGATCATGTCCTCAATACCGGTTAAGTACTTAAAGATATTTTTCACTGTCCTACAGTGATCTTCTCCAGAATATGACTGATTAACATCAGGTCTTGTACATTTTATTGCATACATGATAGTAACTCATGCGATCTCTCTTCCATTGAGGACAATTTTAGAGAGATACATTCCATGGCTCATCATCATGAGACCTCTCTTGGAGTTTGCCATGCTAAACGCCTTTAACATCGAATGAATATATGTTCCTTGGGTCAAGCCGAGCATCCTTTTAAATCTATCTATATAGATTTATATCCCCAATTTATAGGATGCTACTGCCAAGTCATTAATAGATGAATGTTTAGACAATTTTATCTTTACTGATTGTGGCACTGGTATGTAATTCCTTATTAGCAGTATATCAACATAAAATGCTAGGAATGTCACAGCACTCCCATTGACCCTTTTGTACACACTAGGTTCATTCTCATTTTTGATAAAATCAAACTCTTTTGATTGTCTCATCAAAATGAATGTTCCGTCTTTGAGAAACTTGCTTCAATATATAAATGGATTGTTGTGGCTCATATATATGATTTGCTTCAACCATTGAAACAAACTCATCTGGTTGTATCATACATACATTCTCCTCAAGTCTTCATTGAGGAAGGACGTCTCTATATCTATTTGCCAGATTTCGTAATAATAAGCTGCAATTACAAGAAAAATTCGAATGGACTTGAGCATTGCTATCGATGATAAGATTTCATGATGGACAATTCTTTGCCATTATTTAAAATCTTTTATCACCATTCTGGCCTTACAGGTCTCCATTTTTCTATCAGCTCCAGTCTTCCTCTTAAAGACCCATTTACACTCTATAGGCATTATGCCTTTCGGTGGAGTAACCAGAGTCTATACTTGGTTCTCATACATGGAGACCATTTCGGATTTCATGGTCATCTGCCATTTTTCTAAGTGACTACTACTCATAGCTTCATCGTATATAACTGGATCATCATCCTCTATGATGCGTACCTCATCATCATCCTCTATGACGAATCCATACCTCCTAGGTATCTTCGGTACTCTTCTAGATTTACGATTCGGTTGTGATACAATAGGTCTATCTACAAGTTCCTCGGTTTGACTTATAGTACTTTGTAGTTCTTGAATTCCTTCAAGATATATTACCCTCCTACTGCTCCTTCAATGATAAACACCTTTATCCAAGAAGGCAACATGTAGGATTATAGTAATAATACCTTAAATATTTCTTTAGGATATTTCACAAATCTGCACTTGTCAGATTTTGTCCCAAACTTATCTTTTGAAACCTTTTCACATAAGTTGGATAACCCTAATCTTCACATGCTTAAGACTAAGTTTCCTCTCTGTCCATATATGGAGTCTTGGGGACGAATTTTGAGGGTACCTTATTTAGTAGATATGCAGCCGTTTATAGGGCATAACCTTAGATGGATACTGGAATGTCGATAAAAATCATCATAGACTGCACCATGTTCAACAAGGTACGATCTCTTCTTTTAGAGACACCAATCAATTATTGCGTATCAGGAGGTGTCCATTAGAAAATACCATTTTGAGATGATCTAGAAACTCGTTGCACAAGTATTCCTTCCTCGATCTAATTAAAGAATCTTAATACTTTGTCTATTTATTTCACTTCTGAATTCTTTGAACTTTTCAAATGATTCAGACTTGTATTTCATCAAACACATATTCAACTCTTTGAATGATCATCTCCTTTTCTTTTACTAGTTTGTACAATTTGCAAAATTATTTTTCATATAAGTCAAGTATACGAAGTCCATCAAGTAATCTTCCAGTTTCAAACAAAACATTATTATTATAAATAGAGCAACAATTGTTCTTAAATATAATACTAGAACTTTTCTTGTCCTACAACGAAAAGAAATAATGTTTCTAACGAGAACTAAAACATAATAACAACTTATTAACTTAATAGACTTACCAGTAGGCAATGCTAAACTATAAGTTCCTATGGCTAATGTGGCAACCTTTGTTCCATTCCCCACACGCAGGATTACTTTCCCTTTGTTTAGCTTTCTACTTCTGCTTAGTCTCTGCATCGAATTGCATATGTGAGAACTACAGCCGGTATCCAATACCCAAGTAGAACCTTAACTTATGGAAAGATTTATTTCAATCATGTACAAACCTATATTTGTAACTGAAGCTTTACTAAGCTTCTTCTAGTTAGCCTCTGCAAGATGCTCCTTGCAGTTTCATTTCCAGTGTTCAGTCTTATTGCAGTGGAAGCAAACTCCTTTGCTATCCGCATCAGTTTTGTTCTTAGTGTCCTTAGTCATTGCCTTTCTTTTTACCTTCTTTGAAACTTCTTCTTTTCAGAAGATCCTTTGGCCCGCTTCTTTTTCTTGGAAGAATCATCTACAAGTAAGACTTGGTCTTTCTTAGTTGGAAAATGACTCTTTGCAGTTTCAACATGTTAAACAACTCAGGCAGGATGACATCTAGCTTGTTCATGTGAAAATTCCCAACAAATTGTGTGCAAGAGTTCGGAAGTGATTGCAAGATCAAATCTTGGATCAACTCTTCATCCATTATAAAACCCAGTTGTCCCAATTGTTCGATCAGATTGATCATTTTTAGGACATTTGTGTATACTATAATGCCATCGGTTATTGTAGATTGGAAGAGCTCCTTGGATATCTAATATCTAGCAATCCTACTTTCCTCACCATACAACTCCTTGAGGTGCAGGAGTATAGTAGGAGCATCCATAGTTTTATGTTGACGCTGAAGCTCGTTACTCATGGATGTGAGCATGATGCATTAAGTCACGGTTGCATCATCTTGTCACTTTTTAAAGTAGCAATCTCTTCCTCAGAGGTTATTTCTGCAACAGTTGCAAGGACAGGCGTATTAAGGACATAAGATAGCTTTTTAGCCCTAAGAACTATTCTCAAATTCCTTAACCAGTCTGTGTAATTCGGTCTATTTAATTGGCATTTAATATGCTCCGCAGTGATAGTAATTTAGATATTGTAAAATTCTGTAGATGAATTTGTAATTTAACAACATTTTTAGCGTACATTCATTTCTTAATTACCAAAATAAATTAGGTCTTTATTTAAATTGGTATCTCCCACTATTTTCATCAAACTATACTACCCTCCCTATATAGTTCGGCAAATCTAATTAAAGAATTGCTAGTGAGAATAAGGATCCTATTTCAAATGTATATAGTCTTGTGTGTGCACAACAAACTATATATAAATAAATAGGTAGAAAACTATTGTCAATTACATCACCATATAACTCCTTATATTTTTTCTTTTAGATCATAATGGTCAAGTGTATGCATATCCGAACTAAAATAATCTAAGTTAAGTCAGACCCAGCATTTCCATATAAGTGAAAGGAAAAATACCGCCCTTGTGTGTGCACAACAAAGTGATAATGTTCAATTAACTTATAAACATCCAATGTAATAAAGCAACATCTTAAATATTTAATATTTGCCTTGTGTGTGCACAACAAACTCATATTAAATATTGAATACTCTATCGATTTTCCATGATAGAAGGCTACGTTCGACATTCTCCAATGTCTTTGAACGCAATTAACTTAATATATTATTTCTTTGAGGGGTTTGTTATTATTTGTCTCATATTGATTAGCGTGCATGCACACACACACACGCACACACGCACACACACACACACAGATATATATATATATATATATATATATATATATATATACACACACACACATATATATATATAATACGCGTCATATTATTTAACATGTCAAACATGTTGTATAATATATAATATATATATATAGTAAACATGCACATATAGAATATTATATTCTACCCGGATTGATTATGGACTTTTATTCTAGTTTAGTTCACTAGAGCCACCAAGTGAATCAAAAGGTCAACCCTAGGGTGCAAGAACTGAATTTAAATATAACTATTACATTTAAATCTTGGGCTCCATTACAAACGGGTCTTCTAGTGCTCCTTGCTCTTTTGTCTCCAATTCTTCAAGTAATTCTAACTAAACCTATTAGATTAACTATTATCAATAAATAGAAACCTTGATCAGTAGTCAAGGAGAAGAACATAGGAGGGAAATAGAAATTACATTAAGAAAAATTAGAGAAGACGAGGTAGGCAGACCCTATTTATAAAACTCATTCATTCATGCATCCTCATAAAATAAAATCCAATCACATATTGGTCAATAGTCCATAATCAATCCCATTTATTATCATACATATCACCATATGCATCAATAAATAATATTCATCTCATGAATAATAAAATCATTCCACATATGCATTGGTATTATTTAATTGGCAATTTAAAGTTGCATTAAATCTAGTTTTGAAACAAATTAAACTTTTTATTTTAATCAAAATCTAAATCAAAATGAACTCCTTTATTTTAATTCATCCAATTTTGAGTACAAATAAACTCTTTTATTTTTAATCAAATTTCAAATCAAAATAAACTCCTTTATTTTAACCTAAAATTACTTTAAAAATAAAATATGTTGAATCATATTCCTTATCAAAATAAACATCTTTATTTTTAGGAAACATGGAATCCTATTCCATATGTGAATAAACTCCTTTATTCTAGGAATCATGGAATCCTATTCTAAAATAGAATAAACTCCTTTAAGTTAACGTGGAATCCAATTCCAAGTTAAAATAAAACTTTTAATTTTAATCATATTTCAATTCAAAATAAACCTTTTTATCTTAATTGAAATAAATAAAATAAAAAATAAAAAAAATTTCAAAATCTGATGACGGACGCGACCGCGCCCAAAATGAACTAGGAACCGGTGCGGCCGCGCTGCAACCCCAGAAAGATTTCTAGGTTAGGGCGCGACCGCTCTCCAAAATGAACTAGGAGCGGCGCGGCCTCGTTGCATCATAAACACAAAAAAATTAGTTTGCCCAAAAATTTGATCTAATCACACACCCACACATGCATGGAATCATCAAAATCGATAATTAGAATAAGGTTAGGCTCTGATACCACTGTTAGGTTTGTACAAGCATGCAATCAAATTACATAAATATAGCGGAAGCGAGATAAAATCAGATTCTAAAATTTTATACAAACCGTCACCATGATCTTTCCTTGTGCTCAATTATCAATTAAACGAAAGAGATAGAGAATAAGAATTATACATTCGTAGAACCGTGCTTCCTCGGGTACAAGTTCAACTCCAAATCCTTTCGCGTTCTCCTTTTATCACCGATTAGATTCCTTCCTTTGATTAACGTTAGCCACCTAAGTTTTTGGCCTCTATAGGTGATCCACTAAGGAATAATACGTACTCAAGAAGATGGGTGTTGGCAAAACCCTAGTTTCTATCTCTATAGAAATTATAAGTACTCTCTCAACTATTAGAAGTGTCTCTAACCTCAATCCATAATAAGACTCCTCTTATTTATAGATATAGGCAACCATCCTAAACTATTTAGGAATAGGGTTTTATTTTAATTAAACTCTTTTAATTAATTAAACTCCTAATCCAATTAGGAATTTATGAGAGTACTTTTATTAATTAATTCTCAAACCCTTTTAGAATTTAAATAATAATAATAGTAGTAGTAGTAATAATAATAATAATAATAATAATAATAATAATAATAATAATAATAATAATAATAATAATAATAAGACTCCTATTATTAATTTATATTTAATATTTCTAAAATATTAAATAATAAATATTAAGCTATTTAATTTATTCTATCTTCATAGATTGAATTAAATATACTTAACTTATTATTACGATTATGTCATTTACTTCTTAAATAAATATTTTTCTTTTGCGGTGTGATCCTTTACGTTCTCCATATTAAACCAGTTGTGAATAAATAAATTAGAACAATTCTAATTTTATTTAAATAAATAATATTTATTTTACAATAAGGGTATGCTCTCTTAGCGATCAACGACTTTCCAAATAATATAGATTTTAACATCAATCATAAAAGAACCTTTCAGTGAATAGTTACCGTACAATTCAATCCTTCTACCATACAACGTCCTACTCAAATATAAGACATGAAAATATTATCAAGTCTTATTTTATATAATTATATGTATTTCAATTTTCAAATGCACAACTCTGATTAATGCAAATTAGAAACACCTTTCTAATTTCATTTTGCTTTGGCCAAAGACTTCTGAGTTGTCATTTATTGAATCACATAGGACATTCTTTCCTTTTACTAGAAGTGATAGATTCTTTGTCGACCATTCACCTCTCTATGTGCAACTTATTATACCCAATCATACCCTTTGATATACCCTAAGGGTTGTAAGGGACATGTAAAAGTATAACTCATTATACACAGGATACTATGATGATCTCAAGTCTAAGGATCACTTGTACTATTATCACTTAAGAAATTCCTATTGACAGGCAAGTAATACTCTATTAGGTATTCCTTTAACGAGTCACGTTCAGTGAATTTATTCTCCAATAAGCACCCACATACTTGCTTTAGTGTCTCTACGCAAATGATTATGAGATCAATCATCCTCTTCCTAAGAGCAAGCAAAGTATGTACCAATCTATTCGAATTTACTAATCCCCTTATAGTAATCCAACGATTAGGAACGATTTTAGTTTGTGAGCTATCTAGAATTTAAATCTCATTAGCATGATCATCATCATGATTTTAAGAGCATTACTCAAAATTATGAGTTTATCACACTTAATATAACAACATTATGTATATAACGAAAATGCCTTTAATAAATCAATTCTTTTATTAATAAACGAATAAGATTACAAAGTATACGCTACATTATGTCAAATATAATTGGCTTACGTGTATACTACTTTCAATCTCCCACTTGCACTAAAACCAATCGCCAAGGTATCTAATACCCTTCTTCTCTAAGTGACGATCATTCTGTTGTTGGATAAAGCTTCAGTAAATAGATATGCAATGTTGTTCTTGAGAGTCCACTATCTCTATAGTGATTTCTCCTATTTCAATGATTTCTCTAATCAAATGAAAGTGTCGCAACACATGTTTGAATCCAAGATGAGACTTAGTAACTATTCCTGGTTCTATAATGAACTTATGATTCAAACAATCAACTTACAACATCATTTACAGCTATATACTTTGTTTTTGTCACTTAACCAGCAACTCTTTACTGTTTGAAACTTTTCCAATTCACTGCACCACCATTCAAGGTAACATTTTACCCTAAAGTGGATTTGTTATCGTCTTGGTCAATCTAAAAAACTTGAGTCTGTTTAACCCTCTAGTTTTAATTCACACCCACCATGAATCATGATCACATCCTCAATACCAGTTAAGTACTTAAAGATATTTTTCACTGTCTTACAGTGATCTTCTCCAAAATATGATTGATCAACATCAGGTCTTGTACATTTCATTGCATACATGATAGTAACTCATGCGATCTCTCTTTTATTGAGGACAATTTTAGAGAGATACACTCCATGACTCATCATCATGAGACCTCTCTTGGAGTTTGCCATGCTAAACGCCTTTAGCATCGAATGAATATACGTTCCTTAGGTCAAGCCGAGCATCCTTTTAAATCTATCTATATAAATTTATATCTCCAATTTATAGGATGCTACTCCCAAGTCATTCATAGAGGAATGTTTAGACAATTTTATCTTTACTAATTGTAGCACTGGTATGTGATTCCTTATCAGTAGTATATCAACATATAATATTAGGAAGGTCACATCGCTCCCACTGATCCTTTTGTACATACTAGGTTCATTCTCGTTTTTGATAAAATCAAACTCTTTTGATTGTCGCATCAAAACGAATGTTCTATCTTTAAGAAGCATACTTCAATTTATAAATGGATTATTGTAGCTCATATACATGACTTTCTTCAACCATTGAAACAAATCAATTTGGCTGTATCATACATACATTCTCCTCAAGTCTTCATTGAGGAAGGACGTCTCCATATCCATTTGCCAGATTTCGTAATAATAAGCTGCAATTACAAGCAAAATCCTTATAGACTTGAGCATTGTTACCGGTGATAAGATTTCATGATGGATAATTCCTTGCCATTATTTGAAATCTTTTGCGACCATTTTAGCCTTACAGGTCTCCACTTTGCCATCTGCTCCGGTCTATCTCTTAAAGACCAATTTACACTCTATAGGTACTATGCCTTTCGGTAAAGTAACCAGAGTCTATACTTGGTTCTCATACATGGAGTCCATTTCGGATTTCATGGCCATCTGCCATTTCTCTGAGTGTCTACTACTCATAGCTTTATCGTATATAACTGGATCATCATCCTCTATGATGTGTACCTAATCATCATCCTCTATGATGAATCCATACCTCCTAGGTATCTTCGGTACTCTTCTAGATTTACTATTCGGTTGTGGTACAATAGGTCTATCTATAAGTTCCTCGGTTTGACTTATATTGCTTTGTAGTTCTTGAATTCCTTCAAAATCTATTACCCTCCCACTAGCTCCTTCAATGATAAACACCTTTATCCAAGAAGGCAATGTGTAGGATTATAGTAATAATATCCTAAATTTTTCTTTAGGATATTCCACAAATCTGCACTTGTCAAATTTTGTCCCAAACTTATCTTTTGAAACCTTTTCACATAAGTTAGACAACCCCTAATCTTAACATGCTTAAGAATAGGTTTCCTCCATATCCATATATAGAGTCTTGAGGACGGATTTTGAGAGTACCTTATTTAGTAGATATGCAGCCGTTTCTAGGACATAACCCCAGATGGATACTAGAATGTCGGTAAGAATTATCATGGACTGCACCATGTTCAACAAGGTACGATTTATCCTTTTAGATACACCAATAAATTATTGCGTATCAAGAGGTGTCCATAATGAGAAAATACCATTTTGAGATAATCTAGAAACTTATCGCACAAGTATTCCTTCCTCGATCTGATCAAAGAATATTAATACTTTGTTAATTTGTTTCACTTGTGAATTCTTTGAACCTTTCAAATGATTCAGACTTGTATTTCATCAAACACATATTCAACTCTTTGAATGATCATCTCCATTTCTTTTACTAGTTTGTCCAATATGCAAAATTATTTTTTATTTAAGTCAAGTACACGAAGTCCATCAAGTAATCTTCCAGTTTCAAACAAAACATTATTATTATAAATAGAGTAACAATTGTTCTTAAATATAATACTAGAACATTCGTTGTCCAACAACAAAAAGAAATAATGTTTCTAATGAGAACTAGAACATAATAACAACTTATTAACTTAATAGACTTGCATGTAGGCAATGCTAAACTATAAGTTCCTACGGCTAATGCAGCAATCTTTGCTTCATTCCCCACACGCAGGATTACTTCTCCTTTATTTAGCTTTCTACTTCTGTTTAGTCTCTGCATCGAATTGCGTATGTGAGAACTACAACCGGTATCCAATATCCAAGTAGAATCTTAACTTATAGAAAGATTTATTTTAATCATGAACAAACCTATATCTGTAACCGAAGCTTCACTAAGCTTCTTCTGGTTAGCCTCTGCAAGATGCCCCTTGCAGTTTCATTTCTAGTGTCCAAGCTTATTGCAGTGGAACCAAACTCCTTTGCTATCCTCATCAGTTTTGTTCTTAATGTCCTTAGTTATTGCCTTTTTTTGCCTTCTTTGAATCTTCTTCTTTTCAGAAGATCCTTTGGCCCGCTTCTTTTTCTTGGAAGAATTATCTACAAGTAAGACTTGGTCTTTCTTGCTTGGAAAGTGACTCTTTGCAGTTTTCAACATGTTAAGCAACTCGGCCAGACTGACATCTAGCTTGTTTATGTGAAAATTCATAACAAATTGTGAGAAAGAGTCCGAAAGTGATTGCAAGATCAAATCTTAGATCAACTTTCCATCAATTATAAAACCAAATTGTCTCAAGTGTTCAATCAGATTGATCATTTTTTGGGACATTTGTCTATACTGTAGTGTCATCAGTTATTGTAGATTGGAAGAGCTCCTTAGATATCTAATATCTAGCAGTCCTACTTTCTTCACCATAAAACTCCTTGAGGTGTACGAGGTCAGTAGGAGCATCTATAGTTTCATGCTGATGCTGAAGCTCGTTACTCATGGATGCGAGCATGATGCATTGAGTCACGGTTGCATCATCTTGTCACTTTCTAAAAGTAGCAATCTCTTCCTAAGAGGCTATTTCTGCAACAGTTGCAGGGACATGCGTATTAAGGACATAAGATCGCTTTTTAGTCCTGAGAACTATTCTTAGATTCCTTAACCCGTTTGAGTAATTCGGTCTATTTAATTAGCATCTAATATGCTCCGCAGTGATAGTAATTTAGATATTGTAAAATTCTGTAAATGAATTTGTAATTTAACAACATTTTTAGCATACATTCATTTCTTAATTACCAAAATAAATTAGGTCTTTATTTAAATTGATATCTCCCACTATTTTCATCAAACTATATTACCCTCCCTATATAGTTCGACAAATCTAATTAAAGAATTGCTAGTGAGAATAAGGATCTTATTTCAAATGTATATAGTCTTGTGTGTGCACAACAAACTATATATAAATAAATAGGTAGACAACTATTGCCAATTCCATCACCATGTAACTCCTTATATTTTTTCTATTAGATCATAATGGTCAAGTGTGTGCGCATCCGAACAAAAATAATCTAAGTTAAGTCAGACCTAACATTTTCATATAAGTGAAAATAAAAATACAGCTCTTGTGTGTGCACAACAAAGCGGTAATGTTCAATTCCTTATAAACAACTAATGTAATAAAGTAACATATTAAATATTTAATACTTGCCTTGTGTGTACACAATAAACTTATATTAAATATTGAATACTCTATCGCTTTACCATGCTAGAAGGCTACGTTCGACATTCTCCAATGTCTTTGAACGCAATTAACGTAATATATTATTTCTCTGTGGGGTTTGTTATTATTTGTCTCATCTTGATTAGCGCGCATGCACACACACACACACACACACACACACACACATATATATATATATATATATATATATATAATATGCATCATATTATTTATCATGCGAAACATATTGGAAATATAATATATATATATATATATAGTAAACATGCACATATAGAATACTATATTCTACCCGGATTGATTATAGACTTTTATTCTAGTTTGGTTCACTAGAGTTAACAAGTGAACCAAAAGGTCAAACCTAGGGTGCAAGAACTGAATTTAAATATAACTATTACATTTAAATCTCGGGCTCGATTACAAAATGGGTCTTCTAGCGCTCCTTGCTCCTTTACCTCCAATTCTTCAAGTAATTCTAACTAAACCTATTACATTTACTATTTTCAATAAATAGAAACCTTGATCAGCAATCAAGAAAAAGCACATACGAGGGAGATATAATTTACATTAAGAAAAATTAGAGAAGACGAGGTACGCAGACCCCATTTATAAAACTCATTCATTCATGCATCCTTATAAAATAAAATTCAATCACACATTAGTCAATAATCCATAAACAATCCCATTTATTATTATACATATCACCATATGCATCAATAAATAATATTCATCTCATGAACAAGAAAACCATTCCATATATGCATTGGTATTATTTAATGGGCAATTTAAAGTTGCACTAAATCTAGTTTTGAAACAAAATAAACTCTTTTATTTTAATCAAAATCTAAATCAAAATGAACTCCTTTATTTTCATTTATCCAATTTTGAATAAAAATAAACTCTTTTATTTTTAATCAAATTCCAAATCAAAATAAACTCATTTATTTTAATCAACATGGAATCCAATTTCAAGTTCAAAATAAACTCCTTTATTTTAACTTAAAATTGTTGAAAAAATAAAATATGTTGAATCGTATTCCTTATCAAAATAAACATCTTTATTTTTAGGAAACATGGAATCCTATTCCATATGTGAATAAACTCCTTTATTCTAGGTATCATGGAATCTTATTCTAAAACAGAATAAACTTTTTTATTCTAGTTAACGTGGAATCCATTTCCAAGTTAAAATAAAACTTTTAATTCTAATCATATTCCAATTCAAAATAAAGCTTTTATCCTAATTGAAATAAATAAAATTAAAAATATTTTTTTTTCAAAATCGGGTGACGGGCACGGCCGTGCTGCACCCCTAGAAACGATTTCTGGTTTAGGGCGCGGCCGCGCTCCAAAATGAACTAGAAGTGGCGCGGCCACGCTGCATCATAGACACAGAAAAATCAGTTTGCCTAAAAAATTTGATCTAATCACATACCATACATGCATGGAATTATCAAAATCGATAATTAGCACAAGGTTAGGCTCTGATACCACTGTTATGTTTTATATTACGCAAGCATGCAATCAAATTATATAAATATAGCGAAAGTGCGATAAAATCAGATTTTAAAATTTTATACAAACTATCACCATGATCTTTCCTTGTGCTCAATTATTAATTAAACGAAAGAGATAGAGAATAAGAATTATATACTCGTAGAACCGTGCTTCCTCGGGTACAAATTCAACTCCAAATCCTTTCGCGTTCTCCTTGAATTCACCAATTAGATTCTTTCCTTTAATCAACGTTAACCACCCAAGTGTTTGGCCTCTAGAAGTGATCCACTAAGGAATAATACGTACTCAAGAAGATGAGTGTTAGCAAAACCCTAGTTTCTATCTCTATTGAGATTGTAAGTACTCTCCCAACTATTGGAAGTGTGTCTAACCTTAATCCATAATAAGACTCCTCTTATTTATAGATATAGGTAACCCTCCTAAACTATTTAGGAATAGGTTTTATTTTAATTAAACTCTTTTAATTAATTAAACTCCTAATCCAATTAGGATTTATGAGAGTACTTTTATTAATTAATTCTCAAACTCTTTGAGGAACTAAATAATAATAATAGTAATAATAATAAGACTCATCTTATTAATTTATATTTAATATTTCTAAAATATTAAATAATAAATATTAAGCTATTTAATTTATTCTATAACTATAGATTGAATTAAATATACTTAACTTATTATTACGATTATGCCATTTACTTCTTAAATAAATATTTTTCTTTTACGATGTGACCCTTTAGGTTCTCCATATTAAACCGGTTGTGAATAAATAAATTAGAGCAATTCTAATCTTATTTAAAAAAATAAATTAAACTATTTAATTTATTTAAATAAATAATATTTATTCTACAATAAGGGTAAGCTCCCTTAATAATCAACGACTTTCCAGATAATATAGATTTCAACATCAATCATAAAAGAACCTTTAAGTGAATAGTTACCGTACAATTCAATCCTTCTACCATACAACGTCCTACTCAAATATAAGACATGAAATTATTGTCAATTATTATTTTATTTAATTATATGTATTTCAATTCTCAAATGCACAACTCTGATTAATGCAAATTAGAAACACCTTTCTAATTTCATTTTGCTTTGGCCAAAGACTTCTGAGTTGTCATTTATTGAATCACATAGGACATTCTTTCCTTTTACTAGAAGTGATAGATTCTTTGTCGACCATTCACCTCTCTATGTACAACTTATTATACCCAATCATACCCTTTGATATACCCTAAAGGTTGTAAGGGACATGTAAAAGTATAACTCATCATACATAAGATACTATAATGATCTCAAGTCTAAGGATCACTTGTACTATTATCACTTAAGGAATTCCTATTGACAGGCAAGTAAAACTCCATTATGTATTCCTTTAGCGAGTCACGTTTAGTGAACTTATTCTATAATAAGCACCCACATACTTGCTTTAGTGTCTCCATATAAATGATTATGAGATTAATCATCCTCTTCCTAAGAGCAAACAAAGTATGCACTAATCTATCCGGATTTACTAATTCCCTTTTAGTAATTCAACGATTAGGAACGATTTTAGTTTGTGAGTTATCTAGAATTTAGATCTCATTAACATGATCATCATCATGATTCTAAAAGCATTACTTAAAACTATGGGTTTATCACACTTAATATAACAACATTATGTAGATAACGAAAATGCCTTTAATAAATCAATTCTTTTATTAATAAACGAATAAGATTACAAAGTATATGCTACATCATATCAAATATGATTGGTTTACGTGCATACTACTTTCATGCTTCCACTTGCACTAAAATCAATCGCCATGGTATCTAATACTCTTCTTCTCTAAGTGATGATTATCCTGTTGTTGGATAAAACTTCAGTAAATAGATATGCAATGTTATTCTTGAGAGTCCACTATCTCTATAGTGATTTCTCCCATTTCAATGATTTCTCTAATCAAATGAAAGTGCCGCAACATATGTTTGAATCCAAGATGAGGCTTAGGAACTATTCCTAGTTCTATAATGAACTTTTCATCCAATCAATCAACTTGCAGCATCATTTACAACTATATCCTTTGTCTTTGTCACTCAACTAGCAACTCTTTGCTGTCTAAAACACTTGAGTCTATTTAACCCTCTAGTTTTAATTCACACCCACTATGAATCATGATCACATTCTCAGTACCGGTTAAGTACTTAAAGATATTTTTCACTGTCTTACAATAATCTTCTCCAGAAGATGATTGATCAACATCAGGTCTTGTACATTTCATTGCATATAAAATAGTAACTCATGTGATCTCTCTTTCATTGATGACAATTTTAGAGAGATACACTTTATGGCTCATCATCGTGAGACCTCTCTTGGAGTTTGCCATGCTAAACGTCTTTGGCATCGAATGAATATGTGTTCCTTAGGTCAAGCCGAGCATCCTTTTAAATCTATCTATATAGATTTATATCCCCAATTTATAGGATGCTACTCCCAAGTCATTCATAGAGGAATGTTTAGACAATTTTATCTTTACTGATTGTAGCATTGGTATGTGATTCCTTATCAGTAGTATATTAGGATCGTCACAACACTCCCACTGACCCTTTTGTACACACTAGGTTCATTCTCGTTTTTGATAAAATTAAACTATTTTGATTGTCTCATCAAAACGAATGTTCCGTCTTTGAGAAACTTGCTTCAATCCATAAATGGATTGTTGTAGCTCATATACATGATTTGCTTCAACCATTGAAATAAATCCATCTGGCTGTATCATACATACATTCTCCTTAAGTCTTCATTGAGGAAGGACGTCTCCATATCCATTTGTCAGATTTCGTAATAATAAGCTGCAATTAGAAGCAAAATCCGAATGGACTTGAGCATTGCTACCGGTGATAAGATTTTATGATGGACAATTCCTTGCCATTATTTGAAATCTTTTGTCACTATTCTGGCCTTACAGGTCTCTACCTTATCATTTGCTCCGGTCTTTCTCTTAAACACACATTTACATTCTATAGGCACTATGCCTTTCGGTGGAGTAACTAGAGTCTATACTTGGTTCTCATACATGGAGTCCATTTTGAATTTCATGGCCATCTACCATTTCTCTGAGTGTCTACTAGTCATAGCTTCATCGTATATAACTGGATCATCATCCTTTATGATGCGTACCACATCATAATCCTCTATGATGAATCCATACCTTACAGGTATCTTCGGTACTCTTCCAGATTTATGATTCAGTTGTGGTACAATAGGTCTATCTACAGGTTCCTCGGTTTGACTTAGAGTGCTTTGTAGTTCTTGAAATCCTTCAAGATCTATTGCCCTCCCACTAGCTCTTTTAATGATAAACACATTTATCCAAGAAGGCAACGTGTAGGATTATAGTAATAATACCCTAAATTTTTCTTTAGGATATTCCACAAATCTGCACTTGTCAAATTTTGTCCCAAACTTATCTTTTGAAACCTTTTCACATAAGTTGGACAACCCCTAATCTTAACATGCTTAATACTAGGTCTCCTCCCTGTCTATATATAGAGTCTTGGGGACGGATTTTGAGAGTACCTTATTTAGTAGATATGCAGCCATTTCTAGGGCATAACCCCAGATGGATACTAAAATGTCGGTAAGAATCATCATGGACTACACCATATTTAATAAGGTATGATTTATCCTTTTAGATACACCAATAAATTATTGCGTATCAGGAGATGTCCATAATGAGAAAATACCGTGTTGAGATGATCTAAAAACTTATCCCACAAGTATTCCTTCCTTGATCTGATCAAAGAATATTAATACTTTGTTAATTTGTTTCACTTCTGAATTCTTTGAACCTTTCAAATGATTCAGACTTGTATTTCATCAAACACAGATTCAACTCTTTGAATGATCAACTCCTTTTCTTTTACTAGTTTGTTCAAATTGCAAAATTATTTTTCATTTAAGTTAAGTATACGAAGTCTATCAAGTAATCTTCCAGTTTCAAACAAAACATTATTATTATAAATAGAGCAACAATTGTTCTTAAATATAATACTAGAACTTTGGTTGTCCAATAACAAAAAGAAATAATGTTTCTAATGAGAACTAGAACATAATAACAACTTATTAACTTAATAGACTTTCATGTAGGCAATGCTAAACTATAAGTTCCTACGGCTAATGCAGCAACCTTTGCTCCATTCCCCACATGCAGGATTACTTATCCTTTATTTAGCTTTCTACTTCTGTTTAGTCTCTGCATCGAATTGCGTATGTGAGAACTACAACCGGTATCCAATATCCAAGTAGAATCTTAACTTATAGAAAGATTTATTTTAATCATGAACAAACCTATATCTGTAACCGAAGCTTCACTAAGCTTCTTCTGGTTAGCCTCTGCAAGATGCCCCTTGCAGTTTCATTTCTAGTGTCCAAGCTTATTGCAGTGGAACCAAACTCCTTTGCTATCCTCATCAGTTTTGTTCTTAATGTCCTTAGTTATTGCCTTTTTTTGCCTTCTTTGAATCTTCTTCTTTTCAGAAGATCCTTTGGCCCGCTTCTTTTTCTTGGAAGAATTATCTACAAGTAAGACTTAGTATTTCTTGCTTGGAAAGTGACTCTTTGCAGTTTTCAACATGTTAAGCAACTCGGGCAGGCTGACATCTAGCTTGTTCATGTGAAAATTCACAACAAATTGTGAGAAAGAGCTCAAAAGTTATTGCAAGATCAAATCTTGGATCAACTCTCCATCAATTATAAAACCCAGTTGTCCCAATTGTTCAATCAGATTGATCATTTTTTGGGACATTTATGTATACTGTAGTGCCATCAGTTATTGTAGATTGGAAGAGCTCCTTAGATATCTAATATCTAGCAGTCCAACTTTCCTCACCATACAACTATTTGAGGTGCAGGAGGTCAGTAGGTGCATCCATAGTTTCATGCTGATGCTGAAGCTCGTTACTCATGGATGCGAGCATGATGCATTGAGTCACGGTTGCATCATCTTGTCACTTTCTAAAAGTAACAATCTCTTTCTCAGAGGCTGTTTCTGCAATAGTTGCAGGGACAGGCGTAGTAAAGACATAAGATAGCTTTTTAGCCCTTAGAACTATTCTCAAATTCCTTAACCCGTCTGTGTAATTCGGTCCATTTAATTAGCATCTAATATACTCCGTAGTGATAGTAATTTAGATATTGTAAAATTCTGTAAATGAATTTATAATTTAATAACATTTTTAGCATACATTCATTTCTTAATTACCAAAATAAATTAGGTCTTTATTTAAATTTGTATCTCCCACTATTTTCATCAAACTATATTACCCTCCGTATATAGTTCAACAAATCTAATTGAAGAATTGCTAGTGAGAATAAGAATCCTATTTTAAATATATATAGTCTTGTGTGTGCACAACAAACTATGTATAAATAAATAGGTAGACAACTATTGTCCATTATATCACCTTGTAACTCCTTATATTTTGGCTCTTAGATCATAATGGTCAAGTGTGTGCACATCCGAACTAAAATAATATAAGTTAAGTCAGACCCAGTATTTCTATATAAGTGAAGAGAAAAATAAAGCCCTTGTGTGTGCACAACAAAGTGGTAATGCTCAATTCCTTATAAACATCCAATGTAATAAAGCAATATCTTAAATATTTCATACTTGCCTTGTGTGTGCACAACAAACTCATATTAAATATTGAATACTTTATCGTTTTACAATGCTAGAAGGCTATGATCGACATTCTCCAATGTCTTTGAACGCAATCAATTTAATATATTATTTCTTTGAGGAGTTTGTTATTATTTGTCGCATCTTGATTAGCGTGCATGCACAGATATATATATAATACGCATCATATTATTTAACATGCGAAACATGTTATATTATATATATATAGTAAACATGCGCATATAGAATACTATATTCGACCCGGATTGATTATAGACTTTTATTCTAGTTTGGTTCACTAGAGCCACTAAGTGAACCAAAAGGTCAAACCTATGGTGCAAGAACTGAATTTAAATATAACTATTACATTTAAATCCCAGGCTCCATTATAAATAGGTCTTCTAGCGCTCCTTGATTAGCAGTCAAGGGGAAGTACATAGGAGGGAGATAGAATTTACATTAAGAAAAATTAGAAAAAACGAGGTACGCAAACCCAATTTATAAAACTCATTCATTCATGCATCCTCATAAAATAAAATACAATCACACATTGGTTAATATAGTCCATAATCAATCCCATTTATTATCATACATATCACCATATGCATCAATAAATAACATTCATCTCATGAATAAGAAAACTATTCCATATATGCATTGGTATCATTTAATGGGAAATTTAAAGTTGCAGTAAATCTAGTTTTGAAACAAACTAAACTCTTTTATTTTAATCAAAATCTAAATTAAAATGAACTCCTTTATTTTAATTTATCCAATTTTGAATAAAAATAAACTCTTTTATTTTTAATCAAATTCCAAGTCAAAATAAACTCCTTTATTTTAATCAACATGGATTCCAATTTCAAGTTCAAAATAAACTCCTTTATTTTAACTTAAAATTGCTGGAAAAATAAAATATGTTGAATCATATTCCTTATCAAAATAAACATCTTTATTTTTAGGAAACATGGAATCCTATTCCATATGTGAATAAACTCATTTATTCTAGGAATCATGGAATCCTATTCTAAAACAGAATAAACTCCTTTATTCTAGTTAACGTGGAATCCAATTCCAAGTTAAAATAAAACTTTTAATTTTAATCATATTCTAATTTAAAATAAACCTTTTATCTTAATAGAAATAAATAAAATTAAAAATATTTTTTTTTCAAAATCTGGTGACGGGCGCGGCCGCGCTGCACCCTAGAAATGATTTATGTGTTACGGCGCGGCCGCGCTCCTAAATGAACTAGGAGAGGCGCGGCCGCGCTGTATCACAGACACAGAAAAATCAGTTTGCCCAAAAAATTTGATCTAATCATATACCCATACATGCATGGAATCATCAAAATAAATAATTTGGACAAGGTTAGGCTCTGATACCACTGTTAGGTTTGTATATTACGCAAGCATGCAATCAAATTACATAAATATAGCGGAAGCGCGATACAATCAGATTTTAAAATTTTATACAAACCATCACCATGATCTTTCCTTGTGCTCAATTATCAATTAAACGAAAGAGATAGAGAATAAGAATTATATACTCCTAGAACTATGCTTCCTCGAGTACAAGTTCAACTCCAAATCCTTTCGTGTTCTCCTTCAATTCACCGATTAGATTCTTTCCTTTGATCAACGTTAGCCACTCAAGTGTTTGGCCTCTAGAGGTGACCCACCAAGGAATAATACGTACTCAAGAAGATGGGTGTTGACAAAACCCTAGTTTCTATCTCTATAAAAATTGTAAGTACTCTCCCAACTATTAGAAGTGTGTCTAACCTCAATCCATAATAAGACTCTTCTTATTTATAGATATAGGCAACCCTCTTAAACTATTTAGGAATAGGATTTTATTTTAATTAAAATCTTTTAATTAATTAAACTCCTAAGCCAATTAAAAATTTATGAGAGTACTTTTATTAATTAATTCTCAAACCCTTTTAAGATTTAAATAATAATAATAGTAATAATAATAATAATAAGACTCCTCTTATTAATTTATATTTAATATTTCTAAAATATTAAATAATAAATATTAAGCTATTTAATTTATTCTATCACCATAGATTGAATTAAATATATTTAACTTATTATTACGATTATGCCATTTACTTCTTAAATAAATATTTTTCTTTTGCGGTGTGACCCTTTAGGTTCTCCATATTAAACCGGTTGTGAATAAATAAATTAGAACAATTCTAATTTTATTTAAATAAATAAATTAAACTATTTAATTTATTTAAATAAATAATATTTATTCTACAATAAGGGTAACCCCCTAAGCGATCAACGATTTTCCAGATAATATAGATTTCAACATCAATCATAAAAGAACCTTTCAGTGAATAGTTACCGTACAATTCAATCCTTCTACCATACAACGTCCCAATCAAATATAAGACATGAAATTATTGTGAAGTCTTATTTTATTTGATTATATGTATTTCAATTCTCAAATACACAACTCTAATTAATTCAAATTAGAAACACCTTTTCTAATTTCATTCTGCTTTGGCCAAAGACTTCTGAGTTGTCATTTATCGAATCACATAGGACATTATCTTCTTTTACTAGAAGTGGTAGATTCTTTATCGACTATTCACCTATATCCATGTACAACTTATTATACTCAATCATACCCTTTGATATACCCTAAGGGTCTTAAGGGACATGTAAAAGTATAACTCATCATATACAAGATATTATAATGATCTCAAGTCTAAGGATCACTAGTACTATTATCACTTAAGGAATTCCTATTGACAGACAAGTAAAACTCCATTAGGTATTCTTTTAGCAAGCCACGTTCAGTGAACTTATTCTCCAATAAGCACCTATATACTTGCTTTAGTATCTCCACACAAATAATTATGAGATCAATCATCCTCTTCCTAAGAGCAAGCAAAATATGTATCAATCTATCCGGATTTACTAATCCCATTTTAGTAATCCGAAGATTAGGAATGATTTTAGTTTGTGAGATATCTAGAATTTAGATCTCATTAGCATGATCATCATTATGATTCTAAAAGCATTACTCAAAACTATGGGTTTATCATACTTAATATAACAGCATCTTGTAGATAACGAAAATGCTTTAATAAATCAATTCTTTTATTAATAAACGAATAAGATTACAAAGTATATGCTACATCATATCAAATATGATTGACTTATGTGTAGGGCTGTAAATGGTAACCGAAAAATTCGTATTCGTCCGCATTCGTATTCGAAAAAAAGCGGATATTATTCGTATTAAAAAAAAACGGATATATCCGTATTCGGTTTAAAGGTATCCACAAATAAACGGATACGAATACGGGTATAGACATATTCGTATTCGTTTAACATCCGACCGTAAATATATCTGGCAGATAGCGGATATCCAGATTTGAATCCATATCCGGAATTCGTATCTAAATAACTTATATATATATATTAATTATTATATAATAAGCAACATAATTTTTTTTAAGTGGCATTCCTTATATAATAAATAAATATTCACACACATGTGCTAGTCTATGTAAATTGTAATCTATATATTGAGCATAAATTATAAATAAAAGTCTCAATAATTATATTATTAAAGTTTTAGTCAAGTATTTGAGAAAAAAATAATTAAATATTCAATGTAAACTTTTGAATCTAATTATAAATTATAAATATTCATACACACTACAGTATTACTCCACATACATAAAATAGACATCTACTTATTAATGGACATTTAAATATTAATAAGTAGAACATTCATTTTGAAATTTAGGATTTCAAAAATGATAAAAATTTATTTGAATTGTAATTTAGAACATTGATTATTGTATTTAACAATTGATTATACTACTTTCACTTCTGTGGTTCCATCTCTGGCTCAGAATCAGGATCCTTTATGGGGTCCATATCTGGCTCTGACTCATCCTGGGCAACTGGCTGGACTGGCACAGATGCAACTAACTTCGTCCACACTCTATGCTTGTGCACCGCCTCATCCTTAACTACGTAACTACATTGACCAATCTCAGACATCCTATAATCACAACACTAATAACAGATAAACAAACAACATCAGCATCACAATAAAATATATTCATTGATGAAATGAAGATATATTTCATTGTGTAACGAATTGATTTGATGAATTCCCAAAAATCCATCTCTTAAAACTCGAAGTGAGTTGACTTTTCTAAGGTTATAACCTAGGTTTTGCATCTTAATGTTTATAACCTACAGCTCTAATACCCATTTAATCATATAGACATTCTACATAAGTCACAAAGTTTTCAATATCATTGATAAATAATTAATATATTCATTTACAATGTGACCTAAAATTTTTGGTTATTACATTCTCCCCTCCTTATAAGAATTTTGTCCCCGGAAGTACAACATAAGGTTACTCAAAAAGACTCAGACAATTATTCCTCATCTTTTCCTCGAGTTCCCACGTAGCTTCTTCAGCGTTGTGGTTCCAAAGAACCTTGACAGAATGTATAACTGAAAGTAGTATGTGTAGACACCCAAATTTTGCACTTCGTATACTAACCTTGACAGGAGGGCAAATTCGTCAAATGGATCGGCCTGCGAGAGCAAAAGATAGGAAAAGTACGGACACTCGACGCCACCATGATAATTTGCAGCCGAAATCGACATGATAGCAGGGCTATCCGAATTTGGCATTCCCGGAAGGTGTGGCGCGCTTCTCAATGATTCTCGGACTGTAAAGCACGAGCCTATCAGCGAAAACCGACGTTGCGGTACGAAAATCGAAGCGTGGCACGGAAATCGAGAAAGTCAAGCCCGCCAGCCGCGGATAGATCTGCGGCCAAGTGGGTGCGCCAGCACGAAAACCGGGAAATCAGCACTACCAGCTGAGTGCGATGGGAGGCGTGCCAGCTGGCCAGCCGCAGATCTATCTGCGGCCAGCCGCAGATAGATCTGCGGCTGGCTTTGGCCAGCCTATTTAAGCTAGCTTCGGCAGCATACAGGAGGGTCAGCATTTTTGGAGAAGAAGGAGATTCCAGCAGCAACAAAGTACGAAAATTGAGAGGAAAATAGCTAGATTTGCAACAAAAAATAGGAGAGAAAGTGAGAAAAAAGAGAGGAATAATATTTTGTGATTTGATTGTATCACACATATTTCTTCTTCTATTCAATACACAAGTTCACATCCATTTGGATAACAATTGCAAGGTGAAATCTCTTTTATTATATCAATTCCTATCATAATCATTTGATTGAATTAAATGTAGAATTTCATGTAAATTATTATGAAACAATGGATTAGGAATTATTAGAGAGGGTTCCATCGGAACAAAATTCTTCCTAATAATCCGATGATATCCATTGGGTGAGGTTTTGCTCGTTTATGACGATAAATACATTAGGTGGAATTGATCTATTTAGATTGTTAATTGTGAATCATTGTGGTGCGTTAAGCAATCCGTTGTTAGTTATGTTGTTGTATCTACTTGATGCTTGTGAGAAATTATGGTTGTGAGCCTAGGAGAGCGACCCCGTGGTCCAAATCCGATGATGGACATATCTTGATGTAAGAAGTAGAAATGACGTAGTTTTCATTGTAAATATGTAATCGTTGGGCCTTAAAACGACGCTAAGACGAGAATCGTGTTTAAGGCCCCGAAATAGTGAAATTTGTGATTGTTGGCGTTCGGGGATATTTTGATGGCTTACATGCCCATGAATAGCCCGACGCGTGTTTATGCTCGATTTGAATTATGACACGAAATTGATTTCAAAGCTAAATGATAAGATTTTCATAAAATCAATCAAAGTAGGATATTAGAATCACGAGGTTAAAATTTTGAGAAACGTTAATGAATGTCGATTCCTATCTAACGAGAAAGCTAAAGAAAAATCGTTTTCCAAAACAACACACGAAATGATTTTATAAATAATTGACGTTTTATTAAATCTTTGTGCATAGGGTGAAAGAGATCCTAGAAATTGCCCATCATTTTATGAAAGCAACGTATAGATCTCGATTCCTATTTTGACGAAGGTTTAAAACTCTTGTTTTGTTAAAACGACACTTAATGAAAATCCCATAGTTTTGGACAATTAAAATCAAACCTTTTCTCGTAAAAAATAAAGCTTGTTCGTGTATACCGAAAAGACATTTCGAAGCGTTCTCAAATTAAAGCACGACTTTCCCTAAAAATCCAAATGATTCTTTCATACAAACTCACCACAACATAGGCACACACACACACACACGCGCGCGCACACACACACACATTTCATGAATCAAAGGATGGAAAAAGCATCAAGATTGCGGTAACCGTGTTTCACGGAAGTCGAGGGGTGCCTAACACCTTCCCCTCACTTAAGCAAGCCCCCGAACTCTATAAATCTCGATTCGCAGACCAATTAATTCGGAGTCACATATGAGCCAGCGATTTATAAAACACGAAAATTCGGATGAGTTGGTACATCCATTTCAAACATACCAACTGGCGACTCTGGTTAATTGGCTCATCATAAAAACGATCTTTCAAAACCCCGTCGACATCAATGCCGACCTTTTCCAAAAAATCATTAAATCAAAAGGCTAAAATTTGGAAGAGACCAAGAGAACGAGAAAACCCGGCGTCGACAGCTGGCGACTCTGCTGGGGACCTATTAGAGGGCTTAAGCCGCGTTCAAATTTTGATGCTATCCTGTCCTTTAAAAGTTCATGAATATGTGTGTGCATGCGATATTTTGATCTTTTGTGCTTTTGTTGTGTGAATGCGTGTTTTGTCCAATAAATGAATGATTGAATGGGTTTGCTTTACTTCAAAGTAATCATTTGCATACGGTGAGGACGATGAATGTGAATGTATGTTGAGAGAGTACCTCCTCCTGAGGCGAACCCGTCGGTTTGCTTATTACTGGACTCGATGGGGCTGCTCCCCGGAGATGGCTCAAGGAAAACGCACCACTCAAATCCGCTCCAATCTAAAGGGCTCAAACGAGTAGATTGCGAAGATTTGGGAACCTTCATGCCGAAAAGCCCGCGAGAGTAACCCTATGGGTAGGTCAGCCTCAGATTAAACCCAACGCAGGAAAAGTCTCTTCATGCCTTTTTACGTTTATATGTCTAAATGTCAATGATCTCATTCAATTATTCATACATCCCTTTTCTATGTCAAAAGAGATTACTAACCGCTGTGAATTGGCAGGGAATAGTTGGGGGAGCATAATAAAGCATGTTTAGCATTGGTTATGGCACTAAAGGACTACTAACTTTCTCTTTTGGCAGGGAAAAGATTAAAAAAAAACCCCAAAAACACACAAAAAGTTATAGCTTTAGCATGCATCCATGTTTTCATTTCCCCAGGACTAAACTATCGAACCGTTTGCCTGCAGGATTGCTCCTCAAACCCGTTCGCAGTCTAAGAAAGCCCAGGTCTCTAACCTTTGAAATGGCTGATATTCCTAATCATAGTTCCATATCTCGGGAAGAGTTTTGATGATTTTAAAAGACAGATGATGGAAATGGCCACGATGCTAAAAGAAACAGTTCTTAAATCAGACAGGATCCGGTAAACCAAGGATCGCATAAATATTCCACCACCAGGGGATGATCAGAATCCTCCTAAAAGTGGTACAAACCTGCTTAAAGATGACCAACCCCGACTCAAAGGACGAGCCAGTCATCCCAAAGGCCGTTCCCATATCTAACAGGACCGTGATTTGCTATCCCAGAGGAAGGGGACACGGACGACCTTCGGAAAAAAAATGAAACACATGGAGGAGACCATCCAATCTCTAAGGGAGGGGCATAGGCTCCCTGGGTAGGGTTAATTACTCAGATCTGTGTGTCTTCCCCGGAACCAGATATCCAGAGAAGTTCAAGGTCCCCGAGTATCGAAAAATACAATGGAAAGGGAGACCCCTACACGCACTTGAAAATATACATTGGAGAACTCGGGGTCTTATGCCGAGGACGAGGGGCTGCAGGATGCAGCTATTCCAGAAAAGCTTAACAGGGGAGGCAAGGATCTGGTATGGCCCGCCTTGACAATGCCCGAATCCACAACTGGGAGGAGTTGGCCCCATACCTTCTTAACTCAATACAGCTTTCAGGCCCAGATGGCCCCTGATAGATATCAAATGACAAAAATCAAGAAGCAACCTAAAAGAATCTTTCAGGGACTATGCACAACGATGGAGGGGTATGGCTGCAACAGGTGAATCCCCCGATGAGCGAGGCGGAAATGGTAATGACCTTTGTGGACATTCAGGAGGCGCCCTATTATGAGCGGGTTGATATCGGGGATTGGGAGACCTTTTTGGCCGAGATGATAAAACACGGAGAAATGGTGGACATGGGGTTAAAATCTGGTAAGATCCGGGACCTCACAGCTCTGGAAGTGGTTGCGGAGCAAATCCAGTGTGGAAACTATGGCAGCACTTCCCGTAGAATTCAACAGAAAAAGGAGGAAGATGTTTCCCTCATCCTGCAGAGATCATCTAGAAAGGCAGAGAACAATCCTCCAGTGCAAATACAGAGAATTGTGCCACCCCGACAACATAATCTCAATTATCAAAGGTCGGGCGAACGAAGAAGATTTGAGACAGCAAGAGATCGGTATTCACCCCGCTTGGGGAGCCTCTTGAACAGATTTTGGCGTGCTAGGTATTGATAGCACAGAGAAAGATAGGCGATTTGGCACCCCCAATTGATCCGAAAGGAGGAGAATTTGATCCGCGTAAGAAGTGTGCGTACCATTCGGGTTCTCCTGGTCATGATACTACAGGAATGCTGGGCTCTGAAGCACAAAATTCAGAATATGATCGATAGCGGGAAGATCGTGGTAGAGCAGCCAGAGGTTATGAAGGAGGACCATGAGTAGATGCCAGTTGTTGTTCCTTATTTTAAAATTGTGCATGATTATGTTATTTTGTCATGTTATCTTAAAGATGATCATTGCGAGAAAATGCCTTATATATGACAAATATTTTGTTTCATGCCAGGTGTACCAATTTGAGTGTCTCTTGCCTAACAAACGATTCTTCAAATTCGAAAGTTGGACTACGATTTTTGATATTGAGCTGGATTTCGATTTAATGGGCATTGAGCAAGATGAGACAAGATAATGACGGCACGCCTGACGAGATCAAAGGATGGGTCGAAGACAAACCCCAAACCCAACTCAAACCAAACCATCACCATAAAAAATTGGAACCCCTGACAAACCCAGAGAGAGCTCAAAATAGGAACAGATCTGACCCCCTAGCCATGAGAACAGAGCTGTTAAAGCCAGTATGGAGATATCATTTGCCGATATGGGCAACCTGAGGCCTTAGTCTCCGACAATGCCAAAAATTTGAGCAGTACCCTTATGAAGGAATTATATGACCAGTTTCAAGATCAAAACACCTCAATGCTATCATTTGCCATCCTAAGATGGAATGGGGCAGTGGAGGATGCGAATAAAAATATCAAGAAGATCATGGCGAGAATGTCTGCTAAACATCGGGGATGGCCGGATCTGCTAACCTTTCACCCTGCTGGCGTACCGAAAATCGGTGCGTATTTCTACAGGGGAACCCCTTACACTCTGGTATACGGAATAGAGGTAGTTCTGCCATTTGAGGTTGAAGATGCTCAGATAAACGAGGAGCGTTGAATGCAAGCGCGATACGACCAATAGGCCCTAATTGATGAGAAAAGGGTGGCTGATATTTCATGCGGCCAGTTGTATCAGCAAAGAATCTCTCGATCTTACGACAAAAGATAAGACCTCAGAAGTTCAAAGAAAATGACCTAGTGCTAAAGAAAGGCATGCCTTCTCCAAAAAAAAAAAAAAAAAAAAAAAAAAAAAAAAAAAAAAAAAAAAAAAAAAAAAAAAAAAAAACGCGAAGCCAAAGGGAAGCTTGCCCCGAACTGAGAGGGGCCTTTCGTGATTAAGAAGGTGGATATCCGGTAGGAGCCCTCATATTGCAAGAGAGGGATGGAGAGGTGTTTCCATAACCCCTCAATTCCGACTCGGTGAAGCGGTTCCATTAAAAAAAAAAAAAAAAAAAAAAAAAAAAAAAAAAAAAAAAAAAAAAAAAAACCAATTCCCAACAACCAGAAAAAGCCTTTGAAAGAACCCATCATCATCATCATTTTCTCGTCGTTCTTTGAAAGAACGAACTACGTAGGACCTGATCTCCCCGACTTGTGGGGGTACGTAGGCAGCCATCGTGGCACGGTCCCATTCCTTACAAAATAATACTTTCTTCTGCCAAAACCAATTCCCAACAACCAGAAAAGCCTTCCTATACCCTCAAAACCTTCCCGAAGTCAGCCACCTGATCAGCTTCATCTCAAGTGACATAACCCGGACCCAACCAAACACTTAGTCAAAAAAAAATCTAAGACTCAGTCCGATGAAATCAACAGGGTGTGCGGTAGTATCTGTTCAAATCTCCATCAAGACTTGAGAGGAAAAAGAGGGCAAGATATCAAAATCGTGGTTGACTGGATAAAATGAGGATCCGATGAAAGGCAACGATACGAAAAAAGGGGAAAATGACTGAATATAAATGCATGTCTATATATACATAAGTCATTTCGTTACAAGATTTCCTTTTCGATAACAGATGAAAACTGACATAATCTATGCAGGGAGATAAAATGATCTACAGATCTGAAAACTAACTTAAAGCAGGATGGATAAAGTGGTGGATAGGTCCTGAAGCATCGGCGTCCCATGCAATCTACTGCCCCATCATGTCGATACGATCCAATAAAGAAATGGCTCGGCTAACGGTAGTAATCAAGGCCAGTCGGATCCGGCCATCCTCAGCGACCCGACTAGGGGCAAAATCAGCTGAGATGGAATCATATCTGGAGGACATATCCGTAGACTGGGGGGGAATAAATACCTCTGGGGCGGTGTCATCAGTGAAAATCACTCAAGAGTCATCAAATACTCCAAACTGACTCAAACCAACCATGGCAAAGTCTCGGTGCAACCATTGCACATAAGCAGATGTCCGAATGGGGCAAATCCCACTTCGCCCCGACTATGAACTGAACAAAGCAGCGGAAAAGCCTGCCAAATGACCCTGGGAAGGGCTGAAATATCCAAGCAAAACCACGACAAGTTGGTGAGCAACCTGGGAAGGCATCCAAGCAAACCACGACAAGATGGTGAGCACCCTGGGAAGGGCTGATATCCAAGCAAACCACGACAAGTTGGTAAGCAACCTGGGAAGGCATCCAAGCAAACCACGACAAGATGGTGAGCACCCTGGGAAGGGCTGATATCCAAGCAAACCACGACAAGATGGTGAGCACCCTGGGAAGGGCTGATATCCAAGCAAACCACGACAAGTTGGTGAGCAACCTGGGAAGGCATCCAAGCAAACCACGACAAGATGGGTGAGCACCCTGGGAAGGGCTGATATCCAAGCAAAACCACGACAAGTTGGTAAGCAAACCTGGGAAGGCATCCAAGCAAACCACGACAAGATGGTGAGCACCCTGGGAAGGGGCTGATATCCAAGCAAACCACGACAATTGGTGAGACAACCTGGGAAGGGCATCCAAGCAAACCACGACAAGATGGTGAGCACCCTGGGAAGGGCTGATATCCAAGCAAACCACGACAAGTTGGTGAGCAACCTGGGAAGGCATCCAAGCAAACCACGACAAGATGGTGAACACCCCTGGGAAGGGCTGAGTATCCAAGCAAACCACGACAAGTTGGTGAGCAACCTGGGAAGGCATCCAAGCAAACCACGACAAGATGGTGAGCACCCTGGGAAGGGCTGATATCCAAGCAAACCACGACAAGTTGGTAAGCAACCTGGGAAGACATCCAAGCAAACCACGACAAGATGGTGAGCACCCTTGGAAGGGCTGAGATCCAAACAAACCACCACAAGGTGGTGAGGCAACCTGAGAAGGCATCCAAGCAAACCACGACAAGATGGTGAGCACCCTTGGAAGGGCTGAGATCCAAACAAACCACCACAAGGTGGTGAGCAACCTAGGAAGGCATCCAAGCGAACCACTACAAGTGATGACATCTGTAGAACAGTATCAAAAGACTGTACAGGAGTCATTTTTTCTCAATTTACATGTTGGGTCACATGCATGAATAGATGATAATTCTGTCTGTGATCCATGAAATGAAAAAAAAATCGAGCAGGTTAGGTGTCAAGGTCCTAGCCTATCAGAGTCAAAAGCGATGGCGGCCAAGAACGATGTGCAAGGACGAACTCCAAGGATGCCTCTCAAACTAGTCAGGAGGATAACGTCCTTTGATGACAATGCGATGGGATAAGGTGATCGCGAGACGAGCGACCGGCGACGATACCCGGCCCCGACGAGACGATCGACCGGCGACGATAACCGGCGATCATGAGATGGATGTCCGGCGACGAAAACCGGCTCCGACAAGATAACTAACCGGTGACGATAACCGGGGGTTACGAGATGGGTGACCAGCGACGATACCACCGACCCCGAACGAGACGATAGATTGAGAGAGTGAACCCAACGACTAACAAACACGGTCAAGGGGTTAAAACATCGACACTCTTGCGGATGTTTTTTTTGCATGCATTACATCTTGTGTTGCATCATAAATCATATGTGTTGCATCATGTATGTATTGTCAATTCTTATGCACTGTCATTCATGTATGTATTGTCAATTCTTATGCACTGTCATTCATGCATCGAGTGTCTATTCTTTTATCCTGTTCATTTCATTTAACATTTCATAAACATGATAAAGAGGGGCAGCTGTAGACACCCAAATTTTGCACTTCGTATACTAACCTTGACAGGAGGGCAAATTCGTCAAATGGATCGGCCTGCGAGAGCAAAAGATAGGAAAAGTACGGACACTCGACGCCACCATGATAATTTGCAGCCGAAATCGACATGATAGCAGGGCTATCCGAATTTGGCATTCCCGGAAGGTGTGGCGCGCTTCTCAATGATTCTCGGACTGTAAAGCACGAGCCTATCAGCGAAAACCGACGTTGCGGTACGAAAATCGAAGCGTGGCACGGAAATCGAGAAAGTCAAGCCCGCCAGCCGCGGATAGATCTGCGGCCAAGTGGGTGCGCCAGCACGAAAACCGGGAAATCAGCACTACCAGCTGAGTGCGATGGGAGGCGTGCCAGCTGGCCAGCCGCAGATCTATCTGCGGCCAGCCTATTTAAGCTAGCTTCGGCAGCATACAGGAGGGTCAGCATTTTTGGAGAAGAAGGAGATTCCAGCAGCAACAAAGTACGAAAATTGAGAGGAAAATAGCTAGATTTGCAACAAAAAATAGGAGAGAAAGTGAGAAAAAAGAGAGGAATAATATTTTGTGATTTGATTGTATCACACATATTTCTTCTTCTATTCAATACACAAGTTCACATCCATTTGGATAACAATTGCAAGGTGAAATCTCTTTTATTATATCAATTCCTATCATATCATTTGATTGAATTAAATGTAGATTTCATGTAAAATTATTATGAAACAATGGATTAGGAATTATTAGAGAGGGTTCCATCGGAACAAAATTCTTCCTAATAATCCGATGATATCCATTGGGTGAGGTTTTGCTCGTTTATGACGATAAATACATTAGGTGGAATTGATCTATTTAGATTGTTAATTGTGAATCATTGTGGTGCGTTAAGCAATCCGTTGTTAGTTATGTTGTTGTATCTACTTGATGCTTGTGAGAAATTATGGTTGTGAGCCTAGGAGAGCGACCCCGTGGTCCAAATCCGATGATGGACATATCTTGATGTAAGAAGTAGAAATGACGTAGTTTTCATTGTAAATATGTAATCGTTGGGCCTTAAAACGACGCTAAGACGAGAATCGTGTTTAAGGCCCCGAAATAGTGAAATTTTGTGATTGTTGGCGTTCGGGGATATTTTGATGGCTTACATGCCCATGAATAGCCCGACGCGTGTTTATGCTCGATTTGAATTATGACACGAAATTGATTTCAAAGCTAAATGATAAGATTTTCATAAAATCAATCAAAAGTAGGATATTAGAATCACGAGGTTAAAATTTGAGAAACGTTAATGAATGTCGATTCCTATCTAACGAGAAAGCTAAAGAAAAATCGTTTTCCAAAACAACACACGAAATGATTTTATAAATAATTGACGTTTTATTAAATCTTTGTGCATAGGGTGAAAGAGATCCTAGAAATTGCCCATCATTTTATGAAAGCAACGTATAGATCTCGATTTCCTATTTTGACGAATGTTTAAAACTCTTGTTTTTGTTAAAACGACACTTAATGAAAATCCCATAGTTATCGACAATTAAAATAAAACCTTTCTAGTAAAAAAAAAAGCTTGTTCGTGTATACCGAAAAGACATTTCGAAGCGTTCTCAAATTAAAGCACGACTTTCCCTAAAAATCCAAATGATTCTTTCATACAAACTCACCACAACATAGGCACACACACACACACGCGCGCGCACACACACACATTTCATGAATCAAAGGATGGAAAAGCATCAAGATTGCGGTAACCGTGTTTCACGGAAGTCGAGGGGTGCCTAACACCTTCCCCTCACTTAAGCAAGCCCCCGAACTCTATAAATCTCGATTCGCAGACCAATTAATTCGGAGTCACATATGAGCCAGCGATTTATAAAACACGAAAATTCGGATGAGTTGGTACATCCATTTCAAACATACCAACTGGCGACTCTGGTTAATTGGCTCATCATAAAAACGATCTTTCAAAACCCCGTCGACATCAATGCCGACCTTTTCCAAAAAATCATTAAATCAAAAGGCTAAAATTTGGAAGAGACCAAGAGAACGAGAAAACCCGGCGTCGACAGTATGCACACAAGCTAATCATATTTGATATGATATAGCATATACTTTGTAATCTTATTCGATTATCAAAGGCATTTTCATTATCTACATGATGCTGTTATATTAATATGTGATAAACCCATAGTTTTAAGCAGATTGTGCTTTTAAGAATCATGATGATGAACATGCTAATGAGATCTAAATTCTTATAGAAAACCTTAAAACTAAAATTCGTTCCTAATTTGGTTGGGATTACTAAAAATGGGGATTTAGTAAATCCGGATAGATTAGTACATATATTGCTTCCTCTTATGAAGGAGGATGATAGATCTTATAAATCAATATTATGATGGGAGACACTAAAGTTAAGTATATAGGTGCTTATTAGAAGAATAAGTTTCATAGAACGTGGCTCGCTAAGGAAATACCTAATGGACGATATTTTACTCGTGCCATGGTCAATAGAAATTCCTCTAGTGGATAGTAGTACAAGTGATCCTTAGACTTGAGATCATCATAGTATCATTTGTATATGATGAAGTTATACTTTGACATGTCTCTTAAGACCTTTAGGGTATATCAAAAGGGTATACCTTGGGTATTAATGAGTTGTACATGGAGATAGCTGTGATATGATCAACAAAAAAATCTTTACAACACACATCTAGTAAAAAGAATGTTGAATTGTCCTAATGTGATTCGATAAATGACAACTCAGTATGTCCTTGGCCAAGGGCAGAATGAAATTAGAAAGGAGTTTCTAATTTACATTATTTAAGAAGTTGTATATTTGGGAATCGATTAAAATATATAATAATTTTAAAATAATAATAAGACTTGACAGTTAATTCCAAGTCTTATATTTAATTGGGACATTAGTATGGGTAGAGGGATTGAATTGGTACGGTTTACTACTACACTAGAAAGGTTTCTTTTGTGATTAATGTTGAAAATCTAATATTATCTGGATAAGTCGTTGATCGCTAAAGGAGGGTTTACCCTTATTGTAGAATAGATTAAATGTTTACTTTATTTAAATGAATTAAATAAAAAACAGTTATAAATTTTATTTTATTTAAATAAGATTAGGAATTGTTTTCTAATTCATTTATTCTACAATCGGGTTTTAATGATGGAGAACCTAAAGGGTCACACCGCAAAAGAAAAAATATAATTGATTTAAGAAGTAAATGACATAATTAGTATATAATAAAGTTAAGATTGTATTTAATTTAATTCCATGGAGATAGAAATAAATTAAATAGCTTAATATTTTATTATATAATATTTTGAGAAATAATTAAATATACAATTAATAAGATGGAAGTAATTTTATTATTATTATTATTATTACTATTACTATTATTTAATATCTAAAATGGGTGATTGGGGAATATGAATTAATAGAAATACACTCTCATGAATTCTTAATTAGATCTAGGTGATATTTAAATTTTATATTAAAGGAGTTTAATTAGAAATAGATAACCCTTAATCCTAAATAGTTTAGGAAAGGGTTTTCCTACATCTATAAATGAAAGAGGAAGTCTTATCATAAAATTAGGGTTAACGACACTCTTGCCATTTAGAATTGGTGGAGAGTACTTACAATTTCTATAGAGATTAGAAAGCTAGGGTTTTGTCAAACACCCATCTTCCTTGAACAAGTATCTAATATCCTTGGTGGATCACCTCTAGAGGCCAAACCACTTGGGTTGAGGGTTTTAGTGGGCTTAACGTTGATCAATAGGAAGAAATTTAATTGGGTGAAATTCAAGGAAGAGGATGAAGGAATTGGTGAGTTGAACTTATAACCCGAGGAAGCACGGTTTTTTACCGAGGGAATAATTTCTTGTTCTCTATCTTCTTTCGTTTAATTAATAATTAATGCATAAAAGAAAAGATCTATGGTGTGTATTGTTTTTGTAATAAAAATTTTAAAAATCCGATTTTATCGCGCTTCCGCTATTATTATATGTGATTTTGTATTGCAATGTTCGCGTTATATTACAAACCTAACAATAACCTTTTTCCTTAACTTCTAGCTCTTTCCTATCTAAAACATCTATAGGAAATTTCCTTCATAAGATAAGCTCCTTCTCGACCTTGAATTTAGCTCATAAGATTATAACGTGCTTATAATCAGGCTATATATTGGTGTTTCGCAACACTAACACATGAAACACATTATATGAAATATGATTCCAGTTCATGAGGTAAAGCTACCTCGTAACGCCCACTATCACTCCTAAGTAATTTCTTCAATATCTCGAATACGGTCCTATTGAATCCTCGGGCTCAATTTACCATTCTTGTCAAATCTTATCTTTCCTTATCAAGTGGAGATACTTTCCAAAAATCGCAAAGCTTCCCACTTCAAAATTCTCTTTATTCTTGCGATGGGGCCAAAAAATCCACATACTTCTTTCTGATCGGTTTTCCCCATTTGAGATGCTACTAGACGAGCTCCTTATCCACGTTTATGATTTCCATGGTCTGCTGCAGCTAAATTCTAGGCACCCAACAGTCTGGGGGGGACGTTCACGATACCATCGTCCCAACACAAGGGTTGTTTATTACAACTTTCTCCCCATACAGTGCTTTCGTACGGTGGCATGACCAATGCTCACGTTGATAACTGTGTATTCATACGCCAAACTCTACTAACTGTAGATAGTACCTCCCATAACTACCATTTAAAATTCACATCATCACAACCTCGAGGTGTCTGAGCATATCTTCCACATGTCTAAATTGTTCTCTTTTGCTTTCGCCCGTATCGGTCTGTGGAAGAATATGCGATTACTTAACCGTTAACTTGTATTCCCCCCCCCCCCCCCCATTCTTTCTTGAAGACTCCTCTAAAAAATTTGGACGTGAAGCGCAGATCCCTATCTAGATACAATTGATATCGGACACTCCATGATCCTTGAATACTATTGGGAGGGTGGGGGGGGGGGGGGGGGGGCTTTGATATTATAATTTTGGCAAGTTTAATCCAGAATTATACCTAATCTTGTATTTGGCAACAAGTGCGGCTTGACTTTTGGGTAAGATGATTCTACTATCACCCATATGGCGTCGTGAACCTTTCTGTGATTGCCTGGAAGTCCTACCACAAAAATCCATTGTGACGTGCTCCCATATTCCATTCAGGAATCTCTAACACGGCTTGCTAATTACCCCAACATCGGTCGTTAATGTTCTGCCTTGGACTCGTTGAACAAGTTAGGACATCGGCTGACCACATTTCTGCAATCTCTCTCTCTTTAATGTTTCGGACCACCACAAATTTGATCTGTCGTTAAATCTTTGATACATCTTCGTGCTACCTGGGTGAATCGAGTATTCTTGTACTCATGCGCTTCTTACAAAATCACTTCTCTTAATTCCGGGTACTAAAGGTAACCCAGACTCGCTTTTCGAACCTCAGTAATCCGGTGCCATCTAATTTTATAAATTTATAAATTCTTACAACCTTCAGCTAACCGTTTTCTTAATTGTTACCAGTATTCTTCAATCATTTTCTTGAGCCTCTTTCACCTTATCTGAATAAGGCTTGGACTTGCAATCTATCTCTGTCAATTTTCTTCTCCAAATCATTCGGATTTTTTCACCTACCGACAACTCCATTCTAGCCCATTTCTTTTACTAGTTTTTCCCACCTGCCTGACACTTTCAATGCAAACAACGTTCTCTCTTTTACTTTCTTGTCTTAAAAGCAACTGCCACTGTACATTGGCCTTCTCCCTAGGTGGTATAATATAATATCTACAAATCCATAATCCTTGATCAATTTCATAACCACCTCCTTGGCCTCATGTTCAACTCCTTTTTGTTGTAAAGATTAATACTTCATGCTCTTTACTGAATCCGTAAATATTTGTACACATTTTTCCCATAGAGATAATTGTCTCCAAATCTTAATGTACAAACTTACTACCGCTGCCAAATTCTATGGTCTATGGGGTAGGGTATCCTTTTTCATAATCCTTTAACTGGTCATGACTCGTACGCAATGACTTTAACCATTCTGTCATTCAGCACACGAATAAAGTAACCTAGATCCCCTTGGTGTGACCACATCACTACACACTGTAAAAACCTCTACATATCTATCTGGTAAGGATAATTATGGGTGCTTCACTTAGTCGCTTACTTCAACTCCTTGAAAACTTTTCTTCACATTTCTCTCTATCCATGCGAATCTTAAACAGTCTTCATTAGTCAAATTAGTTAATGGTGTTGCAATATTCGAGAAATATCCATTAATAAAATCTCCTGATAATAAACCTGCCAATACCTAAGGAAGAAACTCCTGACTTCCGTCGGGCGTTTCGGTTATCCCCGGGAGTTTTTCATCGCTTTTCTACCTTTGTAATGGATCAATCAAAAAATTCTTCCTCTGATCAATAACGTGCCCTAAAAAAATTGGAACTCTCTTTAACCAGACATTCAGTACTTTAAAAATTATTGCATACAATTTCTCCTATCCTTTAAATGTCTCTAATTCTATCCTTAAATGCCACAGAACATGCTCCACTTCAGTTTTTGAATGACACCAAGATATCGTCAATGAACACAACTACAAACTTATCCAAGTATTGCTTGAACACTCTGTTCCATCAAATCTATAAATGCCAGTTGGCGCATTCGTCAGTCCCAAAACGACATTCACTAAAAAAACTCCACATATTGGTCCGTAATCGAGTTCTAAACAGCTGTACTTTTGGTACATCACTCCTATCCTCACCTTCAAACTAGATGATAACGCAACTCTCAAATCAATCTTTCTGAAAAAAATACTTTGCTCCTTTAGAGTTTGATCCAATAGTGATCGTCTTATTTCTTGGAAACGGTGGTACTTTGTTTGCTTTAATCGTATTCTTTGTTCAATTACCTTACTAATTCATGCATAGTCCTCCATTGAATCCGTTCCTTCTTCTTCACAAATAACACCATGTGCTCTCCAATGAAGAATACACTCGGTTGAATGTTACTTCTTGGTCTCAATAATTCCTGCAGCTTAAAACCATTAAAAAACTCCCTCATAACTATGCCGGAGACATGCCGTATACAGTGCTTTCAATATTGGCGTTGTCCTCTGTACTAAATCCAATCATTAATCCTCTATCTTTCGGTCTAGTGGAAGTCTAAAAATTCCTCTGGAAAGACGTCCCACAGAACTCATTAACTAATAGGTATCTTGCTCTATTTTCATGAAATTCACCATCTGGGTATACCACTACATGAGCCAAATACCTCCTCACAACTTCACATCCCTTTCTTTAATATGTTTTTATTGGCCTGCATCATCGTCAGACAAACACGTTTGTCCTTGGCGACTTGCTACCATAAAAATACAAACCTTAGACTTATATTGGTGTCCGAAAAGGGCCAAAAAAAAAATATACTCCTTCTTCTGACAGTTCGAATAACTGTCCTCATGGTTAAATAACCAATCCATTCTTAGGAGGGGATCACATCAAAATTCTCCTAAGCCTATTCGGCAATTAAATTCCACGCTTAAACTTATGTTCCCCTTATTTCCACACAACAGTTTCCTATATGGGATATACTCAACAAGGATTAACTTCTTTATTTTGCAAACCTATATTATTCAGTTGGGTTTTTCTAACTTTTATCACGAGGTAAATCTAGTCTTTTAGCAATAAATCAATCAGACACAAAATGAACAGGTTAGCTCCCAAATCAAATTAACATTACATAGGCAATTATATTATTGGATCGAAAATAAATACCCGAGCACCCACTTTCCTTTGATGGTTAATTTGTGTCAATGCACATTCATGTTGGAATGTTATGAGCTGTCGGCTTACTTGGCTGAACTGGTTCCTTCCAATAGTTTAAACCTTTACTCATTTACTACCCTTGGTTAGCCACGCTTTCACTCACATCATTACCCTTCTTCAGTGTGGGGGGGGGGGGGGGGACATTGTTCTTGAATTGATGACCTTTTATTTATCCGTGCACGGAAAAACACTCCTTCCTTTCTTAGGTTTGGGACAATTTTGGAGCAATATGCCTTTCTTGACCTATAAATGTATAGCACAAACCCATTTCTTTCCCTTCATACATTCCCCAGAATGATTCTTCCCACAACTTACTACATGGCCATCTTCTTACTGTTGTTTAATAATTCCCATGCTGGATTCCTTTTGAAGTTATTACCAAACTGTTTGTTATCCCCACTTGCGCTTGTTGTTTGTTACTACCACCACTGTTGACATTCTTATTTTCCTACCTTCATTTTTTTTTTCTTCTCCAATCTATACTTTGATTACTGCTTCACTTTTCTCCTTCTACAATGATAGCTTTTTCTAATAGAGGTCAAAAATGATATCAATCTTGCAACAACGTGCTAGTTTTAAAATTTGCCTGAAATATTCCACGACTTCAATTCCCATTCTCAAAGCGTCGCGCCTTTTCGTTCATCTATGTCCACTTGATGTGAGTGCGAATCTAGCTAAACCTCGTTTAACTTTTAGCAGCGGTATTCTGGAAATACTGACAATATTCCTCTTGCTTCAATTCTAAGAATTTAAACTTCCATCAATTCCTTGCCATACCTTCATGGAAAGTTAGTTTCTCAAAAATATTAATTTCTTTGAATCTTCTCCCACGTTACAAACTCCTTCTCATGGCCCTATTCTGATATTCGATTCCCACCCAGATAATTTTGGTTAGGTTTGAATATTACGCAAGGCATGCCAATCAAATTACATAAATAAAGAGCGGAAGCGTGATAAAAACGGATTTTAAAATTTTATACAAACCATCACCATGAATCGGATCAATGTGCTCAATTATAACGATATAAACAGAAAGAGAAAGAGAATTAAGAATTATACCCTCGTAGAACAAAACTTCCTCGGGTAATCAAGTTCAACTCATATAGTCCTACGTGATTCTCACTCGAATGCTACGGCTGTGTGAATTTCCTTACCTTTTGATCAACGTTAGCCACCCAGATTGTGTTTGGCCTCTATACGGGTGATCCCACCAAGGAAGAAACCAAGTATTCAAGAAGTTGGGGTAAATTTGGGCATAAAACCCTATTGATTCTATCTTTATAGGAAATTGCAAGTACTCTCCACAATCCTAATGCAAGAGTGTGTAACCCTAATCTATGATAAGACTCCTTCTTATTATAAAGATGTAGGAATAGCCCTTCCCTAAACTATTTAGGATTTTATGGGTTTATAATTCTAATTAAACTCCTTTAATTAATTAATGCTCCTAATCCAATTAAGGAATTCGTTGAGAGAGTACTTCTATTAATTAATTTCCCAATCCCTAGTTAAGAAATAAATAATATGATTCCTATTAATTAATTTCCAATTCCCTGAATTAGGTAATTAAATAATAGTATTAGTAATAAATAATAATAAGAACTCCTCTTTATATAATTATATATTTTAATATTTCCAAAAATATTAAATAATAAAATTATTAAGCTATTTAATTTATTCTATCTCCATAGACTACAATTAAATAACACTTTATTTCTTATTATTAAAGTTATGCCGTTGAATACTTCTTAAATAAATATTTTTCCTTTTTGCCGGTCCTTGTGACCCTTTAGGATTTCTCCATATTAAATCCGCGTTGTGTAAATAAATCAATTAAAACAATTTCTAAATCTTATTTAAATAAATAAATAAAACTATTTTAATTCATTTAAAATAAATAGTTTTATATTTATTCTACAATAAGGGGTAAAGGCCCCCTTAGCAGATCAACGACTTTCCAGATAATATAGAGTTTACAACATTAATCCATAAAAGAAATCTTTGAGTAAATAGTTACAGTATAATTCAATCCTTTCTACCATAACAATGTCCCAATTAAATATAAGAACATGGATTTTACTGTCAAGTCTTTATTTTATTTAATTATATGTTATTTCTTTCGATTCGCCTTGGGGGGGGGGGGCCCCCTAAATGCACCAACTCTAAATAATGTAAATTAGAAACTCCTTTCTAATTTCAATTCTGCCTTGGCCTAAGGACTCCTGAGTTTGTGTCATTTATACGAATCACATATGGAACATTCCACATCCTTTTACTAGACGTTGGTAGATTCTTTGTGTTGATCATTCTTCTATCTCCATGTGAG